>JAPXFQ010000467.1:0-365575 GCA_028564705.1 Apricaphanius iberus | reverse complement strand
TCGCCTGTGGTGCCGGCACCCACTGGTTAAACGCATCTAGACACTGAGGGCCCGGGGGGGGAGATGGGGGTACCCGGCAGTATTCCCATGTCCCCCCCCCTCTGTTTTAAGTGCACATTAGAACAACACGCAACAACACCACATTGAGCTGGGGGAGAGAGGCTGGGGGGTCTTTCCACACCCCTGTTCGTTGGACCATCAGGGGTCGGAGCCCGGATAGAACATCACGCCGTCTGGTCGGGGTCCTGGGCTGGTGGGCTGCTCTTGCCGGTGTGGGGCCTTGGCGGTCTACTTGTCCCCGTCCTGGTGGGCAAAGGGGTCTGTCTCCTGGGTGCAGGGGCAGGGTTCTCTACTGGGGTGTCTGTCCCTGGGCCTGGGAGTATGGAGTATAGTGTACGTATGGGGGGTATGAATGAGGGTATAGCGTCCTTTTTTCGTATGTCCTGTATTTGTAAGAATGTGTACACAAGAAAGGGAGGGTACGTATGAGTGTCTCTGTCTGTCTATGTCTACCTGTCAGGTTGGGTGTTTGGCTGCTCTCTGGCCTGATGCATCTTCTTCCCTCCCCGTCACTCCCCGTCGGTGATGGTTGCTCCTGCCCGCTGGTTGATGATGACTCTCGATGCCTGGGGCTGGGGGTCCCGGTTGCGGCCCGGCTCGGTCCTGGTGCATGTCGGGCGGGTCCTGGGTGGTCCGGTGTGTCGGGCGGCCGCTGTTTCGGGCCGATGTCCTCCTTGGATTGACTGGGGCACCTCTTATGGGGGTGCCGGGTTTGTAGAATAGGTTGGTGCCGTCCGGTGGATCGGTGGGGACCGTGCCTGGCGCCCAATCCTCCTGCCGGTTCCAGGACTTCAGCTGGCTGGTCTGTTCGCCTGGTGGGGCTGTCCGGCATTGGCTGGGCCCCTGATCTTGGCGCCCCACGTGGGGCGGGATCTGGACCCTGGAGCTGGAAGATCTGGATGTCCAGGTGCCGGCTGGGCGCGGCCTGGGGAGGGCGTACATCCGCTGTGGCTCCCTGGCGTGTGGATGTGTGGAGGCGGGCCGGGTTGTTGGCGGTGGGTACTGGTCCGGGGTGGCGGCGGCGTGTGTTGTCCGTCGGTTGGCTGCGGGTCCTCCTTGCCTGCGGCGGCGGCGGGGGACCCTTGTCGGCTGGTCACTGGTTGGGGCCCCGCTGGGGGGTGGGGTGCCCCTGGTCCCCGTGGCCTCCGGTTCCTGGTCCGGGCCCGCCCTGGCGTAGCCGGTTACCGGCGGAGCCCGTGGGCTCGTCACTGCGATCTCTCGGGCCCCAGCATCGCGGCTGGTGGGTGCTCCCCTGGGGCTTCCATCTGTTCCCCTCTTGGCGGGTGATCGACCCTGCGCTGATCCGCCTGTGGACTCTGTACTCTGTGGGACGCTGGATGCATACATCTCTTGCCTCCTCCATGTCTGTGCCGATTCCTGTAGGACGGATTGACGGTTCCTTACACCAGCTATCAATCACTTGCATGGGGAAACCTTATTCCGACCTGCATGCTCGCACACACATAGGTGTGGGGACATAGGTGAGGACGGACATATCTTAAGCTGAGGTTATCATCATTAGTTAGTTGTTCACAGGAGCTTACCAGAAACATTTGTATTATGTTCATTAATCAATGCTTGTGTGTAGTGAATGTGTAATTCTTTGTTTATTCTACCAGATCCGAACTATTGGTTTGGTTCTGTACACTTTGTTGTTTTTGTTTTGTATTACTGTTTCTCTGCCGTCCGGCAGAGGTGGAGGACTGGGATGTTTTCTTGTGTTCTTTATTTGCCTCCCTGTCTTGTGTCATCGGTTCGCCCCTCTGTTGGTCCGGTTTCTTTTCTTCACCTTCTTCCTTTCTCCCTTCTTGTCTCAGTTTAATGTCCATGACGTCAGGAAATTGAACCCACAGTAATCACTAATAAAGATTTTTCATACATATACATCAAGTGGCGTACTACAGCGAAGCTGTAATACTCTGCTTGGGAAAGTAAAACTGTTGGGCTTGTACTTGGTACTCAGACACCAATTCTGAGTAGCATACTGCTAGACAGGACACGTTAAAAAAAATAAAAAATAAAAAAAAATAAATAAAAAAAAAAATAACTACAACTGCCTTGATGCCTTCCCTCAGTCAAAAACTTCCCAGAATACAACAAAGTATTTTCAAAATTATAGGGGATTAGGAGCTGGCAGCCACTACTTCGGGTGCATTTAAACAAACATTTAAAATAGTAATACACTACGAACAATTTTTTTTTACCAAAGTACATAGATGTTACATGTATGATTAGTTTTCTTTAAGCCAATTATTTATTAAATAAAAGACATCATTTCCATTATGAAGACCCAACCCAAAATAATTTTTAGCTACTTTTATGACATGTAAGTTGGATAAAATAATTGTAAAAACAAAAAAACAAAAACATGAGTCGTCAAATGAGATTTAACTATCGATTTTATAACATTAAAACCCTGCACATGAATACATACACACTGGTACTTAAACAACAACATTGCCCAAGCTGCTAATCTCTTCTTAAGATAATTTCAGAATGAGAGAGAAAGTGAAAGAAAAAAATTAAGATTCGCCACAGAACAGTTAAAGTCACCAACCCTGGAATTAGTTAAAGACAGCAACACTATATAATACGCTGTATACCCACAAAACCAACAGAATAATATATTTTTATGTTGGACTGTCTTTGTTTTGAAAAATATACATAATTAAGCTAAAGAAGATACCAAAGGCACTGCTATGTCTTCTCCTTGCTTGAATGAATGAAACTGAACCATTTAAACGCAATATAACAAGCCATAATAAAGTGCATCTGCTGTGTTTACAACCATGACGGTTTGTGATTGCCACCTGGTTGCATATGATCCCTGCCACAAAGCTCTGTATGTGATTGCTGCCAATTTCAGTGAGAATGCATTAAAAGGTCCCCTTCATTCAACATTAAATTACTGTGATTACCCTGGTGGATATGACAGAGGACCCGGCACTGACCTGCGGATTATCATGAATGGCAAGTTAGAAGCCTTCCATACCTTCATTAATGCTTGGGATGATTATACCTCAAGCAAGATCACCACAATTATTAGAGATAATTGCGTTAAGTAATTTTTAAGGTCGATAAGCAAGAATCTAGAGCAGAGGCAAAGGTATCAGAAGGATTGTCTGAGTCAGGGAGGTCACACCAGCTAAGAATATAGTCACTGAGATGAGGAAAGAGTGTTATTCATTCTCTGCTTCTTATTGAAAACAGGAAAGATTAAGTTTTTTTTATTGAAATTATGGATTTTTTTTTCACAGCTGCAGGAGTGTAAAGCTGAGGTTATATTTTGTTTTGAATTATGTGTGGCTGTCTGAGCTTTGATGATGTCTCCCACAGCCAAAGGCTATTCCCCTGTGAATAAGTCTGTTGGCCATCTATTGGCAGCTCGCTAAGAGAGGAACTGGATGACAGCCCATTGAGTGTGACGTTTCAGCGGGGTGGAAGGTTAGGTTGGCTAGAGGTGATGTAGATAAGTTGAACTAGTTTAGCATACAAGATTGGTGGGGGCACTCCTCATAGGCTGAGAGGTGCATATAAAGTTCTCTCTTTTGATACACAAATCTACTTATGCTCGTTATGGACATTAATTGTTCAATAAGTTTAGACAATTAATTTATTTAAAATTTTTGTTTTTTTAGAGTGAAATAATTTAGTGAACAGATACAAACTCAAATATTTAGCATGTGACTGCATGCTAGTATAAAACCTGCTGATTATGGACAGTAATTCTAGAATTACAGCATATTCCAATATTGGCATGCTTAAAGGGAAAGTTCCTTCTTTTATCTGACCCTTTTTTTTAGCATTTATTACATTCATTTACTCACCCAGACAAGTTGGAGCCACTTTGAGTCCTTCGGAAGAGGTTTATATCAAGTTGCGATCAGCCTATATCCATATAAAGGGAGTGGTAGGGGCAGGAGATTTGTCGCCTGTAATGAGGCATTATCTGCCCCAAAACTCCTTCATTTAACCAATTTTTTCTCATGAGCAGTTCGCAATATTCCCCTGTGAGTTCAGAACATCCCCAGAAATGTATATTCCTTTATAAACACACAGGTGAGGGTATTTAGGAATGGACAAAGAAACACATACAGTACAAAGAATTTTCAAGACCAAATGCGCTGCACAGTAAAACGTCTCAGTTTGAAAACATCTGAAGGAGAGCCTTGGGCTGTGTTTTCATACTGAACATGCCTTAATTTATTGTAAATCTTTCTGGACAATGCCCCAAATCCCTCTGTAATCACACTCCTTCCGCTACAAGGATTTACCCCCCACCCCTATGCTTACTGTGCAGCCCCCTCCCAGTCCTGCTTTTATGAGACTTGCGTGTGTTAGATGTTAATGGAACCTATTAAGCATTTTAATAAGCTCAGCAAGTCTCAAAGAAGGAAGTCAAATAAAGCCTTTTGTGCGGGGGCTGTGCTGACTCCCTCTTAATATCTCTTCTCTCGAATGTCGGCTGGGAGAAGCACTTTGTTCCTCTTTCCCTCTCCTTCTTGTCCTACTGATTTTCCTCTGCTTCCTTCTCTCTGTTAATTGAGTTTCATTAATGAACATCAGGATTTCATTATGCCACAAAGTGTTTAAGTGCAGACCCCATCTTGGATTTCCTAATGGTTGTGAGGGTGCATGGGTGGATATTTTAGCAGCCACTGAAATGTCTCTCAATGAAACTAATGCTAAACACAATACTGCAGCTTGAATACCTCTGTACAACACAGTTCTGCACGGGTGGAAATCTCATTACGGAAACGCTGAGAAGAAAAATAAGACAAGATTGAAGAGTCTCAAGGTGGTAAAAGAAATGTTTTTCTCTATTTAACGAACATTAAGAGCAAGAGGAAGAAACTTGGCGAGGAGTGACAAAAGTTAAGACGATGGAGATAATGGACAAAATATCTATTCTGTTATTTTTTTTATTTTTTAGATTGAGTTACAAGTGATACGCAGAAAGAAAAGCAAGTGTCAAAACACATGAGGGTTAATAATGATTATATTATGTATAAAGCAGAGAAAAGATAATTTCCAACACTAAATAAAATCCAAACATAAGATACCAGGTGCTGCATTGATTCTCCCTAATGCAGCACAGAGTGAAGAAATCAATCGCAAAGCTTAGATGATTCTTTCATAAACCTTTTAGGAATATGGTACTGTTAATAAATTAAAATCTACTTTCAACACCCAGAAAGCCTTTGGAATCGTTAAATACCAAAAAAAAAAAGGAGTTTTGCTGGAAAAAAAATGTTCAGGAAAGGTAGGAAGGATGTTATTTAACTTAATGGAGAGGAAGCTTACCATCATTGCTGTGTAAATGTAAGACACAGTAAAAGCAACTCATGTATTTCCACTGGTTTGATATTCATTGACTGAATATAATGGGTAACAGAGTAAGTACAAGTCAAGAACACCACAATGCGCAGCGGAATGGTGTTATTCCGCGAAGTGCATTATAACCGTCTAACGCACGGCTCCGAGTTGTTTAATCAGCTTATACCATGGTCCCACAAACGTAATATTTTATAACAAATGCTTGTTTCATGTACTGAACTTGTCAAATATCCCACACTACAGGGACTATTTTATGTTGGTCTTTAGTCGGTCTACTGTCTGAATGCTCGTCACAGAGCGAGCCATTCTCTCGCTGCTGCGAGGATCTCCGTCAGGCACAACAAAACACATCAACACACGCTGCATCGCCTGAATCACAACACATTATGACTATTCCTGCATTTTTACGTGGAAATACACACTGGTAGTATGCGGCGATCCTGGGCAGGAGCTAACCTGAAGCTAGTAGCTCAATTGATTATTGTTACTATGGAAACAGCTGTACTGGAGCGCTTAAGTGCAGGGATGTAGGTCTTAGATCTGAAAATAATGACTAGTGCCTTAAAAGAAATGCAAAGCTCATATTTTATTACACACTCAAAACAGTAAATATTTAAATAAATTACAAAAAATAAATTACAAATTTTTTTTTAATTCAAATGGGAAGATAGTAAGCGTTGTCACTTAACGTTTATTCAGCTGTTGCGTGTTGCTATGGCGACGTCTGCAGCGGAGTGGTAGCCCAGTGATTTAACTACCGGACTACTTGTGCGGTTATATGAAAATAATGCACGCTTGTCAGCACCCACCAGCCAATCAGAATTGAGTATTCACTCAGACCATGGTATAATCTGTGAATAGAGTTCATGTGTAGGGATGGGTACCAATGTCCGGTGCTGACATAAACGGTAGTAACCAGACCGAAAAGCAACGCACATTTCGGTGCCTTATTTCGGTTCTTGTTTTCCCGGAGATGCCAAGCACTATGGGTTTTGGGCATGCCATCAGGCAAGAGCAATTCACTATATCATCAGAAAAGGTAAGTATGGCTACCTTTGTGCAAAATAACTGCTAAAACTTTGGGCTGTCGAAATTAATGAACCATCCCTTTTCGATTAATTTCCTAGATTTTAACTCTTTTTTTCCACCTTTTTTTTACGCAATGAAAAAAGCAATCCCAGAACAGCGCTATGTTTTATAATTCAGCCCGCAACAAACTGTGGATTGTTGTGCAGCAGCATGTGTTTGTGGTCCTAAATGACATGTAAGAATATTATTATTGGCATATTGGCTCTGTGGTGATATAATAAGTTCATAAGTTGTCTGTGAGAATTATTAATCCGCTTCGGATATCAGCTCCAGTGTGTGCGGCGAATAGTTTAAATGCTCCGTATTTAAGTTGATTAATAGAGAATAGAATAGAATAGAATAATCCTTTAATAGTCCCACCAGGGGAAATTCGGTCGTAAACAGCAGCCAAAGAAACAACAAATATACAACATATGTAACAGAACAGAAAAATATATACAAAAAAAAAATACAATAATAGACAGAATATGTACATCAACACAGAATAAGAATATGTACATCAGGTTGAAAATGCCTGTTAGCTCACTGTATAGCTTCAGTACATTTCATAGTGAGATACCGCTACATTAAAAATACAAAATTATTCAGTTAAAGTGATGTTTTCAGACTTAAATTAGTGATAACTATAAGCAGAAGTAGCTGTGTTCATCTTCACAATATTTCCTGTTGTGATGAACTGGAGAATCTGCTGAGTGTTTACTTTTGGAAAATTGTCAATTGTGACATTATATTAGTCTATATTACATTGATTTATCTGATATTTAATACAGTCTGCTGGTACCCAACTTTAAGTTTATTCATATATTTTGGTTAGTTCTACCTCAATTTGTTATTATTTTTCATATGGGACCACACATACATTGTGAATGTGATGGTGGTGTTCAAATAAAAACTTAATTGATTTCTCCTGTGTTTAATTTTTTTTAAAGAGCAACTGCATCTAGATTTGTCCTTTTATTTACACTGAAAACTTTTTGATCATATTTAGGAATGGTGATTAATTTACAGCTACCCTGTGATTAATTTGATCACAATTTTTTATTGTTTGACAGCGCTACTAAAAATAACTAAATAAGAGAGTTTTTGGATGAAGTATGTATGTTTTCCATTCTTGAAGCACCGTTTCAAGCACCTTTAAGCACCGGCACCATTTCAAAAGTACCGGTTTGGCACCGGTATCGGATAAAACCTAAACAATACCCATCCCTATTAATGTGTGTGGTTTTCTCAGTGTAATCTCTGTATGAATACAGCTGTTTGATACAATGCATATCTGCTATGATTCAATTCTGTCTTCATTTGTAAAAACACTGTACACTGTATGAGTGAGGTGTGACCAGTGTCATATTCCATGTTGGTGTGGAAAAGTGGCCAACAAAGTTTAAAAAAAGCTATATAGGAACTGAGCAAACACGCAGAAGAACATGCTCTGCTCTGATAAGAATGAAACTAAAATATCTGGCTTATACTAAAAAATATGAGACAAAAAAGAACACTGGACTTGTCATTACATGCGATGTGGATGTTTTTTTTCCCAGCAGGTACAAGGAAGACCAAGTTGTCTGAAATGGACAAAAAGCATTTGTCCAGCAATACATTAAAGATTTTTGATCAATGTATGTTCACATGTTAGAATGATCTAGTTAAAGTCTAGACCTAAATCCAAATGACAACGTGACAAGACTAGAAACTTAATACTCACAGGCACTCTGTCGAATCTGAGCATGAATTATTTTGCAAACAATAGACTTAAATTTTAGTTCACATTTATGTATAAAGATAAAAGAGACATACCTGAAAATACCTTCAGCTGTGATTGCAGTAACAAGGGGTTGTAAAACTTATTGACTCAGGGGTTCTAAACACATGAATGTGCCACATTTTTCCGATTTTTATGTGTAAATCATATGAAATAAAAATTTTCATGTTTCATAATTTTATTTTCATTTGCAATTATGTGCTACATTATGTTGTTCTACTTCATAAAATCCGTACACAAAACATAAAGAAAATAGTCTGCCTATCTGTAACCCATGGCTCACAGCAGATGTTTTTACATGCACAGGTAGTCCAAACCTACCTCAAAATAAAGCAACAGACAACAGAATTACATTTGTTGCTGTTCTTTTCAAAAATCAAGTCAAATTTAGATATTATTACAGCACACCCTTGTTAGGGGTTCAGCAGTTAAAACGTGTAGAAAATAAATGTTTCATTAGTAAGACAAGATAACATGTAAGATGAGCAGAGAGAAAGCATTTTAAAATTTAGAGATTTTAGAAAAAAGCGTGAATGATGATCAAAGAGCAAACCACAGCACCAAGTTTCATTGGAAATGTCCTGAGAAAGGGATAGGGAAAAACAGCCTCCTTTGGAGAGTTTATTGCCAAAACCACAGATGACCACAAAGGTCCCACTCGTATTTGATGAAATAGGTCATTTGAGTATATCAACAACCAGTAGAAAACAGGTATTTTTATTTTATTTTGTGGACAGATTAGGTAAAACCACCACTTTCACAAAATTTGCATCCTGTTAAATCTGGTGTTAATTTAACATATCATTTCAGACAAAAATCACTAAACCATAATGGAGGGAGTATAATGGTCTGGGGTTGGTGGGCTGCTTCATACATTCTGGCAAAAAACTTATGTGGCCATCAATTCATAACTATATGCTGGAGGACATTTAGGTTATTAGGCAGCACAATAATCCAAAGCACACCACCAAGTGTAACTCTAAATAACAAAAATTGAAACTTTGGAAAACCTTAGTTCAAGTTGAGACTAAAATCCAATTGCGATGCTTTGACGACTGGCATAAAATCTTGGTACTGCTTGAGAAACCTCAAATGGAGCTAAAATAAAGCAATTATGCGAAGCAGAGTGAAGTGAAACTGCTTGATGGCTGTTGTTGCTACCGAGGGTGGTATAACTAGCAATTACATTATGATACAATTACTTTTTCACATAGGTGGGTTTAGATAGCTTTTTTTCCTTAAAATCATCATTTGAAACAGCATTTTGTACTCACTCAGGTTATTTTAATCTGGTATTAAAATCTGATTGATAATCAAACACACACAAGTGTGACTACAAAGAAGCACACAAAAAAACTCAAACAAAGAAACTAAAAAGGGTTTGAATTAATATTTCACTCCACCAGTATATAGAGGAAGTTTAATACTAACAAGAAAACAAAGCACAGTGCCTGCAAGCATTAACTGATGACACCATCAGTTCAATTATCATCACAAATGTGTGTTTATGTACCGATTAAAATGCGTGTGCATCAGTCGTCTGACTCGACTGTTGGCTTTACTCTAAATAAGCAATAAAGGCGGCAACAAAAGTAAAGAGCCGTGTCAAATTGGTAATCCCTTAAATTCCCCACACATGATGAGAGATATGTTAAAACTGCAGGAAATGTGCCCCTCCAGGCAGCAACAGAACAAACCTGAGGATTATGTACCACTGTGTGTTCTAATGAGATGAGATAATAAAAACTTCGAGGTGACATGGGGTCCTGCTGTCATTTGAAATAAGTTTCTGGGTCTTTTGAAGCTACGATGCCTTCATTCAGCCCCTCTGTTTCTAAGCAATGTTTTTTTTCGCCTGGCAGCTATTTGCTCTTATTGTTTATTTATCCAATACAGACAATAAAGGAACATTAGAATAAACATGCTGTCTAGAACTATAGCATCTGCCTGCTGTCACTGTCTCAGATTGTTAGTCATGTAAACATAATCAAAATCAAACTTAACAGTTGGGCCTTTCAAGTTGGTATGCGCTTTGTGCCTATCTTTTAAGCCGCCTGTTGTTTGCCCGTCCTTTCCCATCTACAGAGCTAACAAAAGCAGCTGAGGACACAGAGAAAAAGGACTTGGAAGGTGTTTAAAAATTTAATATATCATTCCACCTCCTGAGCAGCACAATATATGCTGGATACGCAAAAAGAGAGAGCAAGAGAGACAGAGAGAGAAAAAAAAGTTACGTTGAACTCTATCTGAATGTTTCATAAGGAGCCCGAGCCTGGAGCATAAGTTAGACTGGCATTAAGAGCGAGCAGTGGGAGAGACAGAAACAGAGAAAATGTGGAGAATTCAGATGTTTTCTCTGATGTGAATATTACATGTCATTTATCTCGGCAAACTGAAGATGTACAATAGCTCTTATTACAAGCCCCTTTTCGCGAAATGTCTCTCCTCGGGTAAATCAGAATGCATTAAGCAAAAAAGGGTAAGGAACATGCAGCTCTAAATGAATCCTCATCTGTCTGTCAATACGGATCAACATCCTCCTGCTGCTCTGCACTTTTTCCCATGGTTTGAAATGAGGACTCCACGTTTGGTGTCTGCACAACTAACCCCGCATGAGGTAGAATCCACAATAATCCTGTTTCTGTTGGTTTCTGTCTAAATTAAACTTCAGAAACGGTTACATAACACAAAGAGTATTACAAAGGATTAAATCACTTACTAATTATGACAGTAAATGATAAAAAGAGGCTTTTATTTATTTTCTGTTCTCTGATCCTAATTGGTTGCGTTACCTTCTTAAACTATTTCAATGTCAGAATGAAAACAGAAATTAATAGTTTTCTTTGTTCACTTTAGTGTCTTTGAATTTGATGTTTTCTCTGAATCTACCCAATAGAGTGTAATAGATAAACAACTTAATCAAGCTTTTATAGAAAGCAAATCAATGTCAGTTACCTGCGCAGCAGCAGTTTGGGATGGTTCTTGCTCTCCAGGTTGCGGTCGATCAGGTCCGACAGCAGGTGTTTGAGAACATCAGTGGCGTACTCCAGGCGCCCCTGCAGGGCCGTCATGATGAGTGAAGCCACGTTGCCGCGGTCCCTCATGGAGAAAGAACGCTGCATCTCAAGTGTTCGTATGAAAGTGAGCAGGAACACTTTGTTGTTGATCAGCTGACCAAACAGCTTCAGGGCCTTCTCCACGTTCTGCTGGCCATTGCCAGACACCTTAAGAGAGAGGAGGCAAAATAACATGTGTGGAGGATGATTAATATCCAACAGTATATTCATCCATTGTTACTCATAATTTTTTTTTTCTCGACTGTCGTCTTCTTCAAAGTTTATTTTGACCTTGACTCAGACAAAACATTTTTCCAAACGTATTGATATCAATACTTGTATTTCTCAGTCAGAAAGAGACTCTCAATCATGGTGGATAACTGAGAAGATTCTAATCAATTATTTAGCACAGTCGTGTTTTGTCTTGACTAAGGCATTTCATTTTCAGTAAAATGTCATGCTTTCAAGTAATCAAGCGGAGAATCAAAGCAATAACTTTTTTAGGTTTGGATAAATAATTGTTGTTCTTCTGATAAAGAAGTCAGGCTTATTTCAAAAAAAGATTTCTAAATGACTTACACTAAATTGTAACGTGTTTGTGGTGTTTTAAATGTACAATTTTGTTGATTTAGTTATTAAGATTCATTTTCATGTTCATTATTCTTTCCTTGCTATTCAGTCACGTGAAGTGAGATTCATGACCGGTGAGGCACTGACTCCTAGAGTCGGATGTTTAAATATATTAAACCAAAAAGGTAATATTTTAATTTTGACCTTTATTGAAACATTTAGTTCCTTTAAAAAACTTTTAATTAAACTTTAATTAATTACACACTTTTCAACATATGATAGCAAGAAACTAAAATAATATTTAACATGTAATTCTACTAATTAAGTCTCCATCACTCTGTTGTAACATTCACCCTTCTTTGCCTTGATTTTAAAAAATCTAGCTTGTTTAAAATAGATGATAAGGAGGACAGTTGACCATAAAAAAATCATACAAAAACATTATTTAGAAAACAGTTAAATGAATAGACAAATTTTTCTTGTATCATTGTCGTACCAATTTTACTTTTCATGAGGACAATGACTATGTGATTGTGTAATACAAGTAAACCGGATTAAATAAGATGGTATATATTTTCTATTGACACTGAAGGAAATAGAGCAATTTTAATTTAGGATTCCCATCAATTGATTAAAAAAAAAGTTAATACAATGAATCCCTGGTTTGATTTCTTCTTAAACCACTTCACCAATGTTGCTTCACAAATAAGATGTTGCCAAGGATTGTTGACCTCCTTACAACGTCCTTATCTGAACACTGTGCATCCCAAAAAAAATTATATCTGGCAGATAACAGAAAACCAAAGTCAGTTCCCAGCCCTGCCATAGCCTTGTAAAAAGAAGCAAAAAGTCTTAAACGGACTGTTTTTATCTCAGTGGAAGAGTCAACACTTCTGCTTGAGGAGTGGGAATTATTCACTTCATTACCCCTCTTACTGTAGCCACTGGTGGATGAAATAGCAATGTGGTGGGACCCTTTTTTCCATGAGGGAGACTTGATGTGATATATATGTGTGTATGTGTGTATTCTGGCCAGCATGACTGACTAAGCATGCGTGTCAGACCACAGAGTAGAAGAAGCATAACTGGCAGACTGGTATCCTTTTCTACCACTGAGCAATTTTGTGGTTATGGAGGTTACGCTACAGCAAGGATGGTGACCTGAGACACACTGCTCAGCTCTCTTTGTTTCTCTTAACCTTCCTCTAACCCTCCTTTGGCCATTCTTAATGCATTAGCTGCCTTTGTGTTTCAGTCATCTTTCTTTCTATTTCTTTTCCTATTTTGCTCATTCTCCACAGTTTGTTACCTCCAGTTCTCTCAGGACAGGATGATCCTCAATGCCGGGAAAGAGGACTCTCATGGCATATGTTCTGTAGTCCAGATGGGGGATACCGGCTCTGTCGAGGTCACTAGTAAGCTCATTGATGTCTGTCTGCAACTCTGCAAAGGCTAAAAGAGAAAAAAGAAAAAAAAAACATAAAGAGATCAATTGGAGGGAATACATGAGAGATAGATCTTAGAAATAAAACTGCTCCTTAATCCCCAAATAAGACAATCCTTCTTATCTTTATGGTGTTTATTGCCCACATGATGAGGATGACAGAAAGCTCAAGATCATCCTCACGTCAGAGGATCTCAGCTTTCCACATCTCTTTCTTAAAAAAGAAATACACACTCTTGCTTTCACAAACACACACACATTTGTGTCCATTTTCATTGCTCATTTTTATCTCCCACATGGTAAATTGTCTGTAGTTAAGGCCCCAAAGATTGTGTCATCTCAGTGTGAGGCTGCAGGTGAGCACCAGTTAATTGGCTCCTTCCTGACTCAGTCTTGTAGAGGCCCACGACTCTGTTGCTTTCTTGGGCTACCCTTCGGGAGCCTTCCTGCTTGTAGCCTATCACATGAACAGCAGCGGTCCCCAAAACACCCTTCTCTAAACCCTGCTGTACAAGCTTAGTCCTGGTCTTCTGGCCTCACAGTACCCTTTGGGAACTTGCAGTGGAACACGGGCAACTATCTAAATCCAAGCTGGAAGGCAGGGATCTCCTGGTCACTGCTAATGGTTAAAACATTAATCTTCTCCTTTTCCCAAGGCTGCCTGTGTGATTCTCTGTTTGACTACTTCGGACCTAGCTGCCTGTCTGTCATTTGAAAATTGCCCACATTTTCTTTCACAGTTTAATAACACTGGGAGAGCTGATCAAGGGGCGGCTGGAGGGGATGACTAACAAGGTCCTCTCTAGCTGATCAAATCCTCTGAAGGGTGTTAGACATTGAACTAATTTTGCCATTTTAATGACTGGCTCCAATGACCCGTCGATCACTGAATGGTTTGTGCTTGTTAAAAGTGATAACTAGAGATCAGGCTGAGGTTATTGGGAGAACTCACTACTTGCAAAATGTCAAAGTTCAGGTTAACCACTGGGACCTCTATTTATCCTCAAACACAATGGAGTAAGGAGAGTGTTTGAAGGAAAATAAGCTCCCGAATAAAAACATAAATTTACAACCAATTTCCCAGCCCTGGCAAGATTTTTGGATATTCACTTCTAAATAAGGTACAATTTTATAGCAAAAAAAGTCAGAGGTCAGCACTGTATGGCCAAGAAGATTGCGCAGAAAGTTCATGAGAAATGTTCATGTTATCCATAAAAATATTTCATACTAGTTATCTGAATACCTCGAAAAACAATATTGGGTTACCCTCACTAGATGACAAATATTTATCAGTCAGTTTGTCTAGGCCTGCACACAGTTTTCAGAATATATAACATTCTGAATGTACAGTCTGGTTTACTACGTGATTGGTGATGCGCAGTGGTAAGTAAATCTATTCTAATAAATAACCAGGAGGACTCACTGGGCCTAGATTTGGAGATAATTTAACTGCATTAATTTGTGAACACACACTGACAGTAAATTACTTACTGTACATTACGCTTGAATACACATTTGTACTTGTTATGTGATTACACTATCGTCAATGGAAATGCGCTCCTCAGCACCATTTACTTGCATATGTTACAGAACAGGCAGTTAAATCATGATGCATAATTAGATTATCAAGGCCTGAAAGGTCCTTGAGCGTTCTCATTTGAAAATCATGCTTGCACTCTGCATGCAGACTGTGCAGCTCTGACACCGACCTTCTTTGCACTCCAAAGCAACACGGGACTCTAGGTTGTCCATTTGCATCTGCAGGCGCTTCAGAGTGAGGTCGTTCTCACGGGACTTCCGGTTGTAGGCGATGAGTACGAGGATGACGATGATGAGGAGGAGACCTCCACCTGCTGCGATGCTAACTATGGCTGGAAGGGTCAGGAGGCTGTCGGACATGATGTGCACCGCTCCGGGAGATACGTGGAGCCCCCCGACTTGTACCTGCCAGAGAAGATGTAAACAGTTAAGAACTAAAACATTAAGCCACATTTTTTTCTTCTGTCTTGACAAAATTTAAATGGTTTTTAAATGTGCCTTATGCCACTTGGATATCTCCACGCAGCAACCCTAATTATGCTAAAACCAAAGTTAATATTCTTGGCTTACAATGCAGCTAAGTGGAAATACACAGCTACCTGTATACGGCTGTTGAGAGGGAATTAGTGTGGGGCATGCACTCAATAAGTGAGCAGGCAAGTAAAAATAATTGCCACGGTTTAGTCGGAACTTTTTGACAGCAAGAGCTGCCCTCCCTTTTGACCCCACTCCCGCAACTGAATGAGCAATGATGAGGACACAAATAATAGAGTGTAAAGGCCAGGGACTGAGGAAAACATACAAATACAGGGATAAATGGAAAGTGAGGGTCAAAGAAAGACACACACACACACACAAAGTAAAAGCGGAAGCAAAGAATGGAAACACAGCAATACTGACCACGACTTTGTATTGCCCGGTGAGATTGGGCGGCTCACACAGCAGTTGGCTCTCAGACACGGTGACAGAGCAGGGAGTCTCGCCTATCAGTACAGTGTAGTTAAGCTTCGCCCCTCCAGATGCTGGGGGAATCAGGTTTCTACCCTGTAGGCATACAGGGATAGACAGAGAGGATAAAGTCAGACACACAAAAATGGTTCAGAAGAAAAAAAATCACAGCTTTTATATTAAAGAAAGAGCCAATCTGCCATTTAATTACATTCCACAGGTTTGAACGCAGCTGTTGCAAATTATAGTTTTAAAATCTGAAATTGTTCAATGTTTCACACTACAGCATGAACAGATGATCGACTATATAGTTTAAAATATTCTGTTACCCTGAAAAGAACAAAAACAAAATAATTCTGAAAATTAGCTAATCTAGTGATATTACAAATGACAAAAAAATGAACAAAGATAAATGATTAGGAGTGCCTGGCAACTATCTTCTGCTTTCTGTTTTGCAAGATAACTAAGATTTAAGATAGGATGGAGTCTTTCTGCAATGTCTCAATGGGTCTTAGGTGTGAACTTCAACTGGGAGGTTCTACCATGCTTTGTTGTATAAGATTCCATTGTAGCTCCTGCTGTGTGTTTAGGTTTCCTGCTAGGTCTTTTAATGTCTCCGCAGCTTCTAAAAGATTTTCCAGGATTGCCTTGTATAAAGCTGCAATGCGATTTTTTTTACTCTTGGGGGTATCAGAGTACAAAGAGCTGAGTGCAAATGTACATTTTGAATGCCATGTATTATTTCCCCCCCCTTTAGGATTCCCAGCACTACTTAGTCCATCACACAAAATGCGATTGGTCTTATTAAAGCTTTATGGCATGACAAAGATATGAAAAACTTTCCTTTTTGCAAGGCACTGTGAATGCAAAACTATTTTTCTTGTACTTTACCTTAAGAATGATTGGTGAACCGGGCTTTTGCTCCAGGACGCCAGAGGTGCTGAGGGGTTCAAAGAAAGGGTTTGGGTAATATACAAGGTTGGTGTTGTTGTAGACCAGCAGTGCCTGGACGTTGTTGAAGATGAAGCCGAACTCGTCCGCATGTTTCACCGTTTCCAAACCTGGAAGGTACTCTGCCATAAGGGAGGGAGCAAAGCAGCTCATGGTGGTGCTGTTCAGCAC
The DNA here is from genome assembly GCA_028564705.1 of Apricaphanius iberus. NCBI lineage: Eukaryota > Metazoa > Chordata > Actinopteri > Cyprinodontiformes > Aphaniidae > Apricaphanius > Apricaphanius iberus. Next base: position 348,651 of record JAPXFQ010000467.1, on the reverse strand, counting down.
TTTACACACCTAGACAGGGTGGGGTAAAAACAGAGGAGGAGCATCTTTTACTTTTTTTTCATGGAGCATACACATTCTGCAACAAAACAGCCAAGAGTCCCCTAAAATCAAGGTGTGAGTTAATCATCTGCAGTAAAGATACTCTCTTTCTCTGCTCCAACAATAAAAAGCTAAGTCCAATACTTTCTAAACTCATTTATTTCTAATAATGTAAGCTGTGATCTTAAGTAACATACTTTGTTACCAGTATGGACTCTACAGGCACCTAACCAGCCTAATAATTGACACATAAAATCCCAATTCTTTTCAGGAAAAGGGATTTACTTGCCGCCATTAAATCCCTCTTTATTGTGGAGGAAGCCTCCATAAAACTGGAAATAAATCGCTGCTATTGCCTCACTGTAAAACACTTGAGGACAACATCCACAAAGGATGGAGGCATTGCTCCTCTGTCTCCTCAGGTAAAGCTTGAGCTATGGCTCTTTTATTACTTCTCTCTAGTTTGCCTAGATGTGAGAGCTGCCTTCCATCCATCCTCCCTGGCTCAGCAGCAGAGGGAAAGAGGAGACAGGATTGATTGCAGCACAGCACTCTGGTTGCAGAGGGTTTTTTTTATCTCCTTTCACTCCCTTCTAGCTCTCTCTCTGGGGAAAAAACTTAATTAGAACTAAATATCATCAAAGATAGCGAACAGCAGCAACTACCACACCTCCTACCTGTTGTCTGCTGCTGTGGAGAAAGCGAGGGAGATCGATGTAAACTCATCTATGTAAGGTACACCGATTGGATTTTGCCAGCAAGAGGTAAGGTGAGCTACAGGAGCACAATTGAAAGAAGGAACCAGCATCTTTATAAACTCCCCTTTGAACACAAACCTAAAAGTTTTCAAGTTTTCTCATGTCCTGAGACCAGTGCTAACTAATGATTACCACAGTAGGCAATTAATAGGGCTGCTTGCCAGCATTAAGGTAAACAAAGGTTTGAAAAAGTTAGTTTCAGAACTAAAACATTTTCTGTCACTCTGTTCCTACATTACAAAGGTCTTTAAATGTTAACTGGAGAAAGATCCAGAATAAACACAGTTTCCTGCCTCCAACCACTGAGTATAGCTGGCTGATAAAGACTGCTACACATTTACCCAATATACAAAAAGTACAAATTCAGCACTTGGTTTGAAAACAATTAATTTTGTGAAAAACATAAACTATGGAAACAATGCTATCATCAACGCTATTCTGCTTTTAAACAGCTGGCAGGACAGAGCAGCATGTCTGATATGTTGCCTGCTGCAGGCTGGCTGAGTTGGCAGACTGGCCAATTGTAAAAAAACAACAACAGCAAAAGCAAAAATATTCTCTGCGATATCCAATGTAAAACTACTACAATATGGAACAGCAAAAGGCTCAACATCTATTAAATGAATAAGAACTCATGATATGGCTGTTAGGAGACTGGTGAAAGAAGCGTCGGTTCTAGGTTAGGTTTCATATACATAACACAGACGGTGTAAAAATAATTCTCTCTTTCATTGATTTTTGTATCTAACCACCAAAAAGGGCATCTGCAGCCATTCTTCTCCAAATTGTGCTGGATGACACAGAAAACATACCAACAACAACTACAATGGTTATGTAGTATAGGACTAAAGTCTTGAGTGCTGAGACTGGAATCATTACAAAAATGCCATCCAAAACAACTCTAAATGGCATCCTCTACTAACTTTTTCCTCTTAATTTGATCTGCTAGAGTAACTAGAGATTGACGAAGTTCCTTGAACTCCAAGCCGTGACTTAGCATGTTGTAGTGTCCAAGAAGATTGATGTTAGTACCAGCCAATGAGCGTTCAGCTCATTACCCTGATTGGCAGATGAACTCATTTAGTTGAAAAATTGCCTTTTTTTAAATGAATAAACCACTGGGGAAAAACCATTATGATATAAAAGCTGAACGATAAATCAAGAGCTTCATCTTTCACCTCAGTTCTATATTTACCATGATGGAGGGGTGTGATGAAGACAAAAAAATATATAATTTGCAAAAAGCATTCTTGAGGCCACCAAAACAGATCCCCCTCAACACTTTGGCTGTGCCTCACATTCTGTACATAAAGTTGTGAACAGAATCAGTGTCAACATACAAGTTTGACGGAGTCCAACAAATACTGTGACACATTAGTATTTTTATACAAGGTTAATGTACTGTTAGAATTTCAGGCTAGCCAATGCCTGGTAATTAAGGATCTTTAAATGTCTGCCGCAAGTCCCAGACATCACATTTATCAATCTAGTTTGCTATTTGCAACATTAAAAGTACTAGAATCCAGGTGCTGTACATGAATAAAAGTAGTAAAGACATGAAAGATTTGTTGTTTTTGTTTGATTTCTCATGATTATTTTTTCACTCTTCAACTAGATTATTAAAAAGCTGAACACTAATGCTGAACATGATTTTCAACATTTAAACTGCTTTATCAACCTACATTATATGTTATTACAATCCAGGCAGAGTATAACAGCAACAACAAACTCTCACTGCTTGGAAATTACTTTCCCTGGACTTGGCATTTTTCTATTTCCGTTACACGCATTTACATGCCTGAGTAGTGGCAGCAGCGCATGACGAGAGCGAGAAAGATAAGCTATTTTAAAAATAGATTGCAGAGCCAGATAGGCCTCCTGACACACTTTCAGCAAGTTTTTGGTTGTGTGAAATCACATTAACAGCTGAAAAGTTATGAGACAAGATGAAAGTTAATGACAATTTTACACTAGCTTTAGCATGCTACTTTGCAATGTATCAGAACCAATTAATAAACTGAACCACATTGGGCTACAAAAAGCAAGACATTTATATTCCTTTTTTGTAGTTCACTGCTTCAAAAAAAGAAGGCTGTTCAGCAATAACTTGTACTTGTAATATTTATTATAGACCTTATAATTAGGAAAGCTGACATGTGATTTTCATAAGGCTAACCAAGCTGTTAGTATTTTCTTGCACATATGTTATGAGGACTTTATGTTGTAGGACACTTAAACAGGGCAAATGAGTCAGACAAAGAGTGTTATGCTGATGAGTAAAGAGGCAGTGGAGGTTTAACGGCTAAAAGTCCTCTGGTCCAGCTCGACATGAGTCTCATTCTCACTGTTGGCATAGTGACATGTTGTATAGACAGGCCCAGATGCTCCGGCAGGATCCTCGTGACTGTAACATTGGAACAGCAGGACATTTGCAAGTCAACTAAACCTCCGACTACCATCTGCTCTGCCGGAGATCCTGTGCTTTTTTTTTTCTTATTCCTGTACTGTCCTTGTGTACTTTCCTATTTTGATTTTAATTCCTTGCCTTCACAGAATCTTGTCAGGAGTCAGAAACTGTGACCATCATCATGTCGGATGTTTTTTTGGAACTTCTTTGCTGCTAAGTGCGTAAACTAAAAGGAACGAGTGATCTAAATAGACAGGCTTGTGTATGGCACAGTGGGACTGAATAAAGAAAGTTGGACACTGTGATTCATCTCTGGATGAGGCGATGAATAGTTGGATTTTAAGACACAAAAACACTAACAGATGTTTATTACATTTCATGAATTGTCTCCATTAAAGATCCAATCAGCAATAGGCTACCCATCCAAATCTGCTCATCTAAGCTTGATTTGTGATTGTTTAGGCTGAAAGCCAAAAGTCTGATCTTTTTTAAATCAGTATGTAAGTATTATGAAGTTAAGTTTGTGTCTTGTGTATCAGTGAAGTGAAATTTATTACTTTCAGGTGTTTAAAATAAACTCAGTGGAAGAGGTGAGATTTTTTTTAAACTCCAATCTGTTATGAAATATTCTGGATTTGAATGTATATTTAGCTTTGAAGTGTGTTAATAAAAAAAAATATATATATTTTTTAAATCCTGTATTTTGACATCGCTGTTTTTTGTATTTCATTATTATGTTTATAAATATATATATATATATATATATATATATATATATATATATATATATGTATGTATGTATGTGAAACAATTGGATATCTGTGGGTTAAGAATCTTAATTCTTAATGGAATACAAAATGAAACTGCTATAAATTAATGCTACCCATACAAACTGTAGTAATCATAATGTACGATGCTAAAGCTTGCTTAATATGTGAACCCTATTATTATTACACTTGCTCTCTGACATCTAAGCAGCGTGAAATCACCTCTGCTCCTGACACCAATGAATAATGAGCACTTATGGCAAAAAAGGATAGAAAAAAATGAAGAATACTGTTCTCATACTGTCCTACGGTCTTTGAACACAAATGAGAACCAAAAGATTAATAAGAGCTGTGGTCACAAATTTCTGATCAGTGCACCTTTTGTTTCCCCGGCAAAATATTTTACTACAAATTTACAAAACATGTCTGTATTTCTCTTTATCACATCACAATAAATTTAACTCTATAAAGAAACCCAAACAGATTTCACAGTGCTACAATATTCCTATCCTTTCAGCAAGTCAGTCTTAGACACCACACATGGTTGATAAAGTGATGAAGAGAATTGATAAGGTGAATTGAGGTCAGCAGTAAGAGAAAAATAATTGGGAATGGCTGCCTCATCCGTCTTGTTCCTCTGCTGTTGGACACAATGAGGTAGTTTTAAGGCAACACCACTCCAACCCCTCTGGCTAAATGCATTACAATGATATACAGTGTGGCTACAGCCCACTCAATCAGGCAAAGGTCTCTGGCCTGTGTAGCATTGAGATAAACAGAAGGAAAGAACTGGTGTGGAGCTGTGAGCATAAAAATGTGAGAGTCAAAGGTCATCTGGTAGATAATATTTAATATTGTATTGTTGCAATATTCCTATACTTTGTTATTCCTACTCTGGATCAATTTTACTGATCAACTTTTATTCTAAATAACCATTAACAAAACATGTTCAGCTCTGATCTATTTTTCTAATGCCGATATGGCAGTTTAGCTACACATAGAAAGCCAGCTGTTAATTCTTTCCCTGAGACGTGTTACCTTTTCAAAGTGATGAAATTATTGAATTAGTCATTTAGGTCCGATTGTTTTTAGTCAGTGGGAAGACGATCTAAGTCTAATTTCAATCACTATAAAATCTATCAATTTAAATTTGTTTCACTGAGAGAAGATGAAGCAGAACGTAGGTGGATGTTTGGCAATTTAGAGTGATGGAGGTTTCAAGCCAAGTTACTCAGATCAAATTAGTATTTAGGAGATTAAGGAAGGTAGCTAAGATTTGGTGGCTATTTCGTTTGGTCATAGTTTTACCAAAGTAGGACTCAATCTGTCTGAATTGAGACCGCCAAGAGCAAAGGGACAGCAGTACCAGATCATATACCTTGAATAGTCACTAGCTACGTTTACATGTTCAAAATATCGTTAATCCGATCATAGATCGGATTAGAATTTCACATCTATCCAATTAAAAAAGGAATTTTCATGCGCTACATGTCTGAACAGCTAAAATCATTTTGACATGCGTGGAACTATCTAAAACACGGGACACGGCCGTGGAAGAATAGACTTTCGTTGCAAACAAACATGGCTGTGCCTATTTGAAATGGAGGACTACGATGTTCTTCAGAGTGTGCTTTTGTTTCTTTTTTCTTGTCACGCTTTTACATCCTCAAGCCTTCATTCTTATGTAAACAATCGAATAACAAACCAAATCCCTTTATTTAATTAATACGACATATTACACGTCTACACATAATTTAAGAGAAATGTGCAGGAATGACCTACAGTCGGAATAGCAGTTGACATGCACCACGATTAGATTAACTAACAGAATAAACCACCCCACTCAATCGGAATGGAATTTTGATCTGAATAAATTTGATCGGGTCAGAGTAAGTGCTTTTCCTTTTACCGCTCATTAAACATCATGAGGTAATATCCATGTCCAACAATCATATATTTACAGTGCCTAGCAAAAGGTATCATCAACCTTAGAGTTTTACTGATTTCTTTAAAGTTACAATCTCAAAATGCAGTGTATTTCATTAGGATTTTTGGGGATAGACTCAAACAAACTAGGTTATTTGTGTCACTTTTTAGAGGTCCTAAACATTTAGCTAGTTACAATGGAAGAGTCTAGATCTATAGTCATGTGATAGAATCCAAGATTCAGACTTAACTCTAGGGCTTGTTTTAAGACTCAAAAAATTGTATTCTAGTCAGTCAGACTGATCTTTAAGATATTTTGCTGGGGAGAAATGGGTGAACAATTTCGTTTTTTAAATGTGCCAAGCTGGTAGAATCACACACCAAACAACCTATGGGTTTAACTGCAGCATAAGAAGATACTAAAAACTATTGATTTGTATTGCATACAACACGAGGCAAGGAAAGAATCATTACACATGATGCAACCACTATGTTTCATTGAATGGGATATAACCAACTATGTGTTGGTCTGTCATAAAAAAATATGCTGGTATTTGTGGTTTTACATCATAAATATTTAGTTAAAGGTATATGGTTGCTTTTACATGGGAATTACATATTTTATCTTCCCTTAAAATACATCTGAACTGGCTGTGTTTGTGGCTGCAAAGAGAACAACTTAAAGAAGACAAGAAATAAGTGCAAATTACTGTCCTCTGCTGGTCTTAACAGGCATGTACTGCATTCATCAGCATGCTTTTTTTGAAAACTGGAACAGAAACCACATGCAAAACATTTGGAAAAAAAATTATGCAGAAACTTATTGGTAGTGAATTAATTTTGATTCTGGTCAGCCATTGGCAGTGGAGTTCAATGGGAAGTGGAAAGATTTATTTTTGCTTAATCAACACTAGAAATTCTACCACATTCTGGACCATCTACTTATGTCTCACTTCTTGTTGAAAAACAATATGGTAGAAGGAACCTATGGGGGTTTAGGGAAGTTGTTGAGGCACTGCTTTAACCTCCAAATAGTTCAGTGATTTAGTAACTGGTTTACCTTTGTTTAATGTTGAAGCCCAAAGAAGAAAAAGTGTCAGTCAATACTTGAAAATTAGAAGTTGGACGGCGATAGAATATGCTACTTTTGTTCTTAACATGAACTCTATACTCCATCCACTCTGGTGATAGCAAGATTCATCAAAGCGCATCTATGCTTTGAAATGTTCTATAATCAGCATGGGCTGTAAACGTACCAGACATGCCAATGACAGCGTTTAGTCTAGACATCTTATGTGTGGCCAATGTATTAGATGAGATTCTTCCCTGAGAGGCGAATGTTTTATAGCAGAAAAATAAGCCTTTAGGCTTTAATAAAGATCATGATTAATGTTTCAATTGTGAATCTGCTGAAAGATGCAGAGCATTTTACAAAGAAGATTGGCTTCCGCCACTGCTGCTTTCTTTGTGAGTCCGTGTAGGTGACACAAGGGATAGAGAGTAGAGAAGCAATTTAGTTGGAGACAGGTGGTCATTTGAAAACTATAGATGACAGACAGCTGCCCTTATTGCTATAGGCTGCTTTTTGTCTTCCACCAGTGACAAACAAGAAAATGTATAGTGAAACAATATAGGGTGAATAAACAAAAAACATTCCTATTAAAAATGTAAGTTCACTGTGGCTATGGAGAAAATCAAAACAGTGAGGGTAACATAAACCTACTTTAAAAAGGTACTAATTTTGATGAGACAAAGAAAAAACAGAATGCAACTTCTCTCTTTTAAAGCTTTGGAAGCTGATGCAGCCCACAACCCATCGCCCACACAAGAGTCAAATCTCACCAGGCCTTCACACTTTACATATGAGGTGTTGCTTTCTCCTCCTTAAAACATATAACAGACCTGTTTTTTTTTCTTGTAACTGCAACACTAGTTAGAGCTCAGAAGGACTTCTCACATTGAAAACAGCACTTGCCCATGAAAAATGATACTGTCTTATTAAAGAAAGTAAAACAACTAACCAAAATGAACACAATTACATTTAGACAGTCAATGTTAGGAATCAGGATGCTGGAAATGCAGAAAATGGGGTGCCAAATAGGACAAAATCTATTTAAAACTGATTTACTTGTGTACATTATCATGCCTGTGTACTATCCCAATTTGAAACCCTTTAAATGAAATATATATATATATATATATATATATATATATATATATATATATAAATAAAACTACATACTTGAGACCATGTGAAACTTGGGATTGTGTTAGGGATGTTGAGTTGGATGGACATAGGGTCAAACAGCACGTTTTAACCAACTTGATGAGCCAACGGCATTATTTGCTTCCAATTTAATGTTTGATCTTCCTCTCTCTCTGTTCTGCCCACCTTACTTCAAACCACAAAGAGGAGATCCCATCCTCTTAATTAAACAAGGGCCCCCAGGACCGGAGATCAAATGTAATTTGTAACGATTTCCTGCAGCTAAGACTTTGATTATACAAGCGCTCTTTATGCTGACCAAAGGCTTCTGACTGCAGTTAATCTTCCATTGAAAGCTATTAAGAGTCTCCTGGCCCCGCGATCATGGACGCCTCCAACATTCTCCCACAGACTGACCTCACACCTCCTGTCTGCTCCTTCGTTGCAAATATTTGACTGTACTGTCTTAAAAAGCTTGTTCTTTGTGGTAAAGTTTTGCTGTTTATAACAATTGTACAGACAAAAGCACAGACATTATGGTAAGTCTAATTAGTGTTTGGTCAAGAATTACATGTTTTATTTCTCCCCTTCCTTGAAAATAATCAGTAAAGCACAGAAATGCCCCTTCATAGACCTTATGTGGCTCGTGGTTAATTTTAAAGGTAAAATACTGTTAACTCTTACAAAATGGTTGGGTGTTCAGCCTGTTCCTCCATTAGTTTTTCTAGCTATTCTGGATTCCTCCTGCAACCATAAGGAATTCAGATGTGAGACTAGCACATTGTAATTTCATGAGTGGATATAATTTTTTATGTAACTAAGGTTATAGTTCTTTTTTCGCCAGTGGTGCAGAATCCATTTAACACAGCATTTTCTATACATGCTTAATCCCTGTATGGTTGCATAGGGGCTGGTGGCTATCTTCAACTTTCACTGTATTAAAGGTGGGGAACAACCTGCAAAGGTCAACAGTCCATCATTAACATACATATTTTGTCTCTGCTTAAAAGTATATCTGCAATAAAAAAGGTGGCATACATTGCACCCTTTTCTCTCAGACATCAACTGTATCTCCTTTGAAATGCAACTGAACTTGAGTTACAAGAAAGTATGGAAAAAAAAACACATTGCTTCACACGGGCAAAATCACATTTGGTCATATATAATGTAGATAATCTTTTTTTTACCTAAGTGTAACTCAAATGAGAAAACACAGTAAAAAACATGTGAGATGTGCAAAAGACGTGACCACCACTTTTTTTGCACACATTTCCCATGTGAATCTGGAACATTTTCATGGTAATAAACTAAAATCCATGGACATTCACATGTGAAGCTTGATAACATGTGAACCACATTTGAAACATGTTATTTTCCCCATTAAACCTACATGTGGTAAGAGAGTGTGAAACCCATCTGGAATTATGTGTGAAGCTGGTGTGAAATCTGCTCTATGTGCTCACATGTGAAAAATCTTTGAAATCCACGTAAACCATACATGTGAAGTCTATGTGTACTATATGTGGTTTATCAAGTAGCACATTAGATAAAGAGCCCATATGAAGAACATGTTAAACCCATTTTACTTTGATGTAAGGGAGAATGACCCATAAAAACATTTTAACAGTTTCTGTGCGCTCCAGCACAAAGAGCAACAATGGGCATGTGCAGTTTGGCCTCTGTGTCATAGATTTTAATCTCCAGATATGATGTTCATTTGCAGACACCACAAATATCAGGGATGTTAAAGCCAGGACCTCCTTGATGAGACTCAGCATGGCTGCTGTCATGTTGCCATGCCAACCCAAAAAAGGCACAATGTTTGTAAAATATGGAGAATGCTACAAAATTGTACAAGATTTTAAAATGCAGGGCTAAAATCTAATGTGTGTGAGGCTAAAGTAACAGTCATGTCTAGCATTTGGAAACCAGCCCTGCGGGCCACAGCATCTGGAAAAACAAATGTTTTAAAAACGTCATTTTTTAAACATAAGTTTAGATTTTTAAAATACCATCCATATAGCTTAAAAACACTTTTACTTGCACACAATATCAGTTTTCTCCAACTCTATGGAGCATAGAATAACTCACAACTTCGACTCTGACCCCCCCACCCAGTTGATGTGAACTGCTGGTCAGCAGGCTGAATGGAGGCTGCAACACTTTTCTTATTCTTATAGGAATGAAAACTTCAGCTATTTCAAGCTGAGAAAATAGTCACCTAAAAAAAGATAATGCCTTATACTGAAACTAAAGCTATCAACTAATAACCGCCCATTACACTTGTATTAGAGAATGTCAGAAAAGAATGAAAGAAGTGTTACCAAAATCACTCAGACTCCTCCGCACAGTCTCATGTCTTCCCCCATGACCGAATAATCCATCTTCCTCAAGCCCTAGAATGTTATGTCTTTATAAAAAGGTTAACAAAACACTTCTTAATGCAGTTAAAGGGAAGGAGGTGAAATAGGCCTCCTCACTGACAGCTTAATAAATACTCTGATGATCTCTTATATACCACATTCTCTAAAAGCATTTACTAAAATGTAATTAATCAGTTAACTCACGTTACCTTGAAATTCTTTAATCACACAAGGATGATATTCTGTGAACTTGAAAACTACAACTAAATTCAGCAGGTGCTCAACATATTTGCCAGAAGTCTATGTATGAACAACATAACAGTAAGTAAATGCTATAAATATATTGATATAAAAGTAATTAGATTGTGTTATGCAAAGCTCTGTTTAACTTTGTATATTTTGGATTCCATACAGTACATTTTTATCATAGTTATCAGAATTCCCTGAGAAGTGGTACTGCATTCAAAAAAGAAGATGATGTGGCTTGCATATATAACTATGAACCCTCCTGGACACTTTCCAGGTATGATGTTAAAGACACGTGCAACCAGGAGACACGCTGAGGACATGCTGGAGAGATTATGTCACTTGACTGGCTTTGGAACGCCAAGAACACCCACAGGGAGAAAGGAAGAGGGGGGAGGTTGGAGAAGCTGTGCTTACGCTGCTGCCACGACGACCCTGACCCAGATAAGTGGTAGATGTGGATGGATGGATTAAAAGTCTTGAATGAATACTGCATGCAGATCACTCTCACTGCCATCTGTATCACTCACATGCTCGTTGCTTAAAAAGGCATAGTTGAAGCAGAAGTCAAAGAAGCAAAGAGACCTAGAGGGGCCACTGAGAGCTGGCACATTTTTCCAAAGCTAAGCATCACTTGGCTTTTTCTCTGTGTCGAGTTGGACCTAGTTTGAGTTAACCGTTCCAGATTAATACAGTATGCACACCAGCAGATACCGTCAGCATTTTCTGTTGCACGTACAGGGTCATGGTTAAGACAAATTATTGGCTCTTACATTGACAGACTCTCTGCCAGCATACTTCACTCGGATTCTGGGCTCCTGAACCACGTCCAGATTGGTCCCCGTCACCATTAGAGGGGTGTGACCGCTGATAAAAAAAAAGAAAAAGAAAAAAGAAATAAAGCCAACATATTCACATTTGCAAACATAAAACTTTTTTAATTTTTTTTGTAAAAAATCGTGCTGCCTCTTTTCTTTACCTATACAGAAGAACATGAGTGAGAAGAAAGAGATGGAAAGGGCAACTAAGTAGTTCAAAGACAATTCTCACAAAAACTTTCTAACCTTGATGCACCTCTTGAAAATGTTCCCCATCAGATTAAAATTAATGCATTAAATTGAATCCCACCGTTATGTTTCTTTTGGGATGTTATGGCCTCTGGAGTGGAGGATGATTAGAGAGGAATTTTAACCGACTCAACTTGTTACAATCAACTGACACAGATTTGAGCCTGAAATACAAAGAAGGCTCAAGCATTTTGATATGCAGTGGCAGATCAAGGTTTTCTAGCCGAGAGGCAGAAGTGTTCAGCCTGAACTGGCAGAACATCTCCTGCTCTGTGCTGGCTGGTGCACCAGTCAATAGGTTAGATAAAAAGTTGTGGAATCAGGTTGCAGTTGGATACAGCTCCTTGTACAAATCTCTACATCCTGTTTCTGTCACATTTTAAACCCTAACAGTAATGTATTTTGTTGCTATTTTATGCAACAAATCAAGAGAGTGCATTGTTTTGAAGAATGGTTTTCTGTATTCAGGTACCTTTACTATACTACCACTAAATAAAGTCAAGTGTTAAAAAAAACAAACCTAAAATTGTCCATCAACCCCCACAGTGAAACATGGTGGTCGCAAAACACTGTGTTTTATATCTCTTTAACAGGAAGAGGGAAGCTGGTGAGAGTTGATAGACTTAAAAGTAGATAAATACAGATCCATTCTGTTACAGGCCACAAAAAAACTTGACTGGGGCTGAGGTTTACTTTTCAACAAGAAGATAAAAAACATACAAATGAGTTGTAAAAATGGGCAACATTTTCAGTTTATTGATGTCTAAAGATGATTAACCAATGCACTAACAGACTTGCAGCTTTAACTGCTACAAATGGAGGTGCCTTTAAGTGTTGACTCATGGTGTTGTATAGAAATGTAAAATGCATTTTTCCGATTTGTTTGTAAAACAAATATTGAAAACCATACATTACTTTCTTTTCCCTTCAAAACAATTCACTACTTTGAGGTAGTCCATCAATTAAAATCTGAATAAAATACATTAGATTGATAGCATAAAAAGTCAAAAACTGCGAAAAAATTTCAAGGGGTATGAAAACTTTTACAACTTATTCTGTGTACTCTGCTATAAGGCTAAGGTTAAGATACTATAGAACTGATCATCTTTTAAGGTGTTGACAGAAGAACTCTTTCTAAAATAGATACAATTCTTACTTTATTTCCTCTAGTGTTAAAGCCAAAAAAGAAAAGGTTTCCAAAGATGGGTTAACACTTGATTTCACAGCAGAATCTCAACCTTAACCTCAATTCTTTCCAATCTGCTTGCTGGGTCTTTTCTATCAGATCCAGACTAATTGGAAGAAACCTGAACAGTAATTGGAAGTGTGGTACTGACTCCTGTCTGCTTCCTGTTGCTGACCTGAACTGACTGGCTCTAAAGATCTGGGCGAAGAGCAAATCTTTGCCTTGGTTAGTGAGCGTGTGGATAAAGGTAATTTGTGTGGAGTTTTATTTGGGTCACCTTGCGATGCTCCAGTCCGGTTCGATCCGCAGGACAGTGGGGTCCTCTATGTATTCGAAGGTGAGGCTCTCCTTTATTTGGGCGTTATCCACACTCGCGCTGATCTGAACCGAGCCGACCCCAGACAGAGATGGGGCTGAGTAACAGACTATCTCCTTCATGGTCCGTCTTAAAAACAAAAAAAACATTTAGATTTGTATGAGTGGAGAGCAAGTCTGTGAGAGAAGGTGCAGAGATTAGATGAAAATACGATAAAATAATGATACCCAGTTAAAAGCTACATAACCAACAAAATTATTCAATTTACATGAGCAAAAGGCACCACCTACAGCAACTGAATATATTACGCGATTTGTTCTACCAGCCCTGTTCTGTAATTATCCGAATAACAAACCAGCATGAGCACAGCTGCCCCCCATGCACACACTTAGTACCTCCACCTCTTGCATGTCCTCTTACAATATAGCTTCCCAGTACTCCATTATCTACCTGCACACCTTCTGAATCTGTCCCATTTCATTAGCAGAGGGGATCTTGTGGCATAATGTCCCCATCTTCTTCTTCCACCCATGCAGTAACATAAACCACCAATTAACCCCATATCTCATTAAAAATGCCCCAACTCCTCAGCCTTGCAACATTACAGTCATATTACTGTTGCAGGGCTTAAAATAGCCTCTTTCAGGAGTTAAATGCAAAAAAACAGGGCATGTGGGAGTATCTAAGTTATGAAAAAATGGGTGGTGAGGAGGGACGGAGGAAAGCATGAGAGGGCTAAAATAAAAAACTGGTGCTGAGGAGAGGGGGGCATAAACACACCGATGGGAAGATAATGAGAAGAATGAAACTGGATGGAAATGAAGAAAGGGTTTTCATGTGACTATTCAAGGGTTTGATTAAAATTTACTTTAGTTTTCGACAGCAGAAGAAAGAAAGATGTTCCCTAAGGGAATTCTCAGTAAAATAAGGGGAAAATAAAGAGAAAAGACGAGACTTAATGTGCCTTATATAATGGCAATAATTTACAGCATTTCTTAAAGCCAACCGTTTTATTTTGAATTGCTCTCAGAAAGCCGTGAACAGCGCCAACCATGTTTATTGGAACATCTTTAGAGAAACATTTTAAAAAAGTCTGAAAAAAATATATTAATCTGTGGCTGCAGCAGCATATTTGTACACTGAAATGTTTTATTAAAATGATCAATCCTTTCAATTTGAGCATTTTATTAAGTGAGGATAAAGTCTCATGTTAATGTTATTTCGTTTTTTAAGCCATTTAGCATTTCTGTGTCCCTTATATGCAAAACTTTACATTACTCTGGGTCAAATCTGCCTTTATTTGTGATACGACTTCTCCATACACAAATATACAAATCATAAGTTTCTTGAGATTCCAATGATCTATGCCACCCAAGGATGCACTCTCAAATGTAGACACAGTTAACACTTTTGTCAAACCACACAGAGCAAAATAATGTGCAACTCACCATTCAAAGCCTCATATAACTGACATAAAAGAGCCAACTCAAACAAAAACAGTCTTTTTACATCCACAAAGGTCACATTAATTTACTCTAATAAAACAGGTATTCCACAACAATCCAACAAAATCCAATTGGTGAAAATCTTTGTAATTTTCTTGGTTACAGGTATTTCTCACATTTATTTTGATTGCAAATACTGTTAGCATATTAGAATAAAAAATTTTGGCATGCCTAAATCACTTGTAAGAAAAATCATGTGTAAAATACACATTTTCTGGTTTATAACCATCTAATTTGGTGTAGGTAAAGGAATTTTAACCTTTACCTAGGCTGTCGACCCCCTATGTTTTCTACTGAGCCCCCCAGGGGACATGGTGGAGAAAATATTTTAAGGTGAGAAAAAAAAATAAATAAATGGATTTTGCGAGATCTTGAGAAACTTTTGCGTTATCTCGAGAAAGTTTTGCGTTATCTTGAGAAAATCCGACTCCTTCAACACCAGCCATACGTCCTCGTTTCTCACACATTGTCCATTTTCTCTGCATTTTGCACACATCCAACGATAGCCATGTAATTGTCCAGAGTATTGCAACTGGTGGCTAATGAACTCAATCAGATCCACTAGTTCAGAAGCTGTTTACGACGCGACAGTCCTTTTGTGCGGAAAATCCTGTGGTCAATGTCTTTCACTTATATGAAAACCATGTCTAGAGCTAAGCACTGACTTTATGTCCTGATATTTGAGGCCAATCTCAAAATAAAACTCTATTAAGCTCTCCCGTCTGTGAGTGTCTTCCATCATAGCAGTGCACAAGGCTGCAGCAAACTGAGTCGGTAACACTGTAAATGCAGGAATGGCTTTTTGAAACGTTCTCAAGATATCGCAAAAGTTTCTCAGGATAACGCAAACATTTCTCAAGATAACGCAAAACTTTCAAGAGATAACGCAAAACTTTCTCGAGATAACGCAAAACTTTCTCGAGATAACGCAAAAGTTTCTCAAGATCTCGCAAAATCAATTTTTTTCTTTTCTCTCACCTTAAAATATTTTCTCCACCATGTCCCCTACGGGGCTCAGTAGTTTTCCACTCCAGCACCCTGACAAAATTACTTCGATTCAGACCATTGTAGTTTTATTTCTAGAGACCCCAACCATATCTTCCCTCCAATTGGTTAAAAAAGATAAAAAACATACAGTACATACATATACATTTTAATTTGGGTCTGTTTAAAAAAAACATTTTTGTTTCGAAAATCTCAGGAATTTAGTAGTTAATAATACCATGCTCTCCGAAAAAAAAAAAAAAAAAAAAAAAAAAACGGTTGCGAAACAGTTTGTGTCCTCCACATACTTAAAGCTGCATCATGGAGTTTGTTCTGAGAGTTCTGTCACTATTTGGCCATTAGAAGAACTGAAGTCAGAAAAACGCTGCTTCACTAGCGAAAAGCTACACTACTTGCTTTTCTAATGTTATGAACTACATCTCTACATATGAGGTAATACATGCGTATCCACAAACGTGGTTCCATACGTGCATCATTTTGTAGACAAGCGCCCCCTGGCTGTTCGGAACCATATTACCTCATAATAAATGAAATTGGCCCTCCTACAGGCCACCACAGCAAAACGTACTAGAGGCAATTCTATTGTCAGCACATGAAAAAAAGTATAGATTAAAAAAAATTGTAGCAAATGTTTGTTTGTGATGGTAGGACACAAACTTTAGCATGGTGAGTGTTTAGCCTGGCTTTTCTTTTAACCTTATTAACTGTCCTACTGGCCAGAAAACTATGGGTCATTATCAAGCAGAGAGGGCAGTTGTTACAAGATATTTTCCTTTTTATACCCTACTGATACAAAATTTGATAGAATTTAAGGTTCCTAGAAAAACTATCATCAGTTTAAGAAAAAAGTAATACCGTGATAACCTAACCAATACTTTTGTCACATTTATTTTGTAGGGCTTTCATGGAATGTCAACATCCATGCCACTTTTGATTTTGTTCAAAAAAAACTAAAATGCATAAATACAAAATGGAAGTTAACGTTTTATGTCTGTTAAGAAAAACTACATTAGAAATGTGAGTGAGTGGAAAGTCTTACCCAAAGAACTCGCACGTCTGGTTTCCAAACTGAACGTTGACACTGCTGCCAGCGCCAAGGTTTTCTCCCATTATGGTGACTTTAGTGCCTCCAGACTCTGGACCTCTGCTCGGGTACAGGCCTGTGACAGTTGGAGTCTACAAAAGTAGACAGATGAAAAGAAAGAAAGTGGTTAAAATAAACCTGAGAGCAAGTTGGAGTGGTGGAAAAAAGCACAGAAGACACCAACCGACAGATTAAAGGATATATACTGTCAAGAGTAAACAAAAACACATCCCTGTGGTAACACTTGACAACTTTATGTATTATCACAGATCCCAAGCAAATTACAGTTATTCATGTTGCCAGGCTGATGGCAGTCGAGCACAGCGCTTGTGGGAGAAGAGGGGATAAAACCAGGAGCTCTTAGAATCCCTGAGAGATCCGACTACAGCGTGTTGAGCACTGGTGAGCTGTGTCTGAGTGAAGCTTTTTAAAGATGCTCTGAAAATAACTAGTGTTTACAGCAGCAGGCAGCTAAGTTGCCCTCACACAGACAGATGGTGAAATATCCACGTAGACAGCTCGTCATATGGGAAATGAGAATGGCGCACACTTACACAGGAAAACGTGCTTAAAGAGAATCTCAATAATTTCTACCTGCACGGACATAAACGTTTGTGAACCTACTTCACGAACAGCCTGTCCTCCTAACGCTTTTCCGGCATGTACACATACTGTATGGAATAGTGTGTTACAAAGCAAGCCTAAAAAAAATCTCCTTTGAAACTGCTCTCTCCTTTTTTCTGTGCGGGGAATAGTCGAAATTCTATGTTTGGTGAAGTAATGTCTTCACTTGGTGGAAGTTGTAACATTACGCTTTTTCAAAAGTCTATGTCGCCATTAGTGCTGGCATGAATGCCTGTATCAGTGAGTCATTTGGTTAGTCACAAGTGGTCAGTCTGTAGTGGAAATGTGGTGCATTCAGGTGTTTTTCACCAAAGATTGCGCCATGACAGGATAAAGTGGGGTATTGGAATGGTGCCAGGGCTGTCGAATTGCAGGGTTGCGTATGAATCACAAGACGGAAGAGTTAATAATAAACAGAAAAAATATTTGACTGCATCTTGTTTTTATCCCGATTGAAGCTTATGCTCAAGTGTTTTTGCAAGCTGCTCCAAAAGGTACCTGTCCTTCACATTCCCAGTGAACCGTATGGTGATCTGCTCTTCAGCTCTAAATGGCAGAAGCTCTCAGACTTCGGCATCACTCCAGTTTGCCATTTCAGCTGATACAATTTACAAATGCCAAATAAACTCCCTATGTTTACTTGCATTTAAAATACTGTTGCCAATCAGGGCTCAGCGCACACTCCACACATCATCATGACATCAACCTCTGTTGCGCCAAGGCTGATCTTCATTCATAAGTCCATCGTTGTGGCAATATTGCAGAAATATTATTATCAAGCATGCCAGCACAAATGCCAAAATATACGCACCTCGCCAATATTACCCTAATATAACGTCATGGTGTCTCTTTTGAAAACGCCTATTGATTAAAGAGAATGGGAGACACTACAAAGCTAGCTGTCGCCTACAGAATGGGTGATTTCCAAGCTACAGGATCGAACCAGCTGGTGCGAGAACAACACCGCTCATTACACAGTGCTGTTAATTGTAAGAAGGAGCTAATTGTGAAAGTGTGAGTGAGTGCAAATAGGATGACAGATTATCTGATGGTTGAGGGTTGAGACTTGGGTGATAAAGGCAAGGAAATGTCTGAGAGTAAGAGGATGTAGGAGAGAAAAGTTTTATTTGCAATTTATTAAGGTCTTTATTTATGTATCCTTCAATTTTTCTCTCTCATACACCAACCAACACCTTAACTCATGTTTGAGCATCAACAAACATATTTCGAGCTATGATGGGAATGTTACAAATAAATCTCTAAACTGTTAAACAATTTTAGTAAAGACACTCTTTAAATAAGTTTGGAAGCATTGAAGGCAGTACTGAAACAAAATTCTCTGTCAGCAATTGCTGTGCTTCCTTAATTGCATCAGAGACTGCATGTTCTTTGAATCCCTTCCTGAGTTTAGAAAACATCCAATTAAAGGCTAGATAGATAGTGTTTGGTGCATGAATTGGTATTATCTTGTGATTCTTTATTTTATTACAAAAAATGTTAAACAGTATAAGAATCAGCAGGTTCTAGCGTCGCATGATGTAGCAGTAGAGGGGGCACCCCATATACAGATGCTATAACTCTAGACGTAGCAATACATGCCAACATTGAGTTTTCTGGTGCATGTCAACCCCTTCTTTCCTTTCTATTAGCAGTCATTAAAAGCAACTAGTACCAACAAATCATTAAACAACAACAACAAAAACAGCATGTCAGACTTGAAAGAAAAAGGAAATTGGTGTCAACAGATACAAAGTTTACAAGGGACATCACCAGTGCACAGTATTATGGAACGAAATATCACTGTGGGCATTTCTAAATACAGTTGTTCATTGTTTCTGAATGCTCACAGTGCCTGATAAAATATAAAAGCCCTCAAGTGGGAGAGTCTTGACTAGAGAGTAACTAAATCCATAAATCTTTTTGGAAGGTAGCAGGTGGAACGCCAACAGAAGTCATGTTTGGAGTCAGGGGCAGTTCTAGGGGTAGGGCCACAGGAGCACTGGCACCTGGACGTTCTGGTCAAGGTACCCTGAAGTTCCAATAGTGGAAACACACCTACTAGCCTCTTTGTGCACAGTTCATCTAGAAATACCTTAACAGACAAGCAGCTGTAAATGTACCAAAAGGTCATTGTGCAAAGTCTTGACTGAGGGGAAGCTGAACTGTAATGCATGTTTCAGGTTTTAGATTTCCAGATTGTAAGAAAAGTTTTGGCTTATCAGAGAAAATCACAATAAATATTTGGGACACAAGTAACTTGGCAAAATGTGAAAGTTTTGCAAGGAACTTTACAAAGAAAGAAAGCCCTCATAAGGCACTGTCTGAGAAACATTTTTTTCCACTTTCACCAGCACAGCTAAACATGATCCAGGGTGTCTCAGCAAGTTCATGTCACACAATGCAATCAGCCTTTCCCTCCAAATGGATCCTGAAACTGTTTTATGTATGAAAGAACCACGGTTCAGCTATAATAAGCCTTGTGCTTGCGTTCTCTGGACAGAAGTACATGATATGACATATGGTAGAAAGACAGTCGAGCAGCTTGTTTTAGAAAAAAACAGACATCTGGCCAAGAAGCGGAAGACAATCAGGAGGGTTGTCAGCAGACAAGTCAAACCCAGCATCTGTGGTGGCGTTTGATCGAGGCATGAGTCGCTTGCTCATTTTAAGGACACCATTCATGAAGGAGGGTAAATTAAAACTTGTTACAATCAAAGCAACAAATTAAGATTGTTTCTTTGATCATTGCATGAAACAAAAAGTGGATTTGAGGACAGAGTGTATGTGCTACATCCAGACCACTGCAAAGTTGCTAAAACACTGAGTTCCTTTAAATCAAAGCTAAAAACGTATCTGTTTAGAGCTGCTTTTGCGTAAGTAACTGATAATAGCTGGATTGTCATGTGTTTTTAAATGTCATATACTGTCATTTGTGTCTCTAATTTTGCATTTTATACTTTTCCGGTTCAGTTACTGTGTTTATTGTATTCTGTAGAACAAGATCAGGTAAGACAAAGAAAATCCTTTCATTTATATTTAAATCTCTAACTCAAGTTACAGATTTTTGTTGTTGTTGCTCTCAATCTGAAATAACTCTTGATTCCACAGTTCAAAAGATTCTTAAGCTCACCTAACAACCTTTCCTTCAGTAGAACTATTAATTTTTTACGATATTTTGCAATGTTTTATGAATATTTGTTGAGTAATGCTGTAGTTCAGTTGGTAAGATGTGAAAAGCATATTGACTTTCAATACTGGCGAAATGTGGAAAAAAGTCTTTCTAAAAATATTCATGAGGTTATATTAACCTCACAACTTGACCATAAATAAAGTGTATGCGCATCACCAAGCATGTTCCAGCGCAGATTTCTAATGAGGACCTCTGAAAACATTTCTCTATCAATCAAAAATTCATTTGTCCAAACTAAAAAACACTGAGCTGCCTAATTACACTAGCCTCAGTCTCTTTGGGCTGCCTGTGGCCACAAATCAAAATATTTGCAAGCAACTGACTAAATCTGTAGAGTAGTTTATGTGCAACTGCTTGGTTGGAATTCTGTTGACTGCTGCCCAAACATGTATTGCTATGCAGTTGATCTGTCCAACAAATTTTTTTCTGCTGTAAAGTGTAAATGCAGTCATACCACAAAGGAGTAGAGCTGTGAGGAACGAGCCTTGAGTTCCGGTCTGCATTCACCCACACACAGCTGGACTGGGCCGGGTCGGCTTTCTGCGGGAGTGGCGGACATCTCACACACAATCCTACAGAGGAAAAAAATAATAATACATAAGATGTATGACAAAACAGTTTAATACAAAAAAAAAATAGCCATGCATAAAGTGACTTTGAAAAGGTGTTAAATCTCGTTTACTCATGTTACAACCACCACTAAGTGAACACATACTAGGGCATATTTATGAGTTGGAAGTGGACAAGAGTTAGTGGACCTGAGTGGTCTGTGGGGTCGGTATAGTGGCAACAGGTCTTCAACATATTTTGGAGCTAAGCCATTTAATGATTTATAAACTAGTAGGAGAATTATTAAGTCTATTCTCTGAGCTACAGGAAGCCAGTGTAAGGACTTTAGAACTGAGGTGATGTCCTTTACGTTACTGGCAAAAAGTGTACAGAGCATATGTATTTCGCTCTATTTACTTTGATACCTCAAATATAAAATCCATGCAAACATATAACGACAACCTGTGTAAATTTATCTCACTAAGATACAGCTGATCCAAAAAGGCATTGGAGGTTTGTTATATATCAGAACATGAATATCCACCTAAACTGACTAATCAGAGAAGTAACAAAGAAGCCCATGTTAGTTCTAAACAACCTACTGAGCTTCATAGCTCAGGTGGGGGAAGAGCTGTGGTAAGAGTTACTATAGTCTAATCAGAGAAAATAAAAATTTTGGCCAGCGCAAAACAATATGTTTAGAGAAAAACTTGGTGAAGCCACCATCCCCACCAAGAGACAATGCATTGGCAGTATCATGGTTTGGGGATTTCAGAAGAGACTATATAAGCAGATCAGAAGAAAACCATTTGAATTAAGAGATATGTACACCACATATTTCAGGTTCCATTTGGAAAACAAAATTAAAAACTAGTTTGTTTTCTTTCTATTTCATGAACATCTACAGTACAACTTTGTGTAGGTCTGGGGCATTAAATCCCAATAAAATGTGAAAAGGTTCAAGGTAGGTAAATGCGTTTGGAAGATTCTGTAAAACTATCTTCGTTGGGTTGAATTGAACTTGAAATTTCCCTTTTATGTCAGCATGGAAGCTAAAAGTTTTGAGAAACTAATCAAAACACTTCTCTACTTGAGATTGATTTATTCTTTATCCTTATTTCAATCTTTTATTTTCCATGCATTTCATCACAGGACACATCCACGTATCGACCAGAACCCCCTTGAAGACACTATAAATGAGACCGATGCTCCTCCTCCTCTGGCTCTCCAACGGTACTGATCTGATTGAAGTAAAGTTGCCCACCAAAAACCTGGTCCCCGGCAGTGCTGCACTCACTCTAGTGGTGCGACTTTCATGCAAATCATGCGGTAGGATCAATACCGCTCCATCATATCGTGTGATCAGGTGACAACCAGCGCAGCAGGTGACTAGATCAAATTACATAATAAAGTAAGTATCTCTATCGATTCCTGGTGCCAGGCAGTAATAAAGAACAAGGAGCAATCACAGTTTGCAAAGGGAGACAGAGTGTGTGGCGAGGCAGATGGCAGACCTAGGTAGGGGAGGAGCTGATGAAGCACATCTGATGTATTGTTTCTTCACTACCGATTTTCTGAATTAAAACAAATGGCTGTGGGTGTTGTGTGCTGTAAGGTGCACAATGTGGTGGAAAGTGGCTAAAGGAGATTACTTTCCCTCCTATAAGAGGCTCAGAGATTCATTAAATTTCTAACTTTTGAATTCCTCTTATTTTCGTCTTTTTGTTAAGCTGTAGAGTTGTGAAAATATGTTTTGAAATTGTCTGATCTCAATTATAAAATATACATTCTGATAAAAAAGGGGACATTCCTAGTGATGAGATTTAATTTAGCATCTTGGATGTCTGTAGCAGGAGATAATTGTTTTCTCAAGAAAAACAGACTGATGACGACACATTTGAACGTTTTCAATAAAACCATCCATCATACAGTAGCAAGCCTGGGGACTGCATTAAGCCAAGGATCAAACACCAACACTTAGGTTAGAAGATGTCTATAAATAAGATGTTATAATCCCTATCACTCTTGGAATACAATTCCAGCAAATAAAGCATAAAATTAACACATAACACTTTATAAGTTTCACTTAACAACTTATGGGTTTCATTATTAATTAAACATTTGCCAAAGATTGTTTTCTGTATGCCACATACTGCGAATGAATTTCCCCATCTCTTTCCCCATTTAGATTAAAGTGCTGTCAGATCACTGTGCTACTGACAAATTGTCCCCTGAAGCCAAGTGTCACAATGTGAAGTTTAATCACAGCAGGCCATTGCACAGTTTCAACCAACAGACATGCTGCTCATTACAAGTTTCAACTTCTTTTAGCTTTCCAAGGCTACATCCTTGTACTGATATACTTAAACTAAAAAAACAGATTAGAAAAATGTTGTTGTTTAAAATTTTCATTTTCAACTGTAGCATAACGCTAGGAGTATGAGTAGGAGCCATAGTGCAGTGGTTAACTGTTTCTCATTCTGGGAACAAAAATAGGCCAAGGGAAGAATTAGGGTTAAAGGCTCCTCTGAGATGCTGTATGAGTGTATGTGTATGTGTATTCTTTTAGTCAGCTGCATGTGTGTTATCTCACTCTCACAGCACTACATGACACTATCATTTAGATTATAAATTACTTTTAACCGACCGCTAAACTGAGTGGGCAGACAATTTTACAACAAGCTTTGGAATATTTGCTCTACTTTAACAGTTTTTAATGTGCCGTCAACACTTTATGGTAACACTCATAAATGTAAGACATTTTTGCATTCTATTTAAATATATAGTTTTTTTTTTTTTTTTTAAACCAACTTCTTAACCTTTGGGTAATATAGTCCTTTCCTACAACATGGTTTGACCACACAAAGTGAGGGGTCTTTGTTCCACTTTCCAACATCCAGATAATCTATTATGCTATCACCCCACAGGTGTTCTATAGGATTTAGGTCAGAGACTGTACTGTCTATCTAAGTAGGTTGTGTGGTGGTTACCAATTGCTGTATTGACTTGACCAAATGTTTTGGATAGTTTCCTTGCCAAAATACATTTTCAATGTTCTGGCACATATCAATGCTTTTTGTTCAAAACATTCTGGTATTGTAAAGATTTCATGATGCCATGAACTCTGACAAGGTTTGCATGGTACATTGGGGAGATACAGGCACATCTTAGTACACTCATCATAGATCATTCATTACAGTTAGGTAGAGATGCTTTTTCATTTATTAATATTTGTTTCAAGTCAGATATTATTCATGATTCTTACAAGAAAAGGTAGACCATAGCTCATCTCAATAACACCCAGTGGACCCCTAACTATTTGCTATTCAGTAACAATATATTTTTTTGTGTGGAATATAACTCCAAATTATTTGCTTATATTTTTGCAGATGCTATCTAAAATATTAGAAAGAAAATACACATTAGGAAACTAATATACCGAGATGTAATGTTACTTAATACATTACTGGCTGCCATTCGCAAATCCAGAAGCGCAATTTGTTTCCTAGGCGCTAATCGGCTTTCCTCCCAAGAGCAGAGACAGGGAGACTGATTTTAGCTTTAGCATTAGTGCCAAGATGGTTTCCATTGTGCTCAATTTTTTAATTAAAATTTAATATATTTTGTGTTTGAACTATTAAAATAGCCAGTTAAAAGTGTTTTAGACAGGATCTCTTACTATTTAAAAATTATTATTGGCGAGTAGTACATACTGTAATTGACCTTTCACCAGACCTGCCCCTGAACAGCCATTGTGCAATCACAGCAACCGTTACTACGTGAGAAGGTCCGGCAAACATTGACTCCGAGCCACACGGTGAAGCGCTGTACCCACTGCGTTTGTAAATCCGACACTATATATCCCCGAGAGATTGTCTGGAGGAGTTTTGTTTTATTCACTTGTTTTTCCATTCCCAAAGCCGACAAAACAATGAGAGTGATGCCTACAATGGATTAAAAAAAGTGTGGACATCCCCACTCCCTCTCTTACTTTACAGTAACATATTAATAAGAAACCTTGGTGTGTCAATTTCCTCGGGTGTCTAGCAACTATTAATATTTTCGGGTTAATTTGTTGGTAGATCTCCCAGGTATTTTCAAGGATGAATGGAGATTTAATGAAAACCAAACCCACCACCTTCAGGAGTGAGCAGCGTTGCAGCCATTTTATTAATGCATTTCTGGTTGAAACATTAGAGGGAGTGTCCGCTTTAATGAAACGAATGTCTGCCTAGTATCCAACTTAAAACTAAGTTCATAACTAAGTTTCTTACAGCATGCAGACAGCAAGAGCACTCAGTATCTGCCAACTCACCAAATCATCATCATATTTGCAGCAGCGTCATTGTCACCGACACCTGCGCTCTCCCTACCTGCAGCTGCAGTATGACTTTCAGAAAGCCTGACACCGCTCCACTGTGCTTCATTCAGCAACATTGTATAAACAACACTTTACATCCCCAGTAATGGTAACGCCGTTGTAATGCTAGTCATGTTTGACCATTAGTTTGTCGGACGTAGCAAAACTAACTAAGGGGGGCGGGGATCGGCGAAGGTTTGTGTTAAAGGTAAACTGTCTTTTTGTAATGGTAAGACAGAATTTGTTTTTGGTTGTTTCCTTCTGGAATGCTAAACAAAGGAAATGTAGCATCTATTGGTTGCTATAGAGACATGGTGGCTTCAAGATGCCACTTTTGCAATGATTTTCAACCATTGAAAATATCTTTTTTTTTTCTCAGTTACCATCCTCCTCACTATTTAAAGTGGTCAGAAAACTTTGGAACCTCATCTATCCGTGTTTGTCACCGTTCTAAGTTATTTTCAACGTTTAAAATATTGTTCCTAAATGAATGACTCTACTCATTTTAAAGATTGATTTTTTTTATTTTTGGGTTGTGATATTCTACCTAGATAATTATCAACTCATCTTAACACTTTTTACATATTTCTCCCAGTGGTTAGGATGGTATTTGAAGTCTCATTTTCGTAGGAGCGGAACTTTTCTTTCAAGTTGTATTATTTTTGATTTTGATATCTGCAAGTTGAGTACTGTGTGTCTTCTCTAAAAACATTTCTGAAAAGAACGGCAACAAACTTGGAAGAACTAAAATGTAATTGAAGTTATTTCTAATTTGAATATTCCAAGACACATACACATTTTTTTTTTATTAAACCAATAAGTGTGTGCCTTTGTTTCTCATGCGAGGTCTAAAATACCTGAAGACACATTAAATTTCAGCCACTTGGTCTCTAAGTAAACATCTGCATGCCTAGCCAGGAGCGAGATGATGGGTGAGCTGTGAGCCATGTTTCATTAGTTCTGGGTGACTTGGACAGGATTTAATGTGATGTACACTCAGCATGGGGCAATTAGAGAGGTAAACACAAGCAAACACACACAGCTGTTGTGGGATTGCAGTTGACTAGATTAGAAAGGTAGAGAAAAATAGGCTAGTGTCCTGCAGGTGTATAACTCAGGAACAGACTGCTTGGACCAGCTCCAGTCAATTCAAAAAAGATGGTGAAGGAAACAGCTTTCAGTTTCAATGTGTATATACTGTATATTGATTAATTTGTTGATTAATCAACAACAGATTAGAAAGGTGGTTGTAATATTATGGTACTCTGGTATGGAATCTGAAAACATTCAAAATTTAAGTACGCTTACACTTTTCTTGGACAGACGGTTTAATATACTATTCTTCACTGATTGACTGAAGTATGAGTCATACCACACAAACTAACACAGGCTTTGAAAATAAAATTTCAATAAAGAAGCACCTAATCAACTTAATATATTCAGTTTCATAGTAAATTTAAAATGCATGAGGTTTGGCAGGGGAAAAGAAGTAACTAAGGCTAACAAATTTTGGGGTTTTGTTAAAGATCGATATGTTTTTGTTTTTTCTTATAAATATCATCTTGTTGTATATAGGGTCATCTCATTTCTGAAATAAATAAATTGGAGACAGACATGTAGACTTGACAATTAAAATACACTACCTAAAATTTTGGAGTGGCACAGAAAAACCCACTTTTAATCTGTGGATTTTCAGCTTGATTTAATCAAGTCCTCTACAACTAGGTGAGTTGAGGTATGCCTTTAGAGAAGTGGTCTACAAAGAGCAAAGAGAAGGATGTGAGAACATATGGGCTAGTAGGCCTGGGAGGTAAACTGGTTCATACCGAAAACCTGTTTTTATTTTCGTTATAATATGAATTTCTTTTATACCGCTATGCCGGTGAATAGCTGAGACAAAGTCTGGAACGTTTAATAAATGGAAGTGTTTCAATGGTGACCGATTTCACTGCTACATGCTCTAAACAAGTAACGTTTTTAACGTTTAAAGCTGCTGGCAGGAGCTGTCAGAGGAAAGCACACAATGCTGAGGAAGTAATTCTAAAAAGCGGAGTCATGTCTGTAGTTTAGAAGTTTATCAGCTTTAAAAGGTCAGACCAGAACCGAACAGAATACGTTTTACAAGCACTATTTCGAGTAACCAGTGGGGGGGAGAGTAAAGCGCTATTTGTCCGTGTGTAGGTACATGCGGTCAACAGTGGCAAAACCAGTAGGAAAAGAATAAAAAAATAGCAGTAAATATGTTTTACATACCCACTATGATACTTCTGTCATCTTTTTTTCTGTTGTAATCTGAATATTAACCAGCTAATAATCTCCTACAGTCGTCATGTTCACTTTACTTCTTCGGCAAAATCTGGTCTGAGTCTGTACTCTGTTTTATATGCAAAGCCAGTGCAAGATGCATTTTGCTGCTTGCGTCAACGTGAGGTTAAAAAACAAATATACATTCAGCCTTAAAACATATACAGAATGTCTTTTAGAATCATAATAATTTTAATTTTTTTCATATCATTCACCTGTCTGGAAAAAACCCCAACATGATGCAATCCATATACTGTAATAGTAGAACGGGCTATTTAAAGCACATTTTTATATTATTCATTCTCATAAGATAATGTGGATATGAACGGTCTTGTATGGATACCTCTCCACCCCACCCCCCCTCCCGTTAAATACCATAATACAGATATGTTTGTTTTAAAAACAGTGATATTAACATTTTGCCATACCACCCAGACCTATGGGATAGCTTCTCACTTTTTTCACAAGCCGGGCTAATGCATCATCTTCCAATTGCTTGATATTTTTTTAAGTGACATTACAATGTGGAACAAGATCAATTCGTCAAAACCATTGCTTGTGGTCAACTGGAATATAGCAAGCAATACAGAAGAACCTTATTTCCTCAATAAAGTAAACTGTTTCTTAGAATGAAAAGGTGATAAGACACATCCACAACTACTGGGGACATTGCTGTGTTTGTCGGTGTATAAATGTTACAAAGCTATTCAGAAATGAGGATGAAAAGAGGTGAAATCAGATAGCTTGGACATATGAGGTTGAATACCTTGTTGTTGCAGTTATGGGGAAAAGTAAGAGATAATCAGGGATCTATTTTTCCTT
Organism: Apricaphanius iberus; assembly: GCA_028564705.1. NCBI lineage: Eukaryota > Metazoa > Chordata > Actinopteri > Cyprinodontiformes > Aphaniidae > Apricaphanius > Apricaphanius iberus. Next base: position 319,927 of record JAPXFQ010000467.1, on the reverse strand, counting down.
TTTTTTTGGTCAACGTATAAAACTACAACTGTAGGCTAGTTAATTAAAGAAACCCAACAAAACGTAACCCAGATTCTAAGGAGAAAATATGATGACAACTACAAGCAGAAAAATCACTCCAAAAAAACATTCTGAGCAAAACCTAGAAACCGAAGAGTGATTAATCAGCAGTTCACTAATGAAGAAACAGGATATTTCTGCATGAGAACTGCCTTTAACTTCATAACTTCTTTAATAATGCACTTTCTGCTTAATATTGATGATTCAATCCAGGCTGTTTTTCAAGTTAATTTGGGAAATTTTGTTCTTCAACCATATGATTAAATATTTTTTATGTACAAAAATGATGTTTCATTGAAATGAAAGTAGGGAAAATTGCAAATAAGTCAACTGAATATTACAAATATATCCGATTACGAAGGCCAGATAAATGGTAGCTACATGCCGTTTCATTAGAAATTGCTTCAGAAAATGAAATATTATTATCTCAGGCTGAGTTGCCTGACATAATAATAATAATGCATCAAACTTATATAGCACTTTTTTGGACACTCAAAGACGCTTTAGAAATTCCATTATTCATTCACTCTCACATTCACACACTGGTGGAAGCAAGCTACGATTGTAGCCACAGCTGCCCTGGGGCAGACTGACAGAAGCAAGGCTGCCATATCGCGCCATCAGCCCCTATGGCCAACACCAGTAGGCATTAGGTGAAGTGTCTTGACCAAGGTCATAATGACTGAGACGGATGGATCTGGGGTTCGAACAGGCAACCCTCCGGTTGCAAGACAACCTCCGAACCCCTGAGCCACAGTCGCCCCAAATATATATATCAATTGTCATAGTAAGCTGACATGCGTTGACAGAAATGTAACAAGCTAACTTACTAGTTTTCCTATTTTTGCGACTTACTGTTCAGCAATGATGTAGCCTTCCTCCACAGGGCTGCATCTGACACCTGCCACCTCCACATTGTCCACCATGTCTGAGAACGCAAGCCCAAGGTTTGTGCCATAGATAGTCACCCGAGTGCCTCCCTCTGGGGGTCCAGCCACTGGTGTCACCTGAAGGACACAAAAAGCAACTTGTCAAAAGAAGTGCACATTGTTTCAAATAACCAGCACAGATTACGGAGTACATGTTTGTCTAAATACTTAATGAGCTGCAAATGTTCCTCAGTTACAAGGCTTTCCCTGCTTCTTAAAGCACAAAATGTCGGGGCCTGAGGTGAGTCACAGTGTTAAAAGGGCATAAAAATACCAAAATCAGTTGACAAATATGTTTGGCTTCTCCTTATGGTAACACAAGGATACTTTATTCTTCTGTTTCTCACATAACCCCCCCCCCCAAACAAAACAAAAGAAACCCCACAAAAAAATTGACATGGTGACTTGCATCACCACATTTCTCTTGAAAAGTAATGCAGTGATGCCTGAGTTAGGCTATCAAGATTTTTGTATTTTTTTAGGTGACTGGTAAGTATTTAACAGAGTTACCACTAAGTATACCAATGAAGACTATGCAGATCAGTTCTTTTTGCATGACATAGTCTAACTGACCAAAGTTGAATTTGGTTATTTTTTTAAAATACAGATATATTACTACGGTACCATTTTTCTAAATGCTGACCCCACCCAGATCCCAACCCAACCTGCACTCAAACATTAACAACCAGCTTTTAACATTTCCTTTTCTTAGACAAAAAATAAAAATAATAACATGTGAGATAACTCTTTGATCAGCATCTACTGCATGTTCCTATTAATGGCTAATGTAACAAGGGGCAATATTAATGGTTTGTGCGGACCACCTACTCATAAACTGCAATATGGCTTCCCAGCATGACCTTGGCACAGTGTGGCAAAGTGCCTTCTGTGCTGCAAAGGCACATTGTGGACTCTACCTGGCTCTCATCCAGCCATTTAAACAAAAATAAAGTGACAGAAAAAAAGAGAAAGAAAGAAAAAAACAAGAGTGTAGAAATACTGTTTGCGGGCAGGAAAAGCTGTAAACAAAGGGAAAATAGAAACTAAGACAGAGGAAGACAGTAGGGAGGGGATGTCACTCTTGGGTGTGAACTGCTAGTGCAATGTAAACAATCAATATGTTATTACTGGTCACTCATCCAAAAAACAAAAACCAACACATAATTTTATCCAGTCACTGATGTGCACCCTCCCCACGCCACCTGGTATACCCATTGCAGCTTTGCAGTTTCCCTGTGGGACGCCAGCATTGTAATCTGGATTCAGTGGACATTAATTGCTCTGGATGTAAAGTAAGTGTGTCACTGCACCGCCTGAGGGGTCTGAATACATTAATCTTTTAGCAATGCTTGGGCATGCAGGATACAGAACAGAGGAGAAACATAATGGCTAAATATATCCATGTCATCTATTTGAGTATACTTAGTGATAGTTACGCAAGCATTGTAGTGGCCTGAGACGGAAGGAGTGAAATTGAGAAGATAGACTGGGCGCTATGGGTGGGCTGGGTGATGTTGGTAGATTAGTGATCCCTCTCTGCTCTGTCCCATAAGCCAAGATGGGTGACAGCTGAGGTGGAGATGGAGCTGCTATATCACAATTGGGCAAGCTAAAAGCTTGGGAGACCTACTGTTTTACCCTCAAGGCTGAAATTGAGTCTTTCCCGTGGTGAAATGAGCACAGGAAGTCTAATCCATGCATGAAATGCATGAAACCCATTTGACTGAGCTCCCTATTGGCAGACAGAGCCTTGAATCATCGAGATCATAAAAAAATCAACCACTTCAAAGACGCATGCCATCAGTGTCTCCAGGCTGCAAGGCTCTTTGTCGTGGTATTTCTTATACACACAAAGAGGCCAACTCTATAACAGATCCTTTCTCTACATGAGACTTTGATTGCCTATAAACCCGATTCTAATTAACTTTATGTATAGGAAGGAATGGGTTAAATGATGCACTGTAGATAATCTTGCTTGCTTTCTTTTATCACCTTATCTACAGTATTTAAGGTACCGATTTTTCTTATCTTTTCTATCTTATCCTATAAGAAGACATTTTATATAATACACAAAGTACTACATAAATGTGAAGTGGAAGGAAAATAACAGACTTAAGATTTATGAATAAAATAATTTATAATATAATATTATTTTGATATTATATAAAATATTTTGAAAATGTGCCATGCATCTGCATTGAAGGCTCCTGAGTCAACAACCTATCGAAGCACCATTTCCTGCAACCAAGGCTATAAGCCTTTCTGGAACATAGTGTTTTTTTTTTTTTGCCAATTTCTCTGTGCAGAAAGGCTGAAGCTCAGTCAAACTGGATTGTATGAGGACAGCCAATTTTTTGAAGTTTTGACAAATTCTAAATATAATTTAAATTGACACCTGACTGCGTTATTTTACTACATGTAAATGTTTCGATATTAACTACTTTACTTTAGTTCTGAGTACAAGGGTTGTTCTTCTAATACAAGGTAAACTTTAGCAAAAGTCTTAGGACTTTTTCCTTGAATTAAGATCCACTATTTTCCAATTAACTCTGATTTAGCCTGTCCCTCCTGAAAAATATTCCCTATCATAAAACTGTCCCAGCCATGATGAACTGCGGAAAATGTGTGTTCAGGCTAAAAAGTAGTATTGGTATTCTGGTACATGTATCTGCAATGGGACCTTCTATGGATTTACGTATTACTATGGGTTCCCTCATAAAGGTGTGGAGTTTATGAGTATTAGCTGTTCTGTCAACATATTTTTCCACTTAAGCTGTGGATCTCTCCAGCTTCTTGAGAGTTACTGTGTGCCTTGGATTATTGCTGTTACTGCCTGTTTAGGTGGATGGTCATGTCCTTTTTTCAACTAATAGACTGAAGAGCTCGGTTAGACCTTTAAAGCCATTTTTTTTGTGCAAGCTTCACTGCAACTTTATCCTGGACCTGTCTGATATGTTCATTGGTCTTCATAATGCTGTTCGTTCAAAAATGATCTCTAAATGACGCCTTAGGCCTTTACAGAAAAACTACATTCATACCAGGATTAAATTAAACACAGGCAGACTTAATTTATGAATTAGGTGGCTTCTTAAAGCAATTAGGTGTACTGAATATTATCTAGGGGATAATAATAATAAAAGCTCAATAAAATACACTGAGGATTAGAGTTGTTTTGTGGCAAATTCCCCAAAGCAACATTTGACTTCCTCCTTCAAACACCAACTAAAGTGTTTGTATCACCGTGCAGACTTCCAGAGGAAGCCTTATTGGACATGCATGCACAGCTCGCTGCACTTATTTCTTCTTTTACCACCCAGTGCTGCCATTCCACGCTCCCCGTGTAATCCTTTTACCAGCACTGCTGCTGCCTGTGTGACATTGTCACACTGTCAATGGAGGGTAATTCTCAACAAACAGCAAGCCTGCATACATGCTGCTATCTCAGCTTCCTATTAGTGCACTTTCTCTAGTCTAATCTATGCCCTTTGAACAAAGGGGAACGGAATATTTGCCTCCTATTTTCTTTAACATTCTATAGTCTTTTACCGAAAGCATTATACAGAAAGACTGTCAAAACTGAAATGAGACTTTCAAATCTTGAAGAAAACATTATAAGATAAATACTTTCTTTTAGGAAGCTATACATTTCAGCTGGAGGGAGGGAGAGACAATTTTCTGATGTGAACCGCCTGGGGTTCACATCAGGGGTCTGTCAGTGTGGTCATGACATACTCAGTTGAAGTAATTGTAGGAAAAGATGTGCTGATGCAGCCATGGCTAAACTCAATATACACAGCAGAGAGCAATCCACCTTTTCAAGTGCCTTCAGGCCATGCAATGCTGGCATGTCACCGCAGCTATAACTGCTGAATTCCCCAAGACAATTCAGCAATAGCATTTAATCATCACATCTATCATTAAAAGTTAGAATATCAGCATTTTGTTCTGTGTTCCTATTTTTGACGAGGCACATTTTTTGCTCATCGCCTCAAAGAGCTTATCAAACACTACCAACCGCAGCTGAATCCCTCTCCTTCCTTGCAGCTTTGGAAATAAAATAAAATCTGACACAGTTTAGAGGCTCGCTGCTAATCTCATTGTCTTTAGCCTCTACTCGGACTAATTTGAGCATGTCACGTTTAATTGTGAGCGGAATTTAATGAGCTTGATAAAACGGTGCTGGTCACTCTCTCCTCAACAAACGGCATCCTAAATTCTTTATGGGGTCTTAAATGTCTTGTAGAGGAGCTAAGAGATATAGAGTGGAAAGAGAGAGGGGTTTCAGTGTGTGTAAAGAAGGGTAAAAGTAAGGTGGAAAAACAGCATAAACCAGCATTGCTTTAATTAATTTTCTTACATTTATAGCAGAGGTCACGTTAACTGAATATTTTCCATATTTGACAGTTTTTTTAGAACAGTGACAGAAAAATCTGAAGGCCCTTAGTCATTTTTACAGATTAGTAGTCAAACATCTGACTGCTCAGTGCAAACTCGAAGGGTCCAGGTAAATAAATCAGTTCAAGAAAATATTCCCAGACACTGTATTCAATGCATCTTACTGACCGGGAGCTGACTGCACAGCGAAAAGTGCAACTGCAGTCGGTGCAGCTGGTTAGACACACAATAGTTATTTCTAAACACCCCCACTGCTTCTAATTTTCTCCAGCGGGCTTTCCTAAAGCTGAAGCATAGCTTACAGATCCGGAAACAGTTAGTTCAGATTTTCAGTTCAGTTTTTTCGACATCATATCACTTCAATTGGAGAAAAGTTTAATACACTTCATTTTTAAATGATGGCTGAAGCAATGCTTTATTCTAGTCTATATTGTGGCAGTGGAGCGTGGACTCAGCCTACAGAACAACATAGAAGTAATCTGTCCAAGGCAAAAACTTAAAACCTCATGAAAATAACCTCTGCAGAAATCCCAGTATGTGATTGCAGATTCTCAACACCATGTGGAGGGGAAAAAAATAAATAAAACCGTGGTCTGTACAGTAGAACATGTATATTGTTTAATTTAAAGTACTTTAATCAAAAATATAGGTTTTATATGCAGTGTTATGTTTGAAGAAGAAGAGGTAGCAGCAGAAAAATCGCTTTTTGATTTACATGTTTTATGATATACATTCTTTATGGTATAAATGAGCAGTGATCATAAATCATTTTATGATTAAGTAATTGGCCGTATCAGTACAAATATTCATTGATGTACCTTTATTTATTTGAATACCTCCCCCCACAGAAATTTTTACCCACTGAATAGCTGTGCTCAAATTAAAGCTCAAACGATAAGCTTGGAAACACTTGCATGAAGTAAAAGAAAAAAAAAAAAAATCTGAATTTGACATTTTTTTCCCCCAAGGCTACGAACCAACATTTATACAGCCTGTCACTGGGAGGCAGAACAGCCTCTTCACTTCACTGTAAACTCACACAGAAGCAATGGCTAAGGCCTATTGAGCAGACGCCTTTTATATGCCCGTCTAACCCCCAGCTTCATTTGATGTTGTTCCCTCTGCTGTTATGGGAGCTTACATCTCTTCAATATTAATGGACCATGGTGGGAGGTACCCTGGTACTTAATAGAAACATTAATTATTTAAAAGGCCTATCTTGTGGTAGGCACGTCTACTAATGTGCAAGTATGTATACAAATCAGCTCATGATGGGGGCTTTGGTCCATACAATCAAAACCAAATTTATTAATAAATTCAACCCAACCGGGGAGGATGTCTGCATCTTAAAGAAACTGTAATGAAGGAGAGACTAGAGGAGGATTTAGGATGGAGCAAGCTTCACCATCAGTGAAAAGGAAAATAAAAAGGTGTGTCTCTGTTTGAAGTACATATTCACCAAGAGTTGGTTTTGCACCCTACGGTCACAAAGAAATCTGACTTCAGGTAGCTCAAAGCAGTCCTTTTCATATTTTCATGGCTCAGGTTGTTTCTGAGTAATTCACATTGGCTCAGTCATATTGTAGTATTATCTTCGGACACAACTTGTATCTCCAGACACCCTGTTGGTTTGGTTTGCTTATGACACACTCCAAATTTCAGTTTTGCAACATGTTGAAATCAGTATGGGAATTTTCTGTTACTTCTGATGAAGTGGCTTTAACACCTCAGCATGACCGGCTTTTAGAAACTTAGTCAACCAATTCAATTCAATTCAGTTTATTTATATAGCGGCATTTCTCAAAAGATGTCATCTCAAGGCACTTTACAAGATGAATTATTACAATACAATGTTTAATTTAGGAATTAGAGAACCACAGAAGATTGCGTCGTGAAACCACGGTTGAACATTTTAAGGAAATGAAAAATGAAATACAGTTAATCTCCACAGTGTTTTAACTGAGTTTGGAATTATCCCAAGCTTGAGTCCTTAAGGTTAACAAGGAACAATTTGGAACAATAAGGGGACATCTTGTCAGTGAAGATTAAAGTATAAACCACTGGTGCTAGCCTGATTTAAAACTTTCATTTAATTTTCTATTTTAGTGTTTTCTCTCATTATGAATCCCAAACCCTCACAAATTAAACCCTTACTACCCAGAGAGTGATCCAGATCACCCACTAAATATAATCACAATCACTAGTTCCTGGTCCCACAGCACATTTTCCAGACAGACAGAAAGAGAGACAGACCTACAAACAAACCCTGGCGAAAACATAACCAGCATTTGTGAATTACTCCTAATCTACATACATTATCGACTAAGTCGTATTGCAATGTTAAGAAGATGTGAATTACAGTAAGTACTGTATTGCATACTTTTTGAGTCGGGTAGGAGTCTATGGTACCTTACCTACCATTAGCGAATGCTAATAGGGGCTATCAGACAATAGTAATGTTCCAATGTTCCAAGTCACAGTTCACTTCATATCATCAATAAATAAAATGTGATTTGAATTGGACTTATTGATTACTTATGACTTATGACTTCACTTAGACCTGAGCTACTTTTCCCAAAAAAAACAAAAATGGATATCTTGGATATTTCCAGCTGAAAGTTACAGTATAATGAAATACAAAGTATTTAATCTGATTTTTGCATTTCATGAATCAACTAATATTCACTTTATTTCCAGCCAGATTATATCTAGTGAAATGTTCTTATAAAGTAATCAACAGAAAAAAATATCAGGTGTCATGAGATTCATTCATAATTTGGTGCTTAACTACCAAACTATATTCTAGCAAACATCTATTGTTTTTCACAGGTTAACTTAATTTAGACATAGTGCAGAAAAATATACATGGAAGTTGTAATTGGGAAATTCAAACAAAGCTGTTTTGCTTAGCATAAAAATTCTATACAACGAACATGATAGAATAGTAAAATTTGATTTGTCATATTTTACAGGGAAATACAAAAAGCAGTGATTTTTCTAATATTTCTGAGGTTCTGTTGCACTTGCTGCTAGCTCTGAAAAATAAATTATCTCTCTAAAAAGCAATTAAAAATTTGTTTTAATGGAGTCATAACCTAAAATGTTCACTTTTCCAAGTGAAAACATGTATGTTATGGTTTCCTAAAAAATTTTTGCTGGCTGGGCCGATTTTTAAAAATGGAGCGTTTGTTTACCCTTGGCTTCCTCAACCAGCCGACCTGCACCCCAAGTGCACTCATACACAAGATCTCATTTTCTTACATCAGACCTGTCCTGTTTTTGTTAAAGGTTGGGTCCCCGGTTCGAGTCCCGTGCCAGGCGAAAGAAAAGGAAAGCCACGTTGAGGACTGAGGCCTCTGAACATGGGGTGCCCACTCTAATCACTACGCCACACAACGCCCCAGACCTGTCGTGTTTTTAATAAAACATCGGTAGTAGTGAGCAAGCTTCTTTATTTTTAAACGTGGCTCACATCCATGTAAATATAACCTGACGCTACTTCTGCTTCACATTATATAACAAGTGGTGAAGCTGAACTGAACCACATAACTCCTATCAACACAAAACCGGGAGGATATATCAAGCTCGTAACACCTCCCTGCATTCAGTCGAGCGACGGGGCCGCCATTACTTAATTCAGTCTGGTTCACAACGGCCGTGGAAGTGGCGCGGAACAAAGACTGATTCCATTCGGGCCCTTGTTAACTTATGGTGTATTCCATGCCAAATACACACCGTGGCCGGCTCGAGCTGTGGTTATCGTTTCAGTGTCCGGTATATTTTTTGCTTTCGGATTAGGAGGAGGGTATGGACTAAAGCGTGAAAAAAATGAAGACACAAGATTCACATGTGAGTTGCTCTGTTGCTGACTCCTCAACCGGACCAAGCTATCAGGGATCAGTGGAATAAAATACGTTTTCATGACGTCATTTCTGGCTGCAACCCTCCCCACCAGATAAGGTATCTGTGCTAAACATTTTAAGCCAGAATGGTTTGCTTATGTGGTAGAATATCAGATGAAGATGGCTTTGAAGCTCAATTTCGAAAGGGAAAGATTGCATTCCAACAATCAGAGACTTCCTTGCAATTCAAACGGTAAGGCTCTGTTTTTATTACTCTATTGTGCATAACAAACCGCAGCTAACTGCTAATGGGGCTATAGGTCAGGTACAGTAGTCTGGGCTATAGGGGATGATGTGTGCCATGTTGGAAACAGGTCGTAAACCGCCGAAATCACAGAGAAAGCTGAAGTATGAAACATGTATTGAATGCATTGGATTCTGTAGATTGCTGCCATGTCGGGTTCAGTCATATCTTTAACCAAGTTTTTATTTTGGAGTGAGATGCTGAAGCAGAGCCTATGGTGTGAACGCCCCTCCTTCCTGTACCAATCAATATACCCCCCCTTTGTGTTACTATATTGATGATCCAGTACAGCCGAAATATCCACATAAGCTTGTGAGACAATACTGCATTTAGAAAAAACAGAAAAGCAAAAAAAACAAACAAAAAAAATCACTCCAATTTTTTGGAATGGCCTGAAAGACTATAATAAAGTATTGTTATTCATGGTAGTAATAGGTTACGACTCATTTGAAGAAGTACATTCATAGTTCAAGACTTAGGACTTGGTTGGAAAGAATTGTGATTTGTGAAAACAATGACTGGGTCTGACCTCTTGTTTATGGTCCCCAATCTTTACTGGCCAATAAATCAAATCCATGTTTTTCTAGGAGATATGTGAATCCCTGTCAGAGTTTCTGGCTATGACAGAATTTATTGCCTACTTAATTTCATGTCTGACTGCATGCCATAAACAATGTTCTCGAGACCATTGAACCAGACCTTGATTCGGAGTTGACACTTTAAAACGAGAGTCTAAGCGAGTCAACTTAATTGGGAATTCTTTCCAAATCTCATGTTTAAATTTCCAACTCTGGTTGTTGTAAATTCATAAAGTAAATAGATCTGGAATTCAATTTTCTAAGCTTAGTATAAAGTATCAAGTATTTCATACTTAGTCTTAATACGTCATTTCTCTTTTTTTTACTCAAAGAACAGTTTAAGATTAGTAGATCAATTAAGTTTTTAATTGGCTAGATTTTGATCTGAGTATGTGGTGGAGAAGTAGGAAGTCGAATGAATCTATGTGGGGCCATAGAGGTCTGATGGGTTACCCACAAAGCACTGGTGTGTTACCAAGCCTAATTAAATAGTCAGTCCCTACTGACCTGACTCGTCAGTGACAGCAAATGCACCAGGGAAGAGAAAAACGTGGCCTGAGCAAGCAAGGGCCCAATTATGGAAACCAGTTAACCGCTTCCTGATCACGACCCAGGTGTTGCTGAGACGGAGGATATTAAAGTAATGGGTGGGGCTTTTAAACTGCGTGGGGGAAGCAGAAGTAAAAAGCAATAGTGCTGTCTCTCATACACATGCCTTTAATCTAACAGATATATATTTATACACATACCAAGCTACATTTAGGAATATTATTCAGATTTTTGATTGCAAAGATCTTCTATCAACTTTTTCTCTGTGCTAAAGTTACTTTCAAAGGCCTGATTTAACCTTGTGCAAAGACATAAAAAATCTTAAAATCTATGAGGAGAATCTGTAGAGACTGCACAAAGAGAAAGCAGATATCAGAACAACAGCTCTTTATAACTGAATATCACTGTCCCTTTTATGTGAGTGCACCACCGCTTTGCCCTTGCAAAAATCCTGAAGGTGAAGTTAAATCTGAACATGACGCGTCCGACTACAAAAAGAGAGATGCATACTTTTTCCTCACAATTAGATAAACGTGAGGAAAAACAATGCCTGCATTTGAAAGATCTCAATGAAGTAGATGCAGAAAGCATCATGGGGAGATAAGTGAAGGTTTATTCTTATTCACGCTGGGTGCAGACTAAACAAGACAAGAATGGAAAATGATTTTTCTTGCAGCTTCCTACAAAGTAATTCAGACATTTTAAAGGTCAGTACTTCTACATGTGTCTGCACAAATATGAGTAGCTATTTTCAGTTCAACTTTATTATCGTTTCTTAACTCTCAAAAAGCTAGCTACATTAACAGAGTTTTTTTTTTTTTTTACTCAAGAAAGAGGTCCCAAGCTGCTGTATGACAAGCTGTTAAAGATTTGGTACAGTGATATGAACAGCATTTAAGTCTCTTGATCTTTTCCACATTTCCTCTAAATAAAACAAGTACTCTCAATGCATGTTAGGATGATTGTACTTGCTACTTCTCAGAAGAGTGCATATTTGTGCTTTTATTGAATGTAAATACAATTTTTTGCTTTTGGATTTTATTTCAGTCTTCTTTACTCTGATACCGCTATTGAAACTCCAGTGTAACCCATTATGCGCACTAGCCAAAAGACAATTTCTGGTGTGAAACATGGTGGTTGCAGCAACATGGTGTGGGAATTCTTCAGCATGGACAGGGATTCTCAAAGTTGATGAGAAGATAGAGGGTGATAAATACTAGGCAGTCCTGCAGTCTTGGTAGGCTGCAGGACTGTTCTGCAAGCAGGCTGCAAAAGAGTAGAGCTGGAGTAGAGATTCAACCAACCAGACGGAGAATGACACTAAACATACAGCCAGAGTTGCAATGGAATGGTTTAGAACATATCATACTCAAAGCAAATTCCTGCTTAAAAATACTCCTATTTCTATCTGACTGAGCTTGAGCTATTTCACAATGTGAAATGGGCAAATATTTAAATCTCAAGATGCACAAAATTGATTGAATCAAACTCCGAAACACTCTGTTGTAGATGTAATAGTAAGGAATGCTGGTTCAACAAACTATTTAACAGAGGGGCTAAATGCTTGCCACACTTATAAGTTTTCTTTATGTCTAAAAATGTGAAAACTATGGATATTTTTTCTTCTTCATGAATACGCACTACACTACGCTGTTCTATCACACAAAATCCCACCAAACCAGGAATATTGAAGGGGATATGAATACATTTACAAGGCAATTTAAGTGAAGTATTGGAGCTCAAGATAATCTTCAATGATGAATTGTGACGTATTAAAGATCCGGCATATAGTACAGGCAGACAGTCACAGAGTGGCGGCAGCTATGTCTCAGTGGGCTGGCAAGGAGGACAAAAAGCTGATTATGAGTGCAAACCTCAGTGATGCGGGGGTTGGTACACTTCACGTTCTTGGTGGACAGGTTGAGCCAGCGAGTGGTGTAAGGGTTGATGAGAGGGCAGTGATGTCGCAGTGTGCACCTTCCTTCTCCGCTGCACCAGCCGCACTGGAACTTTCTGTCTGCCTTCAGGCACATGCCACAGCTGTCCCGCTGGGCCGCACACTTGTACAGGTGCACTGTGGGATAAGCAAAACAAGCAACACGGTAAAGATGTAGCAAGTGAGTGTTTTTTTTTATTGTAATGTAAGGAAAACTGACACCATGTGAGTTCAAAGATTATATAATCCCTAAAGCAAAGTTCTTCTTAAGATATAGCTCCTCTTCAACATTTTATTGTTAAGAGAACTCTAATTTGCTAAGGTATAAATTTTTTTCTGCAAACATCTTCTATTTTTACCTTGTATATTCTCTGGGTTGTCAATAATAAAGTTGCCATTCCACACCACTGAGAAATCCACAGGCAGCTCACTGATCCTCATTCCCTCATACAGATACTGGAGGCCAGAGGCAGCAAAGCAGAGAAAAAGAAAGAGACACAAAAATGAGGATCACAGTAGAAAAGACATAAAAAAGAGGAATATTTCAATGGGAGGTCTGGGAATTGGAATTCCCATGAGTTCTTGTAGAGCAGTTGCAGCAGCATTTCCTTCCTATGTTACGACAAACTTACATCACCTCAGTATCTGAGCTGAAACACAGGAACCACACCAAAAAACTTTTTTTAAAAATGGGTCAGTTGGAAACGGTGAGCTTTCTTTGTAATCACCTTGTCTACTATGTCAGTTTTGACTAATCAAAACTCCCAGATACACAAGTAATGCAACATGTGGTACAGAGATCAGTTTCTGTAGGAAATAATTAGGGATACAACAACACCCCTTTTTTCAAACAGATATAATAACGATACTTGGATTTCAGCCCTTGCAGATACCAAGAACCATTACAGATACTTGTACCAAACAAACCATGCAATGAACTGCAAGACAGGTTTTATTTTCTTCTCTGCTTGTTACAACAAATGATGGTGAATTAGATAAGAAAAATGTAATATTAATAAAGATGACCAGAAAAATAAAGTTTCAAGCGAAAAATAATCTTTTTCTGTGAAATTAATGCAGAGTTTACATATTTTAATTATCTGTTCATGGCATTGATTAACTTTAACCGGCACTAATACAGTACATAAGAACGGTATTGGCCCCGACACCTGACACCAGTATCGGTATCGGTTCATCACTAGAAATAATAGGTTGTATTTTTGCCTGAATCCTCATTAAAGGGTAGAGGATGGTCAAGGTCTGCAGCCATACAAACAACCACCCACATTCATTAATCTACTCTGATATTAATGCTTTTGGACATTTCAAAGACACTGAAAATTGACGCACTACTCAAATCAAAAAAGTCCTTGTCAGTATATCAGTTTGCTAAAACAACTGTGATATTGCACAAATACAGTACTTGACTGTTTTAGAATATTCTTGAGTAGTCACAAGCTATTTGTGTGTGTATTATATATGCAAAACAGAGCATACATACTCATTTAATCCCCATAGTGCACGGAAAAGAAGATATCTTCCTAAAATAGCAGCACAGACCAAGTGACGTCTCCTGCACACATTTAAGCACACCCAAATGTATGCATGTTTTTATAAATTCAAGCTGGAGAAAACTGATTTTAAAAAAGATGACCTTGGCATCAAGATTACATTAAACATACAGCTGGTTGTAGTTTTTTTGATGTAGGAGAATAAGAAATGGAATAAAACCCTACCTGCTGCACTGTTGGCTTCACCATAAATCAGGAGAGTGATCACACATGAAATTAAATTGATTGTGAGTGTGCATCCTTACCCAGACAGTCTGATATTGTTCTTACAGTTTTGAATGTCTTTCAAGTGCCTTTATCTTATCAGGACCTAGCACTCCCTATTTAAAAAATATTTCCCAGACCTCTTTGATCATCTTAGCCCCTGCTGTGTGTTTTTAGCTACAGAGAGGACAACTGGAGTCTGATGCAAAAATAGGTACAGATTGCAGGTACAAAATAGGTACAAAAAGTTTGATTGACATTTTTCGTTTGTCGGTATTTATCTGCTTCATGAATCAAGCGCAGAAATAAAGCGGATTGGAAATAAAAGAATACTCTCTTACTCCTTAAATTCTCAAAGCAGTGTCTTATTATGTGCAATGTTTCTACTCTTTTATTTTAAACTTTCATTATGTTTTTTATTTAACATGCAAATTAAGGTTAGGCTAAAATTGTTGAAAAGGTCAGTATCTGTTGACACTGTACACTGTGTCAACATGAAGTAATAAATGAAATGAGATTCAAAGAGATCCAGAAACATTAAACATTCATCAGATTTTTAAAAACAGTGGGAAAATGTGTCTGTTTAACTGTTTAATTGTAGAAATTAAAAACACTGAGGTTAGAAATTTATTAGGTTATACAAGTTTATGCATAGACATATACCTTAGAGACTCGTAATTATGTCAAAAAAGCCACCATGTGGAGATACATGCTTTTAATTTCAGTTAATCACTGAATTGCTGAGCTGCAGAGCTCCTTCAGTGAGAGACCGCTGCATCTTTGGTGAATGTAGGATAATGTTTTTGCAAGTCCTTCCTACCTGCAGCTGTTAGATTCTACAACCAAAACTGCTCCAAACACACTAATGTTTACAGTCGTGCTGTAATCTGCACACTTTAACTCACTTAATTAACATTTCTGCTGCTGTTATTTGCACATCTGTTTTTTCTCAGTTTGTATTCTGTTAACTTTTTGTAAATAGTAGTTTACTTTTAAAGTATTTTTGGGCCACAGTGATCTTTTTGTTAACAGTGGACAGAATTGTGAAGGGGGAGAGAAGTGGGGGAAGACATGCAGCAAAGGTCGCCTGGGACGGGACTCGAACCATGGACAGCCGTGTCGAGGACTGAGGCCTCCGCACATTGGGCACCCAGTACGCCACACGACACCCCTACTTTTTACTTTTTAATGCACAACTACGCATGCAGTTTCTGTAGATATTTTATTTTTAAATCATCCTACTCAGCTGCACGTTAAAATAACTGCAGAGTACTTTGGTTTTTATAATTGTGTCCTTTATTTACATATATTATTCTACGTCCTGTACTTATACTTTTTCTACTTTTTGTGTGATCCTAAATGCTTCTATCATCTATCATTTTGTTGCTGTAAAAAGCAAAATTTCACCTTTGAGGGACTCGCTCTCTATCCGTCTCCTCCACTCTCTTTTTTTCCCATGCAATCTGTGTAAACCAAACAGCTCTAGTCCATGTTAATACGAAGCTATTTGCTATTACAATTTTAAAAATAAATCAATATAAGTATTATATTGTTATCCCCGATAGGCATGCATAGTTGTTAATTAAATTGTGGGCAAACTGCAGAGGCACAATTCAATGCTATTTGCTTCATAAGACTATTTAAGAAGCAGATCTTCTTTTATCTCAAATAAATAGGTCACACAAAATTCAGATTTACACACATTTAGCACCAACAAATAGCTTCAGAAATGTCCCAATAGAGGTGCCAAGTAGATATGACTAAATACAACATTTACAAAACTAAGTCAAAAGCCAACACTAAACGTTACTGAAACTAAGCAATCTTAACCTACCGAACTGTTCTGGCACTGTACACTGGAGCTGTTGAACCGGAGGGCAGTAACGCGATGACTGACCCCCTGGATGTGGAGGACACATTCATAGCCTCGCTGGCCAGACTGAGGCTGTGGCAGATTCTTGGCCTTTAGGGTGATTGGCTTCACCTCTCCTGCTGGGATCAGAATCTCTTCAGAGGGCACCAGCTGGGGACAGTCCTGGAGGGGGCAGAGAGCAGAAGAGTGTCAGCAAAACAGAAGGAGTAACCTGCGTTTCGGTTTCAAGGTCACCAGCATGGAGAGAGAAATCACACTGTCATGTGGGTGTCATGAATAAGAAGATATGAAAAAAATGAGTGCGGCTGAAGTCGAGTGTCATTTTCAATTTGAAGTAGCAGCACTTCAATCCAATATCTAATTGTATGCAAAGCCAGACTCTAACAGAAACACAGGCATGTTTCAAGCTGCTTCCATTTCACATGACTGATGTGGTCAGAGTGACATTGCTAAGACTTGTTAAGCTCGGTCGCTCTGGGGATAATGGACTGTTAATTGCTGTTACAGAGAAAAAGAGCTCTGAATAAGAGGCGGCATTTTGGAAAAATAGAGGAGCTTCGATGGTTGTCTTTCTGAAGACATGCCCGGAGGCTGACAGAGAGCTGCAACACAGTGAGCGATGCAAGCAGAGGGAAACTGAGACAGGCTCTGTGTGTGGAGAAAACACAGGAACAGAGAATTTATCTTTCTTGTGTCTGGGTGTTCCACCAACCTCAGAGGTGTTGACTCGTCCCTCCTGGAAGGAGCAGCTGGAGGGGTCATGGGTACACAAGTTGCGGTATTTGCACCAGTGGCAGCGGAAGGCACTGTTCACACATGACAGACACCTGGGTGAAAACAAACAAACAAACAGACAATATTGGTGAACAGTTCACAAGAAGGGAAAGAGAGGTGGCAAAAGTGGGGGAAATGTCAAAATGGAAATCAGTTTGTGTCCCAAGTGGGAACACACTGTTGTTGTTCCCTGGTGACTGGGAGAGTACCCACTTACAGCAGGACACAGCTCTGCCTGCATAAATCTAGTGCTGCCATACATTTATTCTGCATGTCTGACCTAATATTAGTCTTCATAACCACAATCAGAGGAGAATTAGCCAAGACTTTGAGTAAAGAGGAAAAATAAAACATTGGCTCAGCTTGATCCAGCAATTACCATTATCCCTGCATTGTTTGACTGGCTGTGTTTAAGCATGTGCATGCACGTATTTTTGAATGCACAGTATGCATCTCCCCTTGCATGATATTGAAGAACAAAAGTGGCAGAATTCAACAATTCAGGAGGGTTTTAAAGTAATGTCCACATATAACCTGAATGAAACAGGATATACTTACACTAAATAAATAAGTGAATAAACAAATGCATAAAAATTATCTAAATCTCTATATGATTTATCAAACACAGTTTCACATTAATATAAAAGCAAAAAAAAAAAAAAAACAACAAGACTGTATTGATAAATTTGGCCTTGAAAAATTAATTGCATTCTTTTACATTTTATTTTTCTTCCTCTGTGCTGTCCTCAACTCCGTCTTTCTTTTTTAACTTGCTGTACCACCTCTGTTTTCCTCTTGACTTGCCTTTCTTATTCTATCTCCTTTTTCATTGCATTTGAAATAAACCCACAGGAATATATAACAACGGTTTTCATAAATATATAAACATATATTCCTCTTTTCCTCCCTGTTTAAATTGTGCATCAATTTTGATTGGCCAATTTTTTGGGGGTTCAGCTTTAGCAGCCATATCCTCACTCAAATATAACCTGTCTTACAACCAGTCCTAAAAAGCAACACTGCATGGCTTGACCCATAAAATTTACATGAGAAACAATGTCACTGACATCTACTAGTCTAGACAGGGACGCAAAACTAGACGGCAATGCACATCATCAGTGTTAGATGCACATCAAAAAAGTAGTTCTAATCTTTTTTATTATTAACACAAACCTCCCCAGCTGTGTAGTCAATAGTTCACACTCCAAGGCATGGTGTCCAGATATCCTATTAAGGAGCGTTTAAAAGCTACCAAAAGCTGGAGTCCAGGATTATATTGCGTCTCAGTGAACTTCAGTACAACGCATCTAATGTTTGTTTCGAGGCATTGGTTGACATGGTATTTCACAAGACACACTGTAAAACTTTCAACAAACACTCCACTAAAGGCTTTTGGACTCCAAAAACCACAGTAAGAGTCATCATCTGTTAAAAAAACCCAAACAACAACAACAAAAAAAGATGGAACAGTGGTGAAGCTTACAAGTTACCCAAAATATTTTCAAGAGTGTTCAAATACTTATAAGGAAAACCACTGAAGAAACCAGAATAAAATCTTGGTTAGTACAAAGCTCAGTTAAAAACATTGTTTTTGATTTAACAATACAATTCCATCTATGGGAAAATTCCTTGGTAAAAACCCTTGCAAAACAAAATGAGCACAAAAGACAGTTTTGTATTCCTAAAAACCTCTTAATGATCGCAAAGACTTTGGGAAAATATTTTGTGGACTGCCAAAACAAAAGGGGGGCATTTTCAAAGATGCATCCTGTTACAACTGGTTCAAAACTAACAACATTTTAGCAAAAGAAAATCACACTGCCAGTCAAATGACATGGTGCTAATGTGATGCCTGAAGTTGTTTTACTGGTTCAGGGTCTAAATCACTTGCAATAATGGACAAGAACATGAATTCTGCTTTCTACCTGAAAATACTTTTTTTTGAGCGAAACTTTGACCTTAAACTCATGACCACTTGGAGTGTGTAGCAGGACACTATTTCAAAGCATCAAACTTTGGATGTCTAACAAAATAATATATGAGGGTTTCAGAGTGGCCTTGCAATATTATTCACTTAAATCTGATTAAAATACTGAATGGTGACCTTGGGCAGGGTGCTTTTCAGAAAAGGATTCCAATGTGGCTAAAGTCAGGTGAAAAAAAGACTTATTGTCAGTTATTGCAAATACTTGATGTCAGTTGTTGGGCTTTGGGGACAATTAGCTTTTTCAAGGTTTCCATGGTTGATGGTTTGTTGCAAAACAAGCTTGTAAAGTTCCTTCATTTATGTTGAAACTATTATATCAGATTTTATCATATAAAAAATATATGTTTTTAATGTTGATTTTGAAATTACTTTTTGAAATATTTAAATAATTAGAGCTGAAAATACTTTATTTATTAATTATATTTATGAAAATTATTGAAATTACCACATTTATTATTAACAACCTAATGACTTAGGGCTGATTTATCCAAGGTTTGCAGTGGTTAAAATGGGCACAAACCACATAATGATGCAAAAACGTGCTGCAGCGGTTGTAGTTCAATGATTGGAGGAGAAAGGCTGGCATACACATTAGCAAAAGCAAAGTCCAAATTTGAATACTGCTCCTTGCAGCTGTTAAGAATTGGCACGCAAGGTAGATTACCCACAAATGAAGGACAACCCACTGTCACAAAAATGTTGTGCGGCCCAAAATTGTGAGCTCTTTATTTGGAATTTTGATCATTCAGGTCCTTAGTCTGGTACTGAATTGTGGCGCTTTTGGCACTCAGTAGAATCTTTATAGATGATGTTTAAATCCCTTTCTAAAGTTGAAATGGAACAGAAAACCTTGATGGCAAATTGTTTATATACATACATAATATAAGTGCTTTAAAAACTGAAATCATTCTGTCAGAAAGCTTCAGAGCTGCAGGGTTTGTAAGATTGCTCAGAGTATTTCGACTGCAAATAAAACATTTTTTATAGAGTTTTTTTATAGAAACTATTTCAGTGAGCATGCAGGAATGTGATAAATGCTGAACAGCACTTATTACTGTTTTTCAACAATACACAGGGGGAGAAGGATGCTGAGAAGAGAGAATGTGTATAAGAACTGAACAGAGCATAGACACATTCTGGCAAGGCTTTTAAATAGAGAACATAACTGCAGGCGGAACCCTATTTATTGTGTTAGCACATAAAACAAACCTCATTCAGCTGTACTTAGTTACATTTAATATTTGCTTTCCACAGGGTGGGTGGGGGAGAATATTGGGCAAAAAATTGGGCAAATTGGGCAAAGCAGTGTGCAATATAAACACTTATCAAATGACTCAATTATGTTGTTACCTTCTACTTTCCAAAGTTTATTTCTAGGGGCCTTGTAGATCAAGTTGTGATGAATCTACAGTAGCGACTGCAACATTTTTACAGCTCTAGCTCTACATTGTTATAAACAGAACTTTACAAGCTCAAACAATCATGCCTGATTAATTTGCTACTTTATGCTAATCTCTAGCTGATGTTAAAATAATTAAAAACACGGTTAAAAGTACAGCATTTTGAATTGCAAAATCTTTTAAATAAATTAACACATTTAATTCAAGTATACCCTAATCAAATAAAGCCAACAAACATTTACCAAACGAACATAAACTAAAACCAAACAAACAAAAAAACCTTAAAAAGCAAAAATGTAAGAAATCTGGAATGATCTGTACTTTTTATAACTTTTTTTCTCATATGGACTATCATATAAAGTTGAAAAAAAATATTTTTGCAATAGCAAAGACATCTATTTTTGATTGACTGTGATTGCTTTTAGCTAAATGGTGTATTTCTGAAGTTGTTAAACAGTCTTGTTTTAGTGTCAGTTTGCTTTCAGTCTCACTGACAAGGTTGAGTTAGATACACTTGCTTGTTGTTAAATATTTATCTGTGAAAAAGCAATGGGGGTAACTTGTGGTAAACAGGCTTGGCTGGAAGAATAGGGTATTTTCATGTTCAGACAAACTGAGCTAAATATGTTGGTGAAAGGGACAGAAAGGGGGAGCAGGACTTGGCATCAGCATGCAAAGATGAGTCTGTGCCCTTTTCAAGTGTATGCATCTACGTCTGAGCTTTTGAGCGTGTTTCAGTGTGTTTGTCACTGCTGGTTAAATGCGCTGATGTTAGAGAGCTGGTAATTCTATTCTGTGCCACCCAGATGGGATTTTTGGGCAGCAGAAGAAAAAAAACAAGAAGAGAAAGACTCAAAGTAACACTGCCCAGTGGCTAAAACATTTTGTTTTAATGTCAAGGGAGTAGTCAAAGGATAATATGACATGCTATCATTCCTGCAGCACTGTTCCACCAACCTTACTTTACCGCCTCATCTTTCCATTTCACCAAGTCAGAGAGGCCTTTGAATCTTGTACAAACAGTCTGCCTCAGTGGAATAAAGAGAACAATCGCAAAGGCAGCACCGACACTGAGATCTCCGAAACCAGGGATTCAACGCAACATCAATCAATCAGGGACAGACACAGCATGAAAATGGGCGTAAAATTCTCTTCTGAGGACCCGTTATACCGAGAGCTGTGGGTATTGTACAACAGCATGTTTGAGAAAGAAAGCTTGATTAGCACAACAATGAAAAAACACTGGGGCATAGGGAACAGCAAGAGATCATACTACATTCGTTTTACTGAGGTTATTTTTAGAGGACTGACAGGACGAGATGAAGACCAAACTGAAACTAGATCCCAGATCATTGATTTTCAGTGGCATGTTCGGGACACTGTCATTGGAAAAGGAATGAAATAGAGCACTATACTCACAGCTGGTGGACGCTACAGTTGTAAAACTTGATCTCAGTGCTGATGAGCATCTGACCGGTCTCCTTCGAGTTAAGCCTCAGCTCCACACCTGACCAGTCTGAAGGAGAGCAGACAACGGATCATCATTTCCATAGTCACAATCAGTGTGGACATTTGGAATATGTAATAGATGAATAGTTTTAAACTACACATTACATTAAATGTAAGACTTATACTGTGAATATTTTTTTTCTTATTCATTTTCACATAAAGTTTAAGTACAGATGATATATGGAGATGCAGTTGCAAAGCACCGTTAACTTTCCACATCAAGTCTATTTTTTGCGGACACGCAAGTAGATTCCCATGAAATCAAGAAATGAATGAAAATTAAGAAATTACACAAACCAGAAAGCAAGTGACAGGTGAGCAAGTGAGGTGCATCTGGTATTTTTCATAATAAAATCCTTGTTACATTTTCCCGCGGCTTTGATAGTTCACGTTATTTCTACAAGTGTGTCTTAAAAATTATGTCAAATTTTGTCATTGTTTTGCAAACTATTCGTAAACATTCATTGCATTCACTCTGTGATTTCTGGAGACGTTCCATAGACGAACCGCATTCTGTGTGAATTGCAGACTGTGTGAATTGCAGTCTGTATGACAGCCATACGAAAAACGGACCATATCCCTACTGCACCCGGTGTGAATAAGGCGTGAGCCTCTTATTTGTAAGCGTGTCTGTTACTTTTATTTTGAGAGCATAAGTACATTAAATATATTTGTCCTATAAGCCCGGGAGTTTCAGTAGCTCCTTAACTTTTGTTTCTATCTCCACTATAAACTATAAATTATGTAGAGTGTGTGAGTATTAATTTTCCTCTTATGGCCACCAATTGCATATTCAAAGTTAGTCGTTCCCATGGTATATCCTGCCTTTTTAGCTTTTGATTTGACTTCTACAAACAACAAAAGTGATACAGGATGCAATGGTTAACACAAATGACAGCACTAAAATAAACAACCTTTGGAACGATGGACATCAAAGGTCTATTGGTGATTTTCTTATTCCTGTTCTTTTTTAGTTATGATGAGAGTGTAGACTCACAAAAGAAGGTCAGTGCTCTAAAAAAATAATTCTACAGCAACACAGAATAAAAGTGTGTTAGGCTAAATCTGTGGTCATGAGGGTGAGTTAGGCAGAATTTTTGAGTGTTCATTTTCTGGAAACTTTATTTGCTAAAATTAAAAATTTAAGTATACCATTTGAGTTATCAAAATCCATATTCCTCAATAAAGAGAAAACTAATTTGTTTACAATCTAAATTCCGAGCCCTGTCTCTATATAGGCGTATAATGACACAGCAAGGCTTCAAATTCAGCCAGGTTTTGATCATTTCAGAAGACTTTTATGGTGTTGTTTCTAGCCACAGCATTCATTAAATTCCTTACAATCATTGTCATGCCCAATAAATGTAAAAATCCCAACTTTAAATGGAATCGCTTAACTAGACGAAAATGTGTTTACCTGCATATAATGAGTTTTCTTGTGCCCCCATATCTCATAATCATTATTACAGGCTTCATATGTGGATGTTTGTGTGAGCCTGAATTTCAGATGACATTCACTGTGTGGGCGGCTTCAGTAACCCTCAGTGCTCTGTTCTCTCTACAGCACCTGTAGGGAATCAGGATTTGTTTCACACAAGTCTAAACAGCAACCTGATGACACAATTAAAACACTACACATTGCTCTCTAAGGATCTGGCACGAAACTACGAAGGTCTTCTTGGTACTAAACCTCCACTTTGAGTTTTTTTTCGTAGTGGAAAAGAGGTCCAGTTATTTTCTTTAATGAGTGCAGTGTCCTCACAGTTTTCCACAAACCTCTCTGTCAGCCCTCCTTTAGAGAATCCCCCCTAATTTCTGCCCTGTTCTTTATTATTCATTTTCTGTCCCCTTTTCCGTCTCATTTCATGTTCTCTGTTCCTCTACTCTTGTCACATTTCCCTTCTAGTAATCGCCACTGCACAATCCGTGTTGTCATGCAGTTTCTGGAAAGACTCGCTAAAAGGGACAGAAGACGGAAGGGGTTCCCCTGGGAATGGATGGAGCGGGGAAGATGGAGGCATAAACAGTCGGATGGATAGCTAGTCGGATGATGGTGGGACTTAACAGTAGGACTGGCTGACATTTACCTGAGGGAGAACACTTATATTGGAGCCCGTCGCACCATCTCCACTGGGAGTTCGGGGCAAACAGGGCTGTCATTTACTCAAAGGATGGGGGGAGGGGCCACCATACAACCTCTAACATATTTCCACAATCTGATTATGATCCATTATTCAGTCTGTTTACCTTTCACAGTGTACCTAGATGGACTTGAAAAATCTGAATTTTACTATTGAATAACAGGTTTAAATATTCATACTGTATATGTCTCCATCCTGTAGCTTGTCAGAGCTCCTGGAATACATGCATTTTATATTTTTTAAGAATTTCTAAACAAAATCTGGAGACTTTCATGCCAAAATATAATATGCTTTAATGCATAAAAACAAGTCATGCTAGACTCCCACTACATTTTGATAGTGTTGTCTTAACAAAATCGATAGTTTTTCAAAAGTATTTTTGACTTGAAAATTCATAATACTAATAGTGTTGCATCTATTTGCTTTCTCTGTTGCTGCCTTAAACTGTGCTATGAAAAACAAGTTGTTAGTCTCTCTGTGTTAGCCAAATGAAATGGTACTATTTTCATAACCTGAAGACAAACCAGAGGGCAGAGGATTTTAACTTGATCCCTTCAACAAGTCTTGTTTGTAAAACACTTCTAAACAAGAGAGTTTATCCATAATCCATCGATGCTTGTCTGATATGAGCCAGTTTAAGCTAAAGGTTTGAATCCTTCAAGATGGAACTGTGCGAGAGGGCAAATGAACAATCAATACACAGCTAAATAAATGACAAGCATGGAAATCGTAATAAGCAGAAAAAAATAGGTAAATTAATTACATTGTTAAATTTAGAGCACTAGTTTGCTGACCCAATCAGACACAATGTGTTGAGCCAGATGAAAAAATTATTTCCAAAGTCAAACTGGGGAGCAATGGTGGAATGTTCTTGATCTGCAGGGGAACCTAACAAGAATAGAGTGGTCCCTCGCTATAACACAGTTCACGCCTCGCAGCCTTGCTGTTTCATTGATTTTTTTATAGTAGAATTTTTCATGTTTTCTTTAAAGAGTACTCACACGCATTGGGTTTGGCATTTTGATTCATCGGAGGTTCATTGTCAATCTTTGTCATGTCGTGTCTCCTGCACATGCTAAATTTAACATGTCTGTTATGTTCCTTACTTGGAAAAAGACACCTGCTCTGAGACCTTCAGTTAAAAGATGCACCCGTGCATTGCGCGGACAAAGAAACCACGGCATTTTAATACTTTTATGTGTTAAAATCTACAAATGTACGAACTTTAAGAGTATTTAGACTATTGTGAGTAAATGTTAATGTATGTCTGAGAAAAGTGTATAAACTGTGAAGCGAGTGGTTTTACAGCCTTAAAACATATAAAATAATTGTAAAAAATATAGATGAGTACTTTGCGGATTTTGCCTGTTGCAGGTTATTTTTAAGAATTTAACCACAGCAATAAACAAGGGACAACTGTATACCTTAAGAGAGAACACTCAACTGCATAATGCGTAAATGGTTTAGGATGTTGTTAGTAACACAGCAACATCCATACTGGACACCAATTTATCCAGACTGAAGTCTAGGCAGCCGCTTTGAGATGAACTTGAAAATAAAGGTTTGAGTCATGGTGAACTAACAGCAGTTAAAGCCAGTTTAAGTTTTTCATTTTACAGCATGTAGGTTTTCTCTGAGCCCTTCGGCCCTATTATCAGTGTTATGTACCAATAGTGAAGATGAAGTCATTTTCAAACAATAGACAGAAAAGAACCCGGACATAGGCAGTCAAAACAAGTAGGTAACTGTTTTACATCTACCTTGGTCAGTCGGTATGAGCGGAACATCCTTTGCAGCAGGGGACACACAGAGTATCTGGTTGCCGTTTACTTGCCCCTCAATCTCTGTCAAGTTTCCAAAGGAGCAGGTGATGCCTACAGAAAGGTCTGGGACATCGCTCACCTTCACCAGTAGCTACACATGGGACAGAGAAACAGCTCATTACTTAATGACCAATTAGAAAGCAGCATTTTGGCCACTGATCAGTTCTGCTGAAAACATTTCCACACATTTTAAGACACCCATTTTTCTAAAAGTATTTAAAAAATACAGAAAAAAGATTTTTTGTTTTTGTTTTGTGTCAACAAAACCAGCTAAGATGAAGGTTATATAATTGGTAAAGGGACAAGAACATATGGGAAGCAATTTTTAAGAAATGTACAAGCTTCAGAGCAGCAGTGGGAGCTTCAAAAAGAAGGATAAGAAAGAACACAGTGATGTTGGCAAACCTGCATATATGCTTTGCCAAATATTGTTTCTGGGATTTAAAAGCCTGCATATCAGAAAGTAATACTAGATTTAGATCATACACCTCCATTTGCCTGGAGATTATATGATTTCAGAGAAATACACCAATAATACAAATAAATACATTTAGCAAATTAAGAAAAAGAATAACTACGACTGTGAATCAATTTTATTTACTGCTTAATGTTCTACACCCCATTGAATTGAAGAGTTGCAAAAGAAAGAAGAAAAATCACAAGAACATAATCTTAAAGACAATAAAGCTTGCACAGATACACATATAGGCATTTAAAGTCCCCCTCTGGAGAGAAGTGACACAGAGGCTGGACTTTTCAGCATCTATCTATAAATAGATGCATTCAGCACAGGGTGTGTGATCTGGCTCTCCAGCCAAGAAAGGCTGTGTGGATAATTATCACCATGGCATTTCACAGTCTCGTTTTATTAGTTGTTATTTTTGGGCCATAGCTCTTGAAGTTTTCCATTGTTTTATCTGCCTCTTACTAAACTTCACGGTGCTGCTGGGATGGGCGAGGCAGCTGAGCAGCCTAACTGCAGATCTTTTCATGAAAACTACTTCGGCAGTGGATCACACTGCCTCCCTCGTTAACTGCCTTACTCCGACGCCCGCGGAGAGGAGGGATGATTTCTCTTTTTCTGCTGAGGACCTCTTGTCTTCCCCCTGTTTAACTTTGCCCATGTTTGTGTTGCTTCTTTGCGAGGTGTCAGAAGAGATCCTTGATTACAGCAATCACAGCAATCAATGTCTTTTGTTCAATTTCGGATTTCCCGAGCAACCTCTCACATTAATTAGCTCTCATCATTGTCACGTACATACACACGTATACAGTTAAACACTCAAAAATTTGTTCATACACACATTACACACACAGTGACAGAAAGTAAGCATGTCTCGGAGAGTTAAGCTATTGCTCTATTTTGTTCTGCTGTCTTCCATGATGATGCTGGTGGCGGGTATTTCTTGCAGCTTGGCAGCAACCGATGTAATTGGTGGCAGATTTTTAGCGGGCATACTTTCCTTTTTTTCTCCCCCCACTGCTTCTCTATCTGTCCTGAAAACCATATGAGGAGTCTGTGTTGTCATGGAGATGGCTTTTTGCCCCTCTCGGTTTTGGGAGCGGGCTATATTTGCTTTGATTGGTTAGGTGAGATGACCCTGCAGCAGGTTTGGCTGACAGGTAGTAAATGACTAATAGAGAAAAACTGGCATTCTGGAAATTTGGCAGCAGGGTAATATCAGTAGAGTTTAATTACAACAATATGAAGAACAGGATGACGCAATGTCTATTATAAGCTAGGGCTTGGAATGGAGATGCATTCCAAGGTATGTAAACAGCTATAGGTCAGGACACTTTATCAGCTACACATTTCCTGTAATAGGTTGGACCCCCTTTTGTTTTCAGAACTAACTTAATTTTTTGTGGCATAGATTTAATGAGTGCAACAGACTGGCGTCCTGTTCAGGGTGTACCCTGCCTAACGCCTGATAATTGCTGGGATAGGCTCCAGCTGCCCCGTGACCCTGAATTGGATAAGCGGTTAAGAAGATGGATGGATGGATGGATGGAGATTTAATGAGTGGCCAGATGAATGTTTGACATTTTGATCCATACTGACAGGATAACATCACACAACTTCTGCATATTTATTGGCTACACATCCCCAATGCTAATTTCCTGTCCCACGTCTCTGCAAAGATGCTTTGCTGGACTGATATTTAATGCCTGTGCAGGATATTGCAGTACAGTGATTTCGATAAAAAAACACAAAAAAAAGTTTAAAAGGATTTGAGGTTTGTGAGGAGGTGTATTGGAATAAAAGATCAGAAATGTGGTTAAAAAAAGATATGGACATGGTCATCCACCTCTTGAAAGTGGTGACATTTAAATCATGCACAGTTGATAGTAAGCTTAAAGTGTACAACAAAATATATCCTACACAATTACATGTAAACCAGCCTAAACCACTCATAATTGTAGCCATTTGTTTTAAGGTTTCACGTCTTGTGCATTCAGAGATCATATTATGCATTCCTTGTATTTAAATGAATGTTGACTTTCCATTATTTTGAAATAGTGAGCTCATTTTCCTCTGACTCCTCTCCCTTTACTGGATATGTTCAGGTGTTTTTGGACTGTTCTCTGTAAACGCAGAAGATGTGAATTAAACACCAGCAGTTCATGAAACATTCATAATAACCTGTTTGGCATTAAGAACTGTGCCACTTAAATTACCTCTTCTGCCCAAATCAGATTCTTGGATTGAACTTCTGAAAGTTGCCTTTATAACATCTAGATCATGGCTGATTCATTGTTTGTGGTAACGTCCATCCATCCTTTTCTGCTTATCCGAGATGGTTTGACAAGGGAATTAGGCCCAAGAGGGAATCTACATCTCCTTGTCCCCAGTGACAACCTCCCGCTCATTCTGGGTCTTACCAGGCCAGAGGGCAAATGTAGTCCATCTAGCATAACATGGGTCTTTCTCACGGGGGTTCTATCAGTGGGATTTGGCCAAAAATCAAGTAATCCTATAGTAATCCTCCAAGTAATATCTATAGATATGTGATCAGATGGACAATCTTTCCCTGACCCCATGCACGAAGATGTTGCTGAGCTGCAGAGCTCCTTCACTGACAGACTGCTGTTTCCTGAGAGACAGTAAAGAGCATTTTCACATCTCCTTACTTCCAGCTGCTGTTAGACTCTACAACCAGAACTGCTCCCAAAAAAACTAGTATTGATCACACCCTTGCTGTAATTTGCACTGTTACTCACTTATTGTAACATGTCTACTTCTGTTATTTGAACATCTGTTTTTTTTTGTTTACAATCTTTTAACTTTTTGTAAAAGTAACAATACATTTACTTTTACATTTACATAACTCAACATTCTGTACATTTTCTGCTTTTAAATTATCCTACTCAGTCGCACATTCAAATCTGAGTAAGCAACTTTATTACTAATAACAGCAATTGGTTTTGAAATGCATGTCCTTAAAGTAAATATATTATTCTTAATTATTTTTATACTGTTTTCTTTATTTTTTTGTTTGAAACTAAATGCTTGTATTATCTGCCACTTTGCTTCTGTTAAAACTGAATTTCCACTTTGTGAGGCAATAAAGGATTATTCTATTCTATTATTCTTCTATTCCATCGTTTTTTCAGGAAACGTATCGCAAAAGTCAGTCCCCTCTGCTTTTTATAGATATATATTTCAAAAGGAATACATAAATGTATGTGTTTGTGATTAATTTATTCTGTTTTTCAAGAGCAATGATTCATCAAAGTGTTTGACATTCATACATGTAACCAACAAGAAAACAGGAAAAGTTATTAAAATCTCTTTGATTTCTAGTGCATCTGCAATGCATTACCCATAAGGATTAAAATATCCACAAGCTTTACCTTTAATAAACTGCTTAAAATAAAGTTATATTATTGTTAGTAAAACTCCACTCACAACCGTCTCTCTGAAAACGAATACAGGAGAAGCAGAAAGTATGTTGTGGCTGAGGTATTTCAACAGCAGGCTATATAGCACAGTAGCGGCAGATAATTGCATTAAAATGAGCATAATTTACTTCACGTTAAATATAGCTTTGACTGTATAGCAAGAGCTTGCTGTGTACTAATTAAAATTGGATATACTGTATTTGGCTAGATAGCTGAATACTTTGACGACTGCGTAATAAACAATAAGGCTTGGATTTAAAAACTGATTAGACACATTTTATGTCATCAATCCATACTTAAAATAGATAGAGGACAGAGACAAATTTATTCAAGGTTTCTAACTTGAATACATTCTGATTATTTTAAAGACCAGGGGCCGCATTCACAAAGACTCTTATCCTACCGCTAGGTGTTACTCCCAACTCGCGCTAAAAGGTCTTACGTAGGAGTTGTCGTCTAAAACCTATTCACAAATGCACTAAGAGCTACTTTTACGTAGGAAAAATCCCTAAAAGTAAGTTAAGAGTGACGTCCCGTTGCTATGGAAAACGTCATTTCCTATGCATGAGTAAATAAAAGGACAGCAGTGTGATTGGTTGTTGAATGACACGTGTGAAACCAAGAAATGGACAATTTCAATGTCACTAAAAGCGTAATTATGAAAAGCTCAAATAGCAGAAATAATGCATGATGACATCTTTGTGTCGGCGACAAGACTGACACTTCATACAACTCACACACAATAGCCTACTTACAGAGAGGGTGAAGTTTAAAAAGGAAAAAAATGTGAAATGCATCATGTTACCCTCCAGCCCCCCCTCCACGCGACGCTGAATTTGATGAAAGCGGTATAGATAATGGATGGATGCATCATATTAAGGGAGTGATTGCAAATAGGCTGTAAACAATTAGGCTGTCTAATGAGCACATCAGCCACATCTTAAATAGACCCCCCCACTACAGTGAAAAGCACCTCGTGAACTGAAAATGAGTGGCGAGAAAAGGACAAGGAAACCTAACTGGTCGTAGGACCAATTATTACTACTGGTAATAATTGGCATGGGTGGAAATTAGCAGAAACATAAATTCAATTCAGTTTATTTATATAGCGCCATTTCACAACAGATGTCATCTCAAGGCACTTCACAAAAAGAGTTATTACAATACAATGTTTAGTGTAGAAATTACAGAACCACAGAACATTGCGTCGTGGAATTCTCAGCAATCCCTCATACTGAGCAAGCATGCAGCGACAGTGGGAAGGAAAAACTCCCTTTTAACAGGAAGAAACCTCCGGCAGAACCAGGCTCAGCACAAGCGGTTATCTGCCGCGACCGTCTGTGGCTTGGAGAATACATAACAGAGACACAGAAAGAGCAATAGAACTGATGCACAAGTTTGTTGCAGGACGTGGAGAATTTTCCGTCACTGCAATGCCATCTTAGTCAGGGTCGTCAACCAGGGCTAATCCGGAGCACCTACTATAATAGAAAACAGGTTAGTGCTTGAATTGACAGCACATCATGCAGTACGCTTATAAAAAGGATGCTGCTGCAACAGGTAGGCAATGTCAGTCATATAGGCATCCCTACATGTTGCATAAATTGGAAGATGTGCGCGTTTTCTTCTTTGTGCACCCCCGGCATACCTGCAATCGGCATGAAATTGGCTTTAATTCGATGCAGTTGCTGCATGTCTAATGGAAAACGGATGAATTTTTGGATAATGTGTGGTCAACAGAGCGCTTTAAGAGTTTGGTGGATTGATCGGCTGATAGATGGTTGTGATATACCCAAGTCGTTCACGTTGCAAAGTTGCAATTAAGAGAAATTAAGAATTTGATTATCTAGAGCTAATATTTGGTCTATTTTGGAAGGATCTGTTGTGTAGTGTCTGAAGGGTTGCCAAAGTAATAGTCACCATCATAAGAGAACTTATCTTTTTTGAGGTGGTCAGGGAAAGGACGCCGGGTGACACAGGTACCAAGGCCAAAATTAAAGTGGTGGACTTTTAAACGACTTTACAAACTTGGCCAAAAGAGCAAGGGAAACTATAAAATTCTTTCGAAATGTACCATGTAAAAACTCTGAGAAGAATGCCTCCTGAGCCCTCATAAATGTAACATTTTCTAATATCCAAATGCTACTGTAAGCGAATCCATCTATAAACTGCGAGCAGAAAATGACCCTTTGTCCGTGTGAGTTTATGAAGCTAAATAATGTAACAGAGTTCTTACTAAAGATGAAGAGCATTCTCCACAACTTTCACTGGTGATCTCTTGCTGTTTTGACTAAGTCCATGTGGAAATGCAGTACTGTACTTTTATGCACCCCGGCAACTTTACCGCCTACACACTCTCCCACGCAAACATGTCTTGGCACAAATATTAACTGCTCCGAAACAAATGAACATATGCATGCCTTAAACACCCACGTAAAGCTCTTAACAAAAAATAAACAAACGAATAAATAAATAAAACCTCCCATCTAATGTTTATGCATTAGCCATAATCAGAGCAAAGCTTGGGGGATTGATTTAACCTTTGTGTCTCTTTTACAGGCATTGTTTCAGGTGCACCATTTATATACACCGTGTATAGGAACATGAGTAAACTTACAGGCACACTTGGTTCTGACACCGCAATGCTGTCGGGATAGACGGAAGCCTTCACACACTGGCTGAGAGAGGCAGCAAAACGATATGGCTCATCTGCACGCTCACAACGGTTCCTTTGAGAGCATCTGGGTGGAGAAAAGACAGACAGAAATGTATTTACCTGCTTTTGACACCAAAATTAGATAAGTAAGACTGAGAAAAACCTAATGTGACAAAATGTGATAGATTTCAAGCAGAATAAACAGTTTTGCAATCCACAGAGAGGCTATGATGATCTGAGATCTGATCCGTCAATCACAGAGTAACTTTGCAGACTTAACTATGGCAAATTGATAGGTGCTTTCTCGTAAGAGCTCCTAATGGCCAGACAGGGTATCAAGTAGCAAACGACACAGCTACATCCCTAATTAAAACTCTGCCTCCTCCTTCCCATTAAAACTGAGTGCTACTTCCACACCGTTGCACCAAAGGCTCTCTATCGTCAACCAACCCAGCAGTGTTGGCGTTTGGCTAACTGGCTGACTGGTCACGGGAGCTTTAATTGGACCCTGATGGGTCAGCCGTTGTCCATGGTGCTAATGTACTTCTGGAAGTGTGTGAGTGTTTGTGTGTGTGTGTGTGGCCCATGTTAGGGCTCGTATCATGCTCCTTAACCACACAGTCTCACACAGACAGACTAAGCTACATCTTCATCCCGTGCCTCTGTGTCTAATTATGTTGTCAGAAGTTGAAGCAGACTCAAGCACAGCAAAGCTCACACAGGAACACACACACAAAGTCATACACATGCATAAACTCTCTTGTGTAGAGTATTCCTTTGGGAAACATGGGGAAATGATCACCTGGTTTCTTCTTTCCTTTCTTATGTAATAGATTTTTTTAAATCAGACTTTTCTTAAAGTTATGTCTCCTGTTCAGTGCACACGTTTGACTCGATCTCTGCTGTACTTAGTTTATGTTTCTCTCCCCATTATCAGCTTACGTCTTTCGCTTTTCTGTTTCTCTTTCACAAGTTGAAATTGGTATACTTTTTCTTAGGCGAGGTGTTATTCTCCCTGCAACAAGGTGCTTTCTTTTTTTTACATCCACAATAGAAGAAGAAAATTATACTTAATGCGCTTTCAGGTGTAGGCTGTGGCACCATGTTTTATGCATGTCTCAGAGACTGTATGGGTATAGATGCAAAACCTGGCCTGTTATTAAGGCACAAAAAGCTCTCCATTGATTTTCCACAATGTGAGATTTATTTTTTTCTTAAAAAAAAAAAAAAATCGTTTCAGTGGGGTGAAGTAAGATAAGAGCGCACTGAGAGGGGTGAGGCGGCGGGGGTGGGAGACGTGCAGGATGGCTGCTGTTGCCATGGTTTCTGGAGACGGTCATTATCTTTGTGTAGTTAGAAGCTGACCCCTTTGCCTCCCTCATTAGCTGAAGAGTGTGCCACAGTGTGTTGACGACAGTCCCTGCCTTCCTCATATCCCCCTCCCACCACTGACCCCCACCACTCCACCAACCCTGGTACAATCTATTATCCCTGTCTGGGTCGGGCCTGTCACTCAGTTTCCTTGCTGATGCTTAGTGTTTCATCACTGCATTCCACATGTGTGCTCAACCACACACCGTCACGTCTCCACACATAGACAGCGCACATATATCCACTTCACACAGTCCATACCATGTAATAAGCAGTAAATATTTTTCTCTTCCCTTTAGTAAAAGCTAGAGGCAGTTGACCCTGATTTTGTTCTATCAAGGCCCTGTCCATGGTGCTGAAGTAGCTTCTTCCATGGGGATGTAAAGTGCTTTGTAAAACCACTTATTTCCCTTGAACATTTTCCATGTTGCAAAAAAAATAAGACATTTTGCTTTCTTAACAGAACACTTTTGTGTACCATGTTCCCCACATAACTAATTTCAAAACACCGCATCAGGGACATCAGGCTTTTGTCAACAAAATGTTATTTATCGCAGTCCTCAGTGAACATCAGATTTGTGAAGAATACAACCAACAGGGTCTCTGCTCTTCCTCTAGAATTACCATAGGCCCCTTGGTTGCTTCTCTAAAATAGGCTCTCCTTATCGGACCAGTCAGTTTATGGCAATGACCATGAGTTGGAAGGAACATAGTTGTAACAACCTGAATTCATTTTCCTATGACCAACTGAACAGCGTAAAATCTGTTTTGAACTTTTTGAGAATCTTTTTTACTGCCCTATCTGGCATGTCCTTCATGATTTTTGTTCACTAATGTTCTCTGAAAAAACTCAAAGAACTTTCAACTAAAAGGATATTATTTGGGGGTTTCAGAAAAATAGGGACTGAATACAAATGCCAAGCTTTCTTCATTTTTTTTCCTTTTTGGCGTGTCCTGCCTGGCAGCGTGGCACTCGGGATTAAAGTCTGAGTGCCACAAATATATATATTTATATATATATATATACACACATCTCTGTGTGTACGTGTGTGTAAGAAATCTTCATTAGAAATAAAGAGAGGTAGGACAAAAAGTCAAGTTGGAGAAGATGAATTGAAGGCAGATGAAGGGGAACAAATAAAATACAAGACAACATCCTCACAAATCAGCTATGACAGCAGGGAGATAAAAACGTTTTGCTCTTCTGTTTGCTCACTCCCATTCCCTTAAGATGGAGGATGTCAGTAAAAACGCGAAGACCTGTGTTATTGCTGCTCTTGGTGTGAACACCAAGTTTAAAAACAGAAAAAGGGGACAGAAGTGGAGCCGTAAAAAAAACACCCTCCTTACCTAACACACAGAAAAAAAATACCATATAGAGAGGAAAATGATAGTCCAGTGGAGATGGTTTCTCTGTAGGGAAGGTATATTGTTGGGAGGGCAGATGAGGCCTGAGGCTTTAGTATCCACCAATTGGTCAGACCTCAGAAGTTTGGTTTTATAAATGCTTGACTGTAGGGGAGTACACAACCAATGAGCGAAGGAAGGAAGGAAGGAAGGAAGGAAGGAAGGAAGGAAGGAAGGAAGGAAGGAAGGAAGGAAGGAAGGAAGGAAGGAAGGAAGGAAGGAACATAACCTCCTTGGCACAGGTAATAAGGAAGGAAGAATGGGAAAGAAAGATTGAATGGAAGAAAGGATTCTGGGAAGAAAGGCATCACATGGAGGTAAGGAAGGAGGAAAGGGCTGAACAGCAGGAAGATAATTATGAAAGACTGTTAAGAGAGCAGGAAGGATAAAGTACACAATGAAAACAGTATTTTATATTAAACCAACACAGCCTGACTAAGACCGGTAATTTAGGTAGGTGGTCCTCAAACTGGGGTTCCTTAAACCATGTGTTCCAGGATCCATATATTGGGGGTTCATGAAACACAGAGTGACCAGAGGACTCACTGAAAGTACATCTCCTGAGGTTGTGCTGATTAGAATAATGGACAAATATGTGACAGAACATTAGAGGCCAGATTCCCACAAACCTTTGGGGAACTCTCTCACATAACTATGCTGAACTGGCTGCTTACACTATGCTAATATTGCTCCTCTTTCCTACCACTTCTCTTTTGTAAATCCTCATTCTCAACTCTGACTGTAATGAAGAATAATACAGGGCTCAATTAGAACTGGAAGATGATTTTAGAGTCTGTTTGTCATCCATCCCTCCCAGAACAGAAAAAGAACTGTGTTGTGAAAGACAGACTCAATGTTCTCACTAATTCAGGGAGTTATTGATGGTATTGATGACTGGGTCAACCGTGTTTAATAAAGCCTAAAGCAAAAAGTTATGATTAGGATAGGCTTTAACTTTTTCTCTGAAAGTTTGAATAACTAGTAATATGTTCAATGTCTTAAAACTGAACCAATTAAAAATGTATTTTAACTGATAACTAAAACTAGAAAGCTTGATTGGAATTGGACAGGTCTTGGAAAGCTTTAAGATTTTTAAAGACACCAAGATAAAATATAAAATAAATAAATATGCTTTTTAGTTGAAGTGTTCCAATGATTTCTAACTATTATAATGAAGTCTTGATTTGTTTAAAAGAGACTGAATTAAGCATTTACGCTGGAAATTTTAAAATATAAATAATCCCTGACGTATCTAGAAGTATAAAAGGCAGTTTCAAAAAGAAGCTATCAGTATAAGCATTACAATGGGGCTCTTGAAAAGATTTTACGCACTGTAAGGGACCCAGTCAGCTAAAAGTTTAGGTAACACACATGTGCATGCAGATCACAGCCAGGAATAAAATAGCGACTTCAGCTTCAACTGTGTTGTTAGGGATGGGGCCAAGAGGACAGACTGAGCACAGCAAAATCAATTCACATCATCTAGAATATCCCATTGTAGTGTAATCTGAGTCTGTCTATATTTAAAGACACCCTTAGCTGTTCATTCATATTCAAGGTTTACACAGGCCAGGAATCCCAGGGTCTTATAAAGAAGAGGGCTCAAGAGGGAAACAGAACAACTATGAGAACTGGCGCTCAGTGGTCTGCATCCCACCCTGAACTGTCCTGTGTGAGACGACACATGAAGAGGGAAAAGGAAAGCAATTCAGCAGCAAAGCTAGCATGGAAGGCTCTTTAAAAGAACAGCAGCATGTAACAGATCCACTAACACACTGTGCTATTCCAGTCTTTAACTGTATTTCATGTCACCTGCCAACATGTACTGTACATTCTGCAGCAGAGGACCAGCTCTTCGTGCAAGGAATCTATAGAAATATTGATGGAACTGCATGTTTGTGATCAATATCTCATTAGGCCCCATTGGTAAGATGGATGTAGCCTCCCCCCTGTCTGCTAACTCAAGGCTTTAGCTGATGAGGTGGCCATTAGATACACAGCCCCACATTTACGATGGACTGAAGCAGCCATTTTCACCGCTGGGCTAATTGTTGTTGCCACTGCTAAATTAGAGGGGATTTTATGTTTGACATAATTTGTACTGTAGCACTGTGATCAACAGATCGCTTGAAATAGTAATAATCAGGAAAAACAAGCTGCAGGAAATAAATAAAATAAAACTTGATTTTTATCACTTTTTAATGTCATATAAGTTTCTTCTACCTATCGTATAATATCACTTGAAAAAGAGAAGATGTTCTATATGTAGCCAAAAACCAAGATAAAATGTTTATATTTTGTTGATCCAACAAGCTCTCATTTTCATTGTAATCTTGTAATCTTAGCCAACAACATCTTGGAGCTACAGCCATGAGGAGCTGTTAAGCTAATTAAAGTAATGGAATTAGACCAGTCGTGTGGCTTTGGCAAGTCCTGCAAAAGGACCAGGTGGAGAATTCAGCTCTCTAAGTCAGTTGAACCATTATTTTTTAAGCATCTGGTCTAGATCTCTGGCTAGAGTTCAGTGTTTTGTTATGAGGCGATGTTCCTTTCTATCCTGAGCTTCACAGAACAGATTAGAATTAAAAGTAAAAGTTGATTTTTTATTATTATTATTTATTTAAAGGGACAATGCATATTAATGAACATATAAATGTAAATATGCCAGAATTAGCTGTTGGCTACTTTCCATATGTAGTCCCTGGTAGATCAAGAAAATACAAAGACCAATAAACAACATTAAAAGCAAAACATCATCACACAGATCCTCCATAAAATTAAACTTGAGACATACAACATAAAGATAATGGTCAGTGGTTACATGTCTGATTCCCCTTCAGTGATGTGATGAAAATATTGTCCACATCTTTTCATGCTGGGATTTTTTTGTGGGTTGTTTTTGTTATTTATTTTTTACAGGTTTTTAGTAGATTTTTAGTAAGGTGACACGTTCCTCTTTTTAAATGGTCATGTTCTTGAATTCATGGTCTATTATGGTACAAGTGTGTGATTTGCGAGAGTATGGCAACCTCCAAAATTGTTGGCACCCCTTTTAAGGAAGTGTACAAAAGTCTTATGGTGCATCCAGACCGCACACTTTCTCTGCCTAAACCAACGTACCCAACGCATGTAGTTTGTAGCATGTACGTTTGCTTCTGAGCAAAAAAAAAAAAAAAAAACAGTATGTGGGCTGGGCTTCCTCTATGACCGGCCAGACATTCTGAACTATGGTGGACCGTACTGAGCGAGTGGCTTGGCTTTATTTGCTAGATAAAGCTAGACAACGTCAACATCGGGTGCACCAGCGCACAATCTTCAGATGCGTTCTGAGTTTTGGGAGTCTAACCATTTGCTCCAGGAGCTGCTTACGGATAAGGTTCGCTTTCAGCGCTACCTCCGTCTGTCCCGCGCCCAATTTTACTACCTCCTGGGCCGCATCGGAGCTCAAATCTCCCACCAGGACACCAACAACAGGTGCTCTATTCCTCCTTAGGAGCGCCTGTCCATCTGTCTTAGGTAAGTTTTATGACTGATTTTTTAAATCTACCTTTGTTGAAAATGTTTCACTGGACCCACGCTTCACTCAAGATACGTGTATAGTGACATAACTACAGTGAGATGCTCTGATTGGTTGATGCACTGCGCCAGGTCCGTCAAAAGTTCAGCTAGCTGAACTTCTGCATTGCTTGCGCTTGCTACGTTGCCGCTTGCAATGTAAGTAACGCTTGAAAAGTTGACAGAGCCAACGCACACAATGCACCGCAGAAACTCTGACGGACCTCTGACGTACTCACCCGTAAACTGTACATGCTGCGTTGGGGGCTGTGTGAACACAGCATTAGAGTAGATTGTTGTCTAGGAGAGCAAACTCAAATTCTTGTCCAGCCTTTTTTGACACAGTTCCAGTTGTTTTGAACTTTTTTGATAGTGGCTTTTACTATAGATTTTTGAATATGACTGATTACCAATCAAAGGTTTCTAAAGACTGATCAACTCAAAATGGGAAGAAACTACAAAAAACTTCAACTATAAATTATTAGTGGGGTCACTAAATGTGGTACTGCTGATTTGCCAGTTGCTAGGAGAACACTACTTACCCATCTGCACTGTGTCAATAATAAAGTTAGGTGAACAGAAGATTATGATTTAGCTTCCTCATCCAACATCAGTGACTGACCCCACAAAAGCACTTTTTTAAAAAAAACAGTCAAATCTTCTAATAAATTGACACAAAGTAATTCTAATAGAGCTGAAGCTCATACAACGGCAAAGGATTGCCTACATCATACTAAACCATAAGCATTAAGAATGACATGATACTCAAGTTCATGTGTGTGAATTTATACAATGAACTTAACAGTTACTAACAATAAACCCTGATGCACTTGTTTGTATTTGGCAAAACCTGGCTCTGCTGTGTATCATTTGACCTTGACACCGAAGCCCTCTCGGACTGAAGTCAGACTTGCTGCTAATCCTGGCAAATCTCAACAAAGCCAGTCATACTCTCTTGCATTATGGGAGCAAGTCAAGAGGATGGAGACAGCAGAGAGATGTGGGACAATCTTAGATGGAAAAGCTTCTTTTGGCCATGATTAGACAGCTAATCCAATAGTGACAACACGCAAGAAGAGGGAGAAAAGAGAATGGGGTGGGTGAGGAGCATCAGTATTAAGTCCGTGTTTTTTGGACAGCGGTCAGATGGAGGCTGAACGAGCCATTCATGGGACTGCGGCTGAAGAGCGCTCAAGATGATGAGCCCCCTTTGAGCTGCAATCAAAATGCAGCGCCGTTTTGTGGGCCGATGAGTACGCAGCATCAAACACCCTTCTCTCCTCTCTCACATTCTTTTCTCCTCATTCTTATCCCCCCTCCTCACCCCCCTTGTGCCATCTCATTCTTCTTGCATTCAGAGGATGCCTAGCAGCTGCTGGTAATTAAAAGGACTTTGGGAGGCTCAAACCCCACTGGATTAAAATAGAACAACAGAGAAAACTGAGATGCCAGTTCTTGGTCAGCAACCCAAAATTTCTTGCCTCATCTCAAATCGAACTAATGTCCTTCCATGTTCTTAATTAGAAACCTCACAATGTTGCATTTCACTGAACATGCACACACACATAAAGAAAAAAATACAGGAAACAACAAGGTTTGGGGGAATAGAGGATGGATATTGCAGATGGTAGCTAAGGGAGGAAAAATGAGGTTGATCAAAGAGAGGGGCATTTATATGTGGCAAACCAACCATCTCAGGAGCGTCAGTGAGCTGATTCTAGAGGGAAGAGAGAGACCTAAATGGAAGCTGAGCCGAGAGAAGATGGGATGAGTGGCATAGCTTAGAACCTAGTGTTTCACAAAAAGCCTTCGAGGGAGGTACAAAAATTGGAGGAACAGGGAAAGATAATAATTTTATAAAATACAATGGCTTCTGGTTTGCGTGTGTGTGTGTGAGAGAGAGAGAGAGAGAGGGGGGGGCAGTTGAAGGAATAAGCAGTCATCACAGCTGTGGATAGCACAACGGCTGGGAAGAAATGTCATTTTGGGTGAGTGGGATGTCGGGGAGCTCTTCACGAGAAGGATGCAGCTGCTTTTTTACTCCTGGCAGTCCTTGATAGACATGTCCTTCTATTCTTAGCTTTATTGCACATTCATCCACCCTTAATGGTTATCAACACTATTTCGAAAACTCATTCAAGATATTTTTTCCACTCGCTCAGAAATAAGTACTTTTTTGGGGGAAATATTGCTACAGAGATGAATATAGTTAGAAATGCTAGTCACGTCAAAGCCACTTTATGTATTCTAAATACAATTATGTCAAATAGAAATTAACTTTTCATAACAAAGGAAATAATTATTGGACCAAAAAAGCTAAAGTAAAAGAGTAAAACATCTTACATTTAGATCGGTTTTTCCAGAAGCATGGTTGCATTGAGCGCTTATAAGAAGTCGATGTCCTACTAACCAGAGGCAATAACCAGAGCTATCCAATCTTGGTGAGAAATTGTGAGCCTTTAGGAAACCCTTAGGACAGGGTCAAAAAAAAGTTTCACGTATTTTGAACCAGATTCCTTTTCAAAAAGTTAGAAATTTCACAAAACATACTAACTGATTATCATATTTACACAGCCTTCAAATGAAAACCCTGAACAATACTTTCCAGCTTTTAGAGAGGCATTCACACATGCTAAAAAACAAATTTAATCTAACCACAGGGTTAGTGGTATCCAGCTGTTACAGATGATTTTAGGTCCAGTCCACATTGTAATATTTTATCTTTTTATAAAAACAGGTTATCAGTTTTAAAAACGCCTGCATCCACACGGGACTGTTCCATATTGTCATCCACACAGATACACAGAGCGACCCCTCATACCTGGAAGTGCCGCTATAAATAAGTATGGGACATGCACATCAAACCTTCAGCTGCAGAACCTTTTATTGAGGCTTTTCAGCAAGGCAGTCAGGAACAAGTAATCCGCTAGGGATGTGTATTGGCAAGAATCTGGTGATATATGTATCACTATATGGGTGGGGGGGTACGATATACTGTGATATATTGCGATACTATGAGTAAGACTATATAATGTGGTTTTTAAAACTGAAGTTAACTAAAAAATATCTCTCACAGCATTCTTAACAATCCAATCTGTTTCACACATAACACATCCAGTTTTATTACTGGATGTAGTTTATCTACTGGATCAACAAGAAGATGAAAACAGCCACCAACTAGCATTAATGGTCCCGTTCAAATTGTAAAAGTTAAAATAAAATCTAAAAATCTAAACATTGCTTTTGAATATCGACACAATAACATTACATAAAACATTCCGATATATCAGCATATCACTATATACTTACATTGCTATAATCTGCCATTGTTGTTG
Source organism: Apricaphanius iberus (assembly GCA_028564705.1). Taxonomy (NCBI): domain Eukaryota; kingdom Metazoa; phylum Chordata; class Actinopteri; order Cyprinodontiformes; family Aphaniidae; genus Apricaphanius; species Apricaphanius iberus. Next base: position 277,825 of record JAPXFQ010000467.1, on the reverse strand, counting down.
TTATGTATGACAGGTATGACACATTTGGGGTTTAGGGTTCGGACATATGAGGTTATTTCAATGTCCACATAAATACGTGAAAATATTTTCCCGCTGAAATCCATTAAAAAGACAATAAAAAATAAAAAAAAACATCTATGGTACCCTAGAACATCATTTCAATGTGGACACATAGCACAACAAGTTAAAGCTTTTCAGACTTTACAAAAAAAGGAAAAAAAGGTTCCCCTTTAGTTCCTAAAAATGTTACAAGATTGGATTGAGTTTTTCATAAAGTACTTCTGTATTTTGGTCAGTTTTTTTTTTTTTAGTTTTTTTGGCCGTAGTGGCCTTTATTAACAGTGGACAGGTATGAAAAGGGGAGAGAGTTGTGGGAGAGACATTGGCAAATGTCCGCAGCCAGGAGTCGAACCAGGAAGGCCACTTCGAGGGCTAAGGCCTCTGTGCATGGGACGCCCGGCTTAACCACTACACCAAGCGATGCCCCGCATTTTGGTCCGCTTTTGATTAAAAAAAAGGTGTAATAGCCTTGAAAAACAGTTTTAAAATGGTAAACGGCCTGTATTTGTATAGTGATTTACTTAGTCCCTTTGGACCCCAAGGCACTTTACACTACATTCACTCATTCATGCATATGTTCACTCACAGTTTAAGGGATTTATCAGCTTTATACCACAATGAATAAGAAGCCACTTTCTCAAAACAATAGCCCCTACAAGGCAATGAGAACTTTTCAACTTATTGTGCCATTGTGTTGATTAAACTCTATTTTTCAATCTTGAATAAAAAACAGAGAGTAAAGGTTACAAATGTCTATTTATTGTTTTAAAGTAAAAAAAAAAGTATGATCATTCAAGATGTAAAAGCTGAAAATGTGCATTCAAATAAATAATGAAGACCACAGCTGTTACAGAGATGGCACCAATGTCTATGAGTGCTACCTAATGGGGCTTCCTATTCTTCCAGTAACTTTATTTCCTCCCTGCTGTAACTCTGCTGGAGCTGACAGGGGTCCTGACACATTTGGTGCAGGGTCAGCATGGAGAAAGGGAGATTAGGACTAGAGACAGGTGGCACAAAGGTTCCTGTTATTGAGCGAGCAGATGGCTGATCTAACGTAAATCAGGGTGCTGACCTTTTCTCCCCACAGTACAATCCACAAGCGCTTATAATTGTACACTAAAATTGACCCTGCACACGCTGCGTGCATACGCGTATTCAGAGTCAAACCCAGCACATGTTTGGATGAGAACTTTTATACATAAAACAGATGTTTCCCTGTCACAGATGAGGTTCCTAATGCCATTTGGGCATCTAGTATCAAGACCATTTTTCCACATGCAGTGGATTCAGATTCCCTAGGAATGGAATCGTTCCGGTCTCTAGCACACCTACACAAAAGCATGTGATTAACAACCTTGCATGGAGAGTTGTGTAGTGGTAAATGATCTCTGTGTGGAGGCATGCAGGCTGCAGGGAATACAGAGCTTCAGTCAGCCTCACCCGTCCCTTTACAGGCACATGCTGAATTACCTTGTCGGCAGGCAATTATTTGTCCTGTCCTAGCTCCGGAGTGGTGTAAATTACTATAAGTGCACTTTGCCAGGGCCGCCATCACAATAATGATAATTGCAGTGGTTATGTGACAAACGCAAGTATCCGGCTACACCTGGGGGGGTTGGGGGCATTTTAAGATGGAGCAGCAAAGAAAGAGAAAGAGGGACACAGTGTTTTTGTGGTATGTTACATTCCCTTTCTGTCCCTTCATGATTTCTCCATCAAAAAGTTAACATATAAATATAAAATGCATGAGTAGAATAACTTTATCAAATTTTTTTTTGCATATGGTTATTTATTATAGCCAATTTTCAGCATTTTGTGTGGATTAGCTTTCCTGCAGTAAGTGTTCAGTCCCAGCAGGTGTCACTCATGGTTGTTATGCTTATTCTTGGAGTAGTAGATAAATACCCCAAACTTTCTCACTGTTCAGCCTTCTGTGCATAACAAGTTGTTGAAGCAGATATCTCTCTACTTCTTTTAAGTGTTGTTTTTGAAATTGAAATAGTTGCATAAACTGAATGGGATCACTTCCTTTAAATATAAAGCTGTAATATTGGAGTGCCACAGTATATACAGCTTTTACAAGCAGCTCCAAACCAGCTCTGCGCCTCTGAGGCAGCAGCTGTCCATTTCCAGGCAGGTGTTGTCTGCTTTTCTCAAGCTCCATTAAATCTGAAATAAATGTTAAGACAAATAACCTCCATGCTCTCTGTGAGGGAAAACTTCAGAACACTTTAAGAGATGTCAAGCTAAATATTTTAGGGGGGGGAATGTACAGATATAATAGTGACTGATGGATACTTACATATTATGCAGGACACACCAGCCACAGTGGGGATCTCCGGAGCTCAGACACTCACCACAGGTTCCGTACTGCTCACAGGATTCAATAGGAACCTGTGTAACCTGTGGACAGAACAAGACATCATTGATATAAAGCAGAAAATAAACCAAACACCTATTACAGGACATAATAAAGAATACAGAAAGCACGAAAATAGGATGATCATTCAACCTTAAAATATAAGTATTATTCTTATATGTAAGAAGAATTATAAGAATAATCATTCTTCCCTTTCCCTTTTCAAAAAGGAAAAGGAAAGAAAAAAAGCCATACAACAACGTAATGGCATGTCCATCTCTGTAACTTGAGAATTAGCACCAGGGAACCACAACTTATTTGTAATTAATGACTTTTTGTTTTCCTTGGTTAAAATCTGCCATAAGCCAGAATCCTTTTTTTATCCACTGGTAATTGGGGTTGAACCATATCAATTTTATCATGTACAGTGAGACAGATGACAATGTAGGTAAAAAAAATAAAATAAAAAAATGGAGCACTAATGAAGCATTTAGAAGCATCTTGTAAATATCCACTCACAATACATGCAGTCTACATGCCATCCGGATGCTTGGAACATTGCAAGCTTAAACATTTAAATTTTGCTAAACTCAATTGGGACTTTGGCAAGATAAGACCAAGATTAAGCTTTTTTGCAACAAACACACTGGGACGAATACATGAAAAGCAACTAATGCTCATGGAGGAGAAGGGACATATCAAAGAGTTGCAGATCTCTGCTTTAAACTATTCTAAACAAAATCAATGATTACCAATAACCTGATACACAGAACCCTGTAATATTACACATTTTTGGATGAGAAGTAAAGTGTTATGCTTAACTCAAACCATTAAAACAGCTGTAAGCTGGTAGGATCATTGGCTGAAGAAAGAGTTTCTCTGCTATCAACAGAGGTCTGTCTGCCCCAGGGGCGACAGTCCACCTCGACAGAGCCTGTTCTAATACGCCCACACATGGGCAAGCAATGACAGATGTAGCGAATTGATTGGATTAAATGTGTCAAGAGCTGAAGCATTTTCCCCCCCAAAAAGTGTAACTTAGCTACAAAGCAAACAAAATGTCAACAGTACTACATCTGAGGTGGTTCAGAGCAAAAGAAACACTCCATGTCAACCATGAACTACCACACTAATCCAAAAACGGCTATCAGTCTGCAGTCATATAAGGAACAATATACTGTACCTTGTGCTTATCCTATTACTTTAAGGAAAATACATCTGTACTTGCACAAAAATACAGTTGTGAGTTCCCTTACTCTATGTGATAACAACAGGAGAAAACATCAAGCACACACCACCTCAGGTAGCCAAAACACTGAAAATGTGAGTCAGCTGTGTGATCCACAGCTATTTTCAGCTGCTACACAATGTAAGCTCATCCTTCGTGAGTGCTTTGAACGTATACAACAAAACTTGCTGATATATCAACTATTTCCTTAAAACCTATGTTTGCTTGTTTGTTTGTTTTTAAATCAGGCACTGCTAATTATTTCAGAATGTTTAACTTTCCTAAAAAACAACCATATATTTATAGCACCAAGAATTCATCTGATTACCGGAAGTCAGCTTTCCTGGGAAGTGTTCGGCTTGTCAGGAACTCACATTTTCATAGTTTTCTAATCAGAGACTGCATTAAACTATATGTGAAGAGGTTGCTGTAATAGCAACACTATTCAGTGTGGCTAGTGCTACTGAGTGAAAACCACTCAGAATTACATATGTTCAGTGTTAGTGAGCATGAATCACTATAAATGTCTATGCCACGTCTAGAAACATCTATTGTTCAATCAGGCTTCCAGAGAGAGAGAAAGAGCGGAAGATTTTCAGTAAATAACAGGAAGACTAAATGGAGTACATCAAAACTCAGTTTCACAGCAACTGCTCTCTCACACATGATGTGACTTCACCTCATAACATAAATAATAGATGACCATTAATATGATGGCAAAAAATAAAAACAGCTGAGCCTCATAATTCAATTGCAATGCATTTTTAGATAATGTAAGTGGGAGTAAGGTTTTGAGTAACAATGCTTTTTTTTATTACAATGATGGAAAGTTACAAAGATTATGCTCAACTAATGGCTCTCAGACTTGACTCTACTGTACAGACGTCTGCAGATGCTTGTGCATGCATTTGTATGCAAGTAAGTCCCTCAGGGCAGCCATATTCAATTCAATTCAATTCAAATCTAACCATGTGAGCACCAGACGCTGCACATATACTGAAATAAAGTATCAACATAATCACCAGAACACAGCTGATAAGCTGATGAAGACTCTGAATTAACAGTCAGCTAGCAAGAATAAACAGCTCAGTTGTCCCTTATACAGTGTCTTGAAAAGTATTCATTTTCCTTAAATACTTCTTTATTTCTAAGGGTATCAGAGTACAGACTAAGAATGAATTATGTTTTAGTTTATGTTGTTCTATAACAAATATCTAAGTCAAATACATTGACGTTTTTGGTTGTAAAGTGACAAAATGAGAAAAGGCTCCAGGCGTGTAAATAATTTTGCAAGGCCCTGTATGTAATGTATCAAGTTTGAAAACAACTGAAAGTCCAATTGTAACGTTTCTGACATTGCAGTGCCTCTGAAACACTTGAGGGCTGTTAAACCTGTCACCTGAATACAAAAAACAGAGAACTATATGAGCTTCAGTCTGTAAAGTATTCTTTGTTTTGTCTCCGTAATCATCCAAAAACTTCAACATCATGCTTCCACCTGTCTGCGGCCTGCGGCAACTGAGAAACGGTTCCATGGGACAAAGGAAACCATTGACACCCCCGGGATTTGACAGTCCATGTGGCAGTTCCACAGCGCAGACTCTTGTTATATTAACCCCCTGTCACTTCAACAAACCCCATTTTGTGCATGTCTTGCCTAGCTTCAGGACAAACAGGTGGCATGCTGTAATGAGCTGCAGACGGAGGTCACATCAGCAGCAGAAGCGGCAACCGATGACAAACAAGCCCACCAAGAATGGGACTCGAGTGAGTGAGGGAAACGACAGCTCGGCGTGCGTGGGCGTGCACAGCTCAAAGCCTCGGAGTTCTCAACCCAAAGAGAGTGCTCAATTTTGGATTTTAACAGCAGCTTAGATCTGTGGTTTTTCATTACCTGCACCATAAAGAAAAATCGTCAGATCCCTTCTAAAAGAGTGCACAAGCCTGCTGAAACTTTAGAGTATAACTTTCAGAGGCCCAGCCAGAGGAGAGGGTTACAGTGTAGACAGCTGTATGGGATTGGTAAGGATGGGGGGTCATCGGAGCCCTTGTGGAGCTGTACACAGATACAGAACAGTCTGACCTGGCAAACGAAAAGAAAGGGATACCACTTGGAAGAGAAGATAGGCAGTAAAGAGGTAAACATGCAAAAGGCACAGCACTTTGGAGGGAAAAGTATGCCGTATGCATTAAGTGTTTATGTTTCTTTGAATTTTTGGATGTTTAGATATGGGCTGGGTCAGCAGTGGAGATAAAAGGGACGGGTGGAGGAAGGGGGAAGCTGCAGCTGTTGCCCAGCACACGCTACAGTCACTCATCACAGCAGGCTTGCACAATGAAGCCCCTTCTCCCACTGCGTGTGCATGTGTTTGAATGAACACATGCACAGTGCCATAACGGATGTGCAGACTGTTGTTTCTGAGTTTTCAAGGAAGACAAAGAAGCATATGATCCGATAGCGCCTGTGACTTTCTCTGAATGTGTTTCCCAAGAATACATTGACAGTTACAGTGCCTTGGAAAAGTATTCAAACCCTCTGCACCTTTCCACATTCTGTCACAACTAAAAAAAGACTGTTATGATAGAAGTTTGTGTTACTGGTAAGAATGTAACTGTATGCCAAAAATCCCGGTTCGCTACCTACTTTGGTTCACAATTTGGTAAAATTTTCGGTACAGTCCGGGATCAACATGAAAACAATTTTTTTGTAATGTAATTTAAAATAAGACTATACCTGCAGTAATTATTTCAACAAAGTGTTTTCAGGTAACATAAAAATGTACACGATAAAACATTAGCATTTAAACATAACTATTTAAATATTTTCTTTATAGGAAACTGCAACATCAATACTTTGACTTTATGTCAAAGTCACAAAATTCTTGGATATGAGATTAATATATTTGAATCCCCAACTGCCTGTCTGTATCAACATTTCGTAACACGTTAATCGAGGGGTTCAGCTGTTACCTGAACCAGTTGATAGGATTCTGCAAGATGCAAGATTTCAAAAAATTATCTTACGTAAAACAGCCTTGTGCCTATTATTTTTACAAGCCCAGCGCTATCTCAGGAAGAATATGTAGCCATAGAAAGTTTAAAACAATGGAGCATCAGGCATTAAAGTTGTTTTTTTACGTGTCTAAAGTCCAATGCTTGTCAATGGGGGCCTAGCGGCCAAATGGAGGTACTACAGCAATGGAGGAGCAATGGCGGCCTCCATGGTATGCGGCAGCCGGCGGCCATTGGGAAAAAGACGCACCACCCAAGCAGACGCAGACAAAGAAATTGCGGCATATTAATACTTTGATGTATTAAAACCAACAAACGTTTGAGATTTGAGAGTATTTAAACTAGTGAGAAATGTGAGTAAATGTATGTCTGAGAAAAGTGTATACAGTGTTTGGTGAGGGATTTTACAGCCTTAAAACATATAATTGTAAAAAATAAAGATGCCTGCAATAAACAAGGGACGAGGGATATCTATATGTAGGTATATGTCTTCAGTGTCCCCCTCCTTCCGCCTTCTCTGTCGCCACCCCCCGCCCCGTACCCCTCCAGCTTTTCCCAAATATTACCTGACATTCTGAAAGCAAACACCCTACCGCAAAAATTTTGCTCATGTTACTACGTCTTCAGCCGGAAAAATACTGGTAAAGGTTATCCGGACAAAGTCCGGGAGGGTGCTTGTTGCATGTAAACATACTGATTGTAATCTTTATGGTTGTAACTTGGCGTAATGAGAAAAAAGTTTAAGAAGCACAAATACTCTTGCACGATTCTGTATACATGATGAAAGGGTAAGTTGAGCTCTCTCAATGAGGAGCCCTGTTCTCTACTTTTAAATGAATGCTAATAGAATTCCAGCTTGAGTTGACCTTAGCAGGGGGTTATTCAACCACAGAGGCTACAGTGGAGTAGCATACAGTAACGATCAGGGTGCAGGAGTGACAGCTGAGGGTTAAAACAGCTTCCTCTTTTTCAGCATTCAACTGAATAGGCTTCAGATCTCATTATTATAGCTGACGAGTAGCCAAAGAATTGCTTTTCTTTAGCAGGAATTAAAATTAGAGCAGGAATTAGGATAGTCATGACTTTCTTGCTGTAAATAAAAGTGTCTTTCAAATATACAGTTTAAAGTTTAGATTACATAAACTACAAAGCTGTATATATTTTCATGGCACCTTCTTTTAAAGAAAAAAACAAGGGTTATGATACTTGTGCCAATGTCTCTAGTCTAAATGTGACATGGATGGAGCTTCAAACCTTAGCTATACCTAAAACAATAGCTTGTACTTGTTTTTTTAATAATGTAGCTTAAGTAAGTACGCTATCTGGCGTATTCAGGACATAATTTCTACTGCCAGCTGAACTCTTACTGGGCATGCAGAGTTGAACCAAGACAACTAACAAGGTGTCATACTAGTCTGTTACAAATATGTCTCTCACTTATCAAAAGAACAGCCATTTTTCTGTCCCCCAAACAATGGAATGTGTTGTGACTCCAGTAGCTTCACCCTAACTGTATCATACCATTGTCCTATGGACCTAGAACTGAAGAGGGCCCAGGAATGGTGTTGAACGAATCCAGAGAGCTCTGCTTTTTAATAATTTTACTAGTTTTTAGCGGTGATGCATCACATGGCCAAGGCAAGCGTCTTGACATGCCTTGAAAGTGAGTTATTGCCTAATGTAAAAGAGAGAAATTATGTAATTTTTCAAAATAAAACATTGTCTAGACTCTTAAATACTGTAAGTTATTTATTAGTTCTGTGCAGCCTGCAGCCCGGCACTGATCCAGGCCAGGGGTTGCTCTAAGGAAAAGACACAGAAGCTGCTTGTGTAATGTTGGCAGAATAAAGTTTTGATATAAGATACTTTAGGCTGCTTCAAATTTTTACTAAATTTTGTCTATCTTTTTAAAACAGTGTCTTTGGGAGTTGTTAATGATAACTCACGGCAGGACGGCTATATTATGTATTGGTACAATATAACTTAAAATTTCAGAATCAGCTCAAACTGATAATGGTAGGTCACTTTATAAATATAAGATATTAGAAATCAAAAGTAATGAGTGAACTGCCATAATTAGTGAACCATGTTTTTCTGCTCAGATTTGTTTATGGAATTATTTATCCCGGCACTTTAACTTATTGTGAGCAAATGATCTGCTTTGCTTGGCAGCCGTTTTCCTGCCTTTGATTAGGTCTGAACTTTTATTTTTTACTTACATTAGACACAAGTAATCCAAAACAGGACCTAATAACAATACATAAAAAGACAGTACAAAGCAAAAATAATTCAGAAAGCCACCTATAAAGCAGTATTATGTATTACAATAACTGCTGCTTATTGAGAAAAACAAACCATTCATCAATAGTGTGCTTTTAGTCTCAAACACAATGAAAAAAACCTAAAGGATAAACTCCCTGAGGACATATTCTACTAGACATAAATAACCTTAGGTGCCTTATTTTTAAAATTGTTCTAGAGGAAAAGAAAATCACAAAGAGAGGTGGAGGTTTCTTGCATTGGAAACAAACAGAATCTGACAATGTATGCGCACCACATAGAAGTAAGGAATACTTTCATCGGTTCCCTTGTCTGTGAGCCTGAGAATGAATGGTGGCTCAATTTCAGCCCCTGTGCCCTGCTGCCCTGACACCAAGCCGTGCTCACCGTAACTCTGTGAGGGATGGGACACAAAGGCTAAGCACGAAGAGAAAAAGGAAAAAACTTATGAAGAAAGACAGAGCAGAGCGGAAACGGCCCATTGCATGCAGTTCTGATGGGACCCGGTGTGTGCAGCCAGATGTGCCATAACAGCCTGAGTGAAAGAGAGAGCAATATGAAGAGAGAACAAAATCCCAGTCACCAGTAATGGAGGAAACTACTTTGCACGCTGTCGTCTAGGCAACAGCCAAGGCTCTGACCTCAGGAACACCTCCACATCTAGCTCCACCAACACCGATCCCTCTAACCTTCAAAACCTTGAGCTGTGCATGGCAAACAGCTAAAACCTCTGGGACTTCCTGTCATCTACACCTCCTTTAAAACATGTTAGAGGGCACACACAAACACACGCACACACACAATAGTGACCCCTCCTTCTACACCTATCCATTTTTAATGAGTGTAAGCCAGGATACCACGTCACTGGAATGAGGCACATCGATCATGAACACAATACCCATTCCAGCAGAGAGGAAGAGAGAAAGGCACGGGAGGGGCCTGTGTAACTGAGTGAGTGAGCGAGTGAGTGAGTGTGTGTGCGTGCGTTTGCGGGAATGTGTGTGTTTGAGCGGGACTAATGACAAAGGCACAAAAGCAGAGCAAATACTTGCTGCTGAACGAATGAAAAGCGCTGAAATGCTCAGTCTTGTACTCCCACAGTGACCCTGGAGCCACTCTTTGCTGCATTAAGGAGACCAACACAAGGACAACTGAACCTTTAATCTGCTCAAGTAATCCAGCTGAGGCTTCTCCTCAGGACAACAGCCACACCTCCCCTACCTCACCCCTTCTCCTCCTTCTGGTCCTCCTTCTCCTCTCTGATTTAAATCCATCCTCTTTAGTACCCAACACTCTAAACATATCTGCATTTTAGGGTTTGTGGAAAAGCTATCCCATCTTTTCCCATCAAAACGAGCAACTTTCTCAACAAATATAAAGGAGCTAGCCAGGGGTCTGCAACTTGTGGCTCTTTGGACCTTCCACGATGGCTCTCAGGAAATTTAGCTAAAAACAATGAAAAAAATATTGCTTTTATTTCCAGTAAAAAACTCAGGTTGTAGCAGGTGAATGTGTACATTCATTGAATAACTGATTTGAATTTCCATGATAGAATGACACTAAAAGTAACAATATTTTTTAGATAATTTTTTCTGGATATTAGGTTTGAAACTATGTGAATTTTTACATAATTTGCCACTCATTATCACAAATTCAGAAGAAAATGAATCCATTCAGTTTTTGCTAAAGTTTTGTGTTTTTCTTCTAGAACTTAACTGTATTCAGGTTAATTTTCCCATAAACTTTAACTATGGTGCTGATTTTACCAGCTCATTTGTAGTAATTTACCTATGTGTTTATTTTTCATGTAAGCCAATAAGTTCCATTTTGGTCTGATCTTACTTGAGCCTTTTATATCACACATTAACTGTTTTTCCCACATGTCTTGTGTCAAACTGGAACTTGGTTCATTTTATGCCTTTCTTTAAAAAAAAGTTTTCTTCTTTCTTCTATAAAGACCAAATTTGTGAATAATAAACTTGAAATTGATACAGATTTTCTCTCATTAGCTGTGGGTCTCTGCAGCTGCTCTAGAGTGACAGTGGACCTGTTGTTCTTCCCTGATTAATGCACTTCTTGTCAAGTCTTTCCAGATTTTAATATGTAAAACAAAAAAAACAAAAAAAGAATAGAAACCAGATCACTTTATTCCACGTTTATACATTACATTGTGTCTTAAAATCTTCAAATACACTGAATTTTGAAACATGACTATTTTTTTAAAAAGTTCAAGTTGGAGGAATACCCTGACAAGCAAATTTTGTTGAGATGTGTTCATATATATAGTTTAGAATACATTTTTGATGGCCACTGCGTTTTAGAGTTCAAACCTCGGTCAGAAAGTACATGCTTGACTTGCTCCTCCCCTTCCTTGCTCCCTGGCAGTTTTGTCTCTAACCAGTCTGTTACTTTTGATGAGCTGCCAGGGACCAGGTCTGGCAGACAGAGACTAAGTGCTTTCAGTGGGGGTTAAGCCCTAAACTGTGACTGGAAGATGATCAAACTCATCAAGTTTAGCTCAATAACCAATCCATCTTGGATCGTTTCTAAATTAGTGAATAGTTATTAGTTAAATCTGTTAGTTCTTACTAACAGATATAATAATGTATTTTTGCAATAGTGTTTCTATGTTTTTAATTGTCTTAGATCAGGCTAGTTGAGTAATACAAATGCTTGCGCATGTATTTGTCTCTGTCCGTTTTATCATTCAATTTAGTTAAATGATACAAAAGATGCACTGAGAGGTGGCTTTGACGATATTGCTTTAAAACTCCCCTTTTCACACTTATTTGTGAAGTATGTGAGGTGGTTGTTTGCATGAGCAGAGCTGTGTCATTTCCTTTTGTATCAGCCTTTTCTTTCCCTCTCCGACGTTTGGTCTGTTAAAATCAGTGAGTAATACTCTGAATGATATTGCTTCCGTTTCAAAATCAGTTATTAAAGACGCAGCCTACCAGGAAAAGGCCTGATCTTCAGAAGAGACACTAAAGCACATATTGCAATGTCTCTGAGTTCTACTTTTTCTTATCCCCAATGTACTCTGCTTTAGACAACTGTGTAAGAAATGTTACACAGAAGAAAATCAATATTCTGTGTTTCTATGTAAAACATGTTTCCTTTAAATTACTTGTCACAGAGTCTTTTGACATTTGTAACAAGAGCAGCAATAACAGCAAAAAGGGAAAACAAACAATTTTCAAAAAGCATTTTCCGCACACAGAGCACAAGGTAGACACAGCAGAAAAAAATTGTCAGGGTACAAAGGTTGTAGAGTGTTTCAAATACTCGATGAGAAAGATTTGCAACTGTAATTACTTTATCAGCTTATGGAATGTTGTGTTTTACACTGCCAGACCTCCCAGCTGTGGGGGGTATCTTAGCACATTCAAGCTCAGGTCTTTTACAAGATCAGCAACCCGCACAGCCTGGCATTCACGACCTTGTCCCAGTTCTGTCCTTAATCAGGCTCGGAGTAATTGGTGTGAGTCTTGAGGCATGATTATCCTTGGACCAGCCACAACACTTCAGCAGAGCCTCTCACCTCGCTTTTCACTTCTAGCCAGAATTAGAATGAATATTAATGACAAGCTGAGTGACTGAGTGAACCCTCAGGTTGCATAAGACAAGTAATTTATCCGACTTTTCTTTCTGAAGAAAAGCGGCTCGTTTGTGGTTGGAAAAAGTTTCAATTTGGATTCAAATAGTTCCTAACTGCATAAGTATGTACCAGTCCAACCTTATACCTGTCAATCTATCCATACAGTACATCTTCAGAAAGCTCCACTAAAGAAGTTAAAGAAAAAAGTGAACATTCATGATTTCTGTTTTTATCTGCTTAGCTCAGGTTTCTGCAACCTTTACCATCCAAACAGCCACTTTGTGCTGACTCCAGCTAAATAAAACTAATTTAGATTCGCAAATGTTTGATGACGTTTAGAAAGTTTTTCGATAAGTATCTACAAGAGTAAAATGTGTTGCTGTCCATAAACAGACACCATTTTATTTCTGCTTTTAGGTTTTAAAAGAAGAAAACCTTTATAAAAACTTGAGACTGGGCAGAGCTTTAACATTCACCAGGGTAGCAACCTTTAAACACAGAAAAAGACAAACAAAAGAGTAGTTGAGACCAAAATATATTTATGTGTTCAGTATTAGAATTGCCTTAACCAAAATTCAATTGAGAATATGTGGCAAGGTTTGAGATTTGATCTTCACCATCCAGTCTAGCTAAATTGGAACATTTGTGTGCTATTTGTAAAGAATACATTTGCAAAGCTTTTACAAATTTACCTTAAAACGATGTAGCTGAAATTAAACATAGTTTAATAAAATATTTGACTCATTGAATACATATAGATGCCTGGATATTTAGAATTTATTGGTGACACCTTTTTAAACCATATATAATTTCTCTTGATCTTTCATAAATATGTGCTACTTTTTGTTGGTCTTTCTCATCACGTTTTAATAAAATACATTGAAGTTTGAGGTTTTAGCATTGGGAAATGTGGAAAATTGTGGAATATTAATTATTTTACCGGGATCTTTAAAAATCCCATATTAGTCTAACAATACTTATACATTCAGTTTTAGAAAAAAGGCAGAAATGGCAGAAAAAAACAATTGGAATAATCATATGTATTGCTATTACCTCCTCTTTCATATGATTTTACTTGTTTCCAACCCTTTACAGTATTTATAGACACCATAGTGGCATGCATAAAACAGTATTTATGGGTTCTCCAGCAGCATCAGCTAACATTTTCCCTTGCTTAGAAAAAAAAAAGTTAACATATGCCATACTGAACAAACACACCAACCAGCTCTACAAACACAGCAATGAATACCAGCCCGAGTCCCCCAAACAGGCGGTCAACATTATAGATTAAAGACAAAGTGAGGTAGCAGGCGGTATAAGGAAGATGGAACCATCCCCTAATCTCTGTTTACATGTGCTTGTGCAAGTGTGTTTAGATATTTACAATCTAAGCCTAGAGGGTGGAGTCAGAGGGAAAGGTGGGAGGCAAGGGAGGGAATGTGAGCGTAGAAGTAATGGAGTGAGGGAATCGACCAGCAAGGAGGATGAAAAATCCAACAAGTCAATGCAGCTAGGAGTTTTATTAATTATTTATGTGTTCAATCGTGTTTTTGGTTTTTTGGTAAAGCAGAAGAGGGGCATAAAAAAAAAAAGTGAATGTCGTGTGTGTTTTTCATCATGCACCAAATGTGCTTTTGAACATATATGACTCCAGTACTTGTTTCTTAAAAAATGCCAGGAAAAGTGTTCAATATATTCTACAAAAAAATAGGCTATTAAGAAGAGACACATGGAGAGATATTGGATGTGCAACCACTCCTTACCACCTGTTTTTGCCTTTCCTCACAGTTGCATATTAAGTCTGTTAGAGTAAGAAAACTTTAAGACCTGCAAAGAAAAAAAATATGCTCTGATATGACCCTGTTATTTACAGTAAAAGCAAAGTGTCATGCAGTCCTAAAGAAACTCTGCAGCCTTCATTCTCTTCTAGATATTGATCGCCCTTTCCTCTTTGAAGTAAAGATGTTTAGTTAGGTACTGACAATACCATATGAAAGTGCCAAAGTTTTTGCAGACCCTTCTTAGTCTTTGTTTTCCACTTATTTCCACATCCTTTCTCTTCTGTTTTCTTCCCCCCTCCTGAACTTTACAATATCTAAAACCAGAGTTAGTTTAGGTGAAGCCTACAGCAGATGAACACAAATGAAAAAAAACTTAACAGCATCAGAATGTATGCCGAAATGGCGAAGTTTTCATGGAGAAAGGTAAGGCAGCTTGCTAATGGCTAAAATTAGCTGTCGGTAAAACAGCTTTAAATACTTGTGTATTTGACGTTGTAGATATGAGAGCATCAACCTCCACGCCGAGTAAACGAAAGAAAAGGAAGCGGTTTCCTCTTGCACTCCCCAGTACAGAAGGCTTCACTGCTGCGGTGACTGGCTATTATGAAAACTTTTCTAGCTAGATTTCTGTATTGACATAGGTATCCGACCATCCACCTCAGTCAAATATGCACGCTGTGAAATCTGTTGGATGTTTATGTAAATTATGATCACCAAGAGGAGTGGAGGATACCCCTCAGCTAATGAAATAAGATGCAGAGGACAGGTTGCCTTTTACCCATATGTTGTTATAATTATTTTTAACTTATTAGTACAAAATATTCCTTACCCTATAAGATTCGTCGCTGGGCATGATGCTGGCTGGTTATGGCAACAAAACTGACATCCAGATGGTTAAAAATTAAGTTTTGTTATTGCAACTACAACCTCAACACACTAGATATCGCTTTGGTGCCCATGTTCCATATTCAACCTTCAAGACTGAGGTGTAAAAGATGGAAGCAAGACGCTGCAGAGGTACTTTAAGCTGAATCTGGACATACACCTGTCCATGAATGCATGCATGCAAAAATCAAAGTTAAAATTAAATATTAATAAAAAAAAAGTATTTATGTAGGAAAATGCTCCAGATCAATTTGCCTCTTTGAAAATTATACAAAATTAACTTCAAATTATCTTCTGTAATGTTGAATCAGAAAGGTTTTCTTGCCATATGAGTGAATATTTTCACATTAGGAAATTGCAACGTTACTTGGTTAAAAAAATAAAAAAACACTTAAAAGCATGAAACAAAGAAATAAAATAGTTAAGTCTATAATTTAACAATAAATTACTAGAGTATACATTATGAATTGTATATTATAAGCTAAGAGTTCCTCAAGGCTTTGGTCTTGGCCCAACTTTATCTATATTTTATCTATTTTATTAGATAACCTTAAGAATTGTTCAGAGGAATCAATGGCTGTTACATAGATGATGTAGCCTTTTTATTACTTTTACAACCCAGTGTATTTTAGGTTTAAGTCCTTTAGAGCTAAAGAAATGTTTAAAATACTATTTGTTAGATCATAATTTCCAGATGAACGAGGGTAAGAGTGTGGCTCTTATTAGTGCTCCTGATATCCCCTGATTGTTGAAATCCTGAGTTCACTTTATCTGTGCATTAAAACAGCCATTAACAATATGTCAAAAAGTTTTCTTATTTCTATCAGGTAAGTAATATTGGTAAACAAAAGCCCAAAACCCAAACACAAAACAATCAGACAAAGAAATCATAGTTCAAATTTTTGTTCACCTCAGCTTAGTAACTTGAGTTTTGGACAATAGCACTATCAGTGGCCCTTTTTTTGCACTTTAGGGAATGTTAAAACAATGCACTGTTGTGCATCTTTTTACGTAAATTAAAGTAAGTTTAAGTATCATTATTTTGCAATGCACTGCCACTGAAGCTATTAAATTAGGAGCTTTGTGTTATAATAGTCTACATTTTTGCCACATTGATGTCATAAAAGGCCACATTTTTCCACTTAGCCACCATCAGACATCAGCACAAACTGTGTCCCGAAGCTAATAGCATCAGGAGTTAGCTAAACCAGCCACTTCACTGCCTAATATATGAAATTAGCTGAGGGTTTTGAAATTCCACTCCAACACTGGCTTAAACCTCTAAAAGCTCATGTGTGTTCTAGAAAAGTTGATGTATTCAATAAAATAGATTTATAAGATATTTGTATAATACAAAACTATACAATTTTATTTATTTAGTAAATCATAATCTATCATTTGCTAAAACTGATCCAACTACTCTTTGCCAGTTTTATTGTTGGGCGGGACTGAACCTATATTCCACTTTTCTAGTTATACTGACCATTCAAAACAGTTTTCACTGATGCCAAATTCAGCCATTCATCTCACATTCATACACTGATACAGAGCTCAGTAGGCAACTTGGGGTTAAGTGTCTTGCCCATGAACACAACATGTAACCTGAGGAAGTTGGAATTGAACCTACAACCATCTGATTTCATGACTACTAGTGTAATTGTTCCCCTTCCATTGTAATGCTCAGACTGGAACAGGCCAGATGACAAGATTTGGCTGGATCCATTACAAAATAGTTTTACATAGACCCCACTCATAGTGTTCCATAATGCATAGAAAATATTTTGTATTTACAATTTAACGAACTGATTGATGCAGCATTCTGTACAATTTGTTGTTCTTCCATCCTATACCTTACCCTCCTCTTAATTATTGCCTCTCCTGTCTGCTCCATACTTTGGGTTGTCTTAATTTGTCTTAGATCAGGTACTAGATAGTATTCCTTCTATAGAAAGCTAGTCATCAATACTATCAATATATTGTTATATATGATCGCCTGCATAAGATTGGAAATACAAATACCAAAAAAAGCATATTTTAATAAATAAATTTCAAAAGTCTCAATTTAATACAAAATTAGCTATTTACAAATGTATAATTACCTTTCCAATTTGAATTAAGTATAGAAATAAATAAACTTTTTTAATTACCTACTGCATCTGCTGACGATCATAATGAAATTTAATCTTCTTCCAATTCTCATTTTATGAATCTTTATATCTGACTGCACAGCTACAGACCAAACACCTTTTCTATTAGTATTACACCCTCTGAGTGATTTTGCTTTGTAGTTTTAAAAAAACAACATATTTCTACGTTTATTGAAGATAACAATATTAATTTATCTATGTGATGTATACAATTCTAGTTATATTACAATTTTAACATTTCTAAATAGTTGTAACTAATGTATCAGATGGGTCAGAATGGAGCTGTGTATTTTGCTCCTCTTGCAGTAGTGCACCTAACAGTTTATAAGGGTGGGGGTTCTAAACCAGACAACAAAAAGGCCTATTTTGAAAACAATAAAACTATCTTCCTCATAGTTTGATGCTTGCAGGGCCCAGTTTCCATGATAAATATGTTAAAGATGATTCAGAAACATCATATTTTTACCAAGCTAGCATAGTGTAGTTTTTTTTTTCTTCATTGCATTATATTTCGTGATTACAATCCGTTTCTGTTAATCAACAACAAATTCTGTTTCTTCTCTGTGTAGAGCTTGGGGTCACCTCATTTTAGTGACAGAGATAAGTCAATGGCCTTCTTCATTATAATTGTATTTATAACTCTTACTGACTGCACTAAGTGGCAGCTTTTTGACTGGCTTCCTCATCAGTCAATCCACTCGGTCGACCTATTTTTACCCACCTGCCCCGGCAGCTCGTCTGTGTGACAACCTTTAAGCTTGTCGCCCCACTGTACCTCTTTCGATCCATCTCTGCTCCCGTCTTTGTCCAACTTGTCTGAGTGTCTCTCAGTGGGATCCCAGACTGTCAATGCAGCCAGTAATGAGGTGTATGCTTCAGTCAGCATGTGAGGAGTTAATAAGGAAGCAGCACAGGCCATCACACATCAACAGGCAGCGAGTGTGTGTGTGTCATGTGTGTGTATGGAGAGAGTGTTGGGAGCCTCCCTGGCACACTTAACGGCTGTCTGTCGACCAACGGGAGTATTGATTTGCAGTGAAAAAGCAGGCAGCGATGAATTCTGATCCACAGAGGGACTCTGCAGCGCATGTCTAAGTGGGTTTTTTTTGTAAGCATGTGTGCATGAGTGTGTAAAAGCACGTGTGTATGTGCACAAGTGAGCATGTTTGTTCTCTTTGTTTCAGTCTCTCTCCCAGAATACATCATGTACATACAAATGAAGGGTTTGGATACATCCCGCTGCTCTCAGGGTTGTTGCTTGTGGGTACACACGTGTGTCTGTGTGATGAATATTAGTCTGTGAGGAGCAAGATGGAGAGACAGATAGGGAAGGAGGTATTGATAACTAGGCTCAGGTGGTGAGGATCACATCATCTAATCTAAAACTATGAGTGTGTGTCTATGATTGTTTATGATTTATGCGTTCTGTGCATGCTACTTGGGCAATATGCAAATGCAAGATCAGTGTGGTGATGGCATTGAGATATTAATGGGATTCTGAGGTTTTGCTGAGGCTCATCAAAGACCTCATCCAACCTTTTAATAACACCCATAATTGATTCCAGTTTGAGCCTTTGAGAAAATCAGAAACACAAAGATTGGTGGAAAACTTATAGGTTGAAGAAAAATTTTTCTTCTAAATATAATTCTAAATAAATTCTCCGGAGTTCGAGAAAGAAAGGAAAGTGTGAGTGATCTTGGTTGGTGTGCCTGAAAGTGCCTGGGTGTCTTTGTTTGGCACGAAAGGGAAGAAAAAATCAACATAATGAGCCCAAACTGCCTTTGTGTCTCACTCTCTTCATATCTCTCTCCTCCCTCTGTCTTTTTCTCCCTCTCATCGCACAATTCTCAGACAGCTGCCTCTGTGCAGCCAAATTAACTGCTCCCCAGTTGCCTTTGGAAAGTGGGAATTTAATAAACATTTTGCCTCCAAGGTACATAGTACTTTCAGTTCCAGAACTGTAGTTTTAACTGCCTTCAGTGATAAACAGTAGGTTTTAGACCCCTCACTCACTTGCAATATACTAAAACTCTGTTATCATTATTGTTCCAAATATCCGAATTAAAGATCATTGAATAGGGTTCAATTTAAAACAATAGTCAAAGAAAAATATTACATATTTCAGAATTTTTTACCTTGTGGCTTTTCCAACGTTTTTTTTTTTTTTACCAAAATAGTGCGTTAAAGTTTATATTTTGTGTCTGAGAGCATATGTGAAATCATGAACGGGTGCTAACAACGTAAATATAAAATCTTCAGCAGTCAGTCAGGCCCTCCCCACACTAACACTGACTTTTGTCAAAGTACATCTACATGCAAACAGCATTCTCAAACTGCTTTCTAAAACGACTTTTTGTTTTTCCACAAACAGTTTTTATTACACACCAGTGAACATAAAATAGGCTTTTTTGGAGCAAATGAATTCCAAATAAACATGTTTTGTTTCATTGTCAATTTTACTTCATTATAATCTCCATTTATTCACGTAATCTCAGTCTCACTTAGACTAGTTCCCTGCTGCAGGAGGCCTCTCAGCGGCCATTTCTGGCCCATCAATAATCAGATCAGTAGCTGTCTTCAGAATCGATATAGTCTAATTTTGGCCCTAATACCACGCCATAAGAACAAAATCTGTTACAAGGTCGTCTAAAAGTATTCTAATATCTATCTATCCATCCATCCATTGTCTATATCCAGTTATTCTTGCAGGGGAGCCATCATACATTAGGCAAGAGGTGGGGTACTCCCTGAACAGGTCGCCATTCCATTAAAGGGCAGCACAGAGGATAAACACCCATGCATACACACACTCATACCTTAAGGTAGTTTTAGATTGTTTGTCAGGCCTGACAGTGATGTTTGTGAACTGTGGGAGGTAGCTAGGGTTCCTGGAGAGAACTGTAATAGAATATACCACCCATGAATTATGAAATACAAGTAATGGAAAAGCTAAACCAATTGCTTAAACACAGAAAAGTCCCACGAGCAAGTCAAGTTTTATGTCCCTCCCCAAAAAAACAGATTTAAACATTTTAGTATAGCAGACAGCTGTGGTGGGAATGGACAACTGCAAAATATTTTAAAGTCACAAATATAAGAAAGTAACCCTCTGAGTAGAGAATAATTAATAAAAATCCATCAATAGGAATGTCTATGGATATAAAAAGATAATCAATTATAGTATCAACATACTGAACACTGATGTACATGCTTTTCAACAACAGTATCCTATGGTACAATCAGGTGCATTTAAAAAAAGCTGATCTCCATAGATAAAAAGACAGAAAGTTTGCATACAGCAGTGTGTTTACGTAGAGAGAAAAAAAAATTATAATTGAAAAAAGAAAAAACTTATATTTCATAGAGAATCTTCTTGATGCGAGTTGAAAATTAGGCTTGAGATAACAATAGAGTCCTGAGGGTGAAAAACCACATTAGACCTTATAACAACTCCTATGGCTTACATTTTTACATGTGACAATATTACCATTACCCTTCAGTCAGAGAGTGTTGAGTTTAATTACTGGTATAAAAAAGCAATGAATGTCAAATGAAAAAAAACTAAAAGAACTATTGTTTAAAAACAACTATTGGCAATGTTCCAAATGTTGTTCCTAAATGCATGCTGATTGCCCAAACTAAGCGATACAATAATCCATCACCAAGGCGGAGGCTGACAGTTTTGTCAAATTCAGCTGCAGGGAATCGAAGAATGGCATTGTGGAATTGAGTTTTCCCATTGGAAACTGCTATGACAGCAAAGAAGAAAGGAAAAGAAGACAGGAGAAAGGGGTGGGGTAAGGAAAACTCAGGAGTGTGTTTCACAATCCCAACAAATGGAGAGAGGGAAGGGTTTGAGCTGCCATGGGTGCCCCATCAAAAGCAAAAGTCTCCCTGCTGCATCCTGTAAACCTGGCCTTGTGAAAGACAGATGAAAAACATATTGCAGCCATCACCGAATGGCCATATCAGTTGGTAAAACACACACTCACACGCACTCTTGCACACAGCTAAGCACAAAAAGCCAAAGACAGCATGTGTACTCAAGGTCTGGCTAAAAGGCGCACCGCAACATTCAGTGTAACCAGTGACAAACTCATTCACCTGTGGATCACAGACACCCAAACACACACATATGTTCAACCTCTAAGAGGGCAGCTGGTGGTGTCGTAAAATAAGCTGTCAGTACATCTCAAACAAGAAAGAACACAAGCAGTCTGGGACCTTTTCTCTAAACACCTGGACCAGAGCTGGTGACTGAGACTGCTACAATCCAACTATTTCACTGAATGTAATTCACTTGTATTATGTATTTCACTTCATGCAGTCACTGGACTCCACTGTCAACACTTGGAGAGAAAGGAACTAATATACACCAAGAGGGACAATGAAACCAAGAGTGAAAGAGCAAGAGAGACTTTCAGGTGCAGCCTCTCCAATTATCGACCAAACATTGCTGCTGCTTTACTCTTTGCCTTGCTCCTGACAAGCCCTGTCGAGGTTCCTTCAACTAGCACTCGTGTTTCTCCCTGACACTCTCTAGGCTTTAATTAGGCTTGTAAATAATTATTGCAATTAAAGCTAACAATTAGGAGGACTGAAGCACTGCCATTAGTCTCACAGTAAATGTCATGAGCATTCGGCATAGGCACTGGGAGGAAGCAGACAAATCCTGGGCAGACAGACAGTGAGAGTGAAAAGAGACAGAATGAGGTGCAGTGGGGAGGGTGGGGACGGGGGACTCTATGAAGGCAGCTGACGTAGTCTCAGCACTTAATTATAGAGCTGATTATTCTGGTAGGATGCCTCCTGGACCATTCCTTTTGGCTCACACTTACAAAGTATACAGGCGTACAATCTTGCACTGAATCCACAGAGCCGTTTAAAAACTCAGACCAACAGAGAACCACCAGAATCCAGTTAAACGTGAAATCTGAGATGATAAAATTCAGTAATTGATTTTCCCCCACAATTTCAGTTTTCAAACATGCTTTTAAACAGGCATTTTTTAAACCACTTTAACGGATACAAAGATGCAGTACAGAGGCATACGTTGTGTATTTATTTTGTACACTAAAAGAACCCCCAAAATATAGTTTGTCAGACAATTAGGACATCAAAAAAGACAAACGAAAATCCCAACAGAGAGGCATGTTGTATAATAACCACGGTGAGTTATCACTTGTACAGAAGATAGTTATTCTCACCTCCATAAATTTATAGCTAAAAAAGTTGAATGTTTACCAAGTGCTGTATCAAAGTGAATTAGTGGAAAATTGAATGGGAGGAAAAAAGTAACCGCTGCTTTAAACAGCTCCCGCAATCAGTGATTTGGGGAATCATGTAAATATGCTGGTTTCCAAAGTCAGGGCAGCTATCTACCAGGAAAGTTTGGACCCCTTCTTTGTTAACAAGCTTCATGGAGATGAATTCCATTTCCAAATGTCATGAGCATTCGGCATAGGCACTGGGAGGAAGCAGACAAATCCTGGGCAGACAGACAGTGAGAGTGAAAAGAGACAGAATGAGGTGCAGTGGGGAGGGTGGGGACGGGGGACTCTATGAAGGCAGCTGACGTAGTCTCAGCACTTAATTATAGAGCTGATTATTCTGGTAGGATGCCTCCTGGACCATTCCTTTTGGCTCACACTTACAAAGTATACAGGCGTACAATCTTGCACTGAATCCACAGAGCCGTTTAAAAACTCAGACCAACAGAGAACCACCAGAATCCAGTTAAACGTGAAATCTGAGATGATAAAATTCAGTAATTGATTTTCCCCCACAATTTCAGTTTTCAAACATGCTTTTAAACAGGCATTTTTTAAACCACTTTAACGGATACAAAGATGCAGTACAGAGGCATACGTTGTGTATTTATTTTGTACACTAAAAGAACCCCCAAAATATAGTTTGTCAGACAATTAGGACATCAAAAAAGACAAACGAAAATCCCAACAGAGAGGCATGTTGTATAATAACCACGGTGAGTTATCACTTGTACAGAAGATAGTTATTCTCACCTCCATAAATTTATAGCTAAAAAAGTTGAATGTTTACCAAGTGCTGTATCAAAGTGAATTAGTGGAAAATTGAATGGGAGGAAAAAAGTAACCGCTGCTTTAAACAGCTCCCGCAATCAGTGATTTGGGGAATCATGTAAATATGCTGGTTTCCAAAGTCAGGGCAGCTATCTACCAGGAAAGTTTGGACCCCTTCTTTGTTAACAAGCTTCATGGAGATGAATTCCATTTCCAATATGATTCAGCACCTACCCACACAGCACAATGTTATCTCAGTGCTTGACACACACTAGTGTAATACTCAACAGCAATCTATAGAGTAATGTCAAGACAAATATTACTCAAAGGCCAACAATACAAATACACTGAAGTCTGATATTAGAGCAACCTGGGCCTTTAGAGCATTTCATCAATGCCAAAAGCTGATCACCTCCATGCCACAAAGCATTAATGCAGCAACAACCAAGTATTGGAGGCATATATTGTACATCGTTTTTTTGGTAAGCTGACATTTTTGTATTAAAGATCCTGTGTGTGTTAACTCGACAGAATATTAGTTTAAATTTAGAATAAAATTCTAATTTACTGATATATAATTGTATTTGTATTAGCAACAGTTATCCTGCCAGTTGAAAACTGTGATGGAGAAAGGATATCTGAGTTTCAAAGGATCACATATCCTCATTACCTTTTACTACACCACAAGGACTGCAACAGTTACCTGCACAGTCAGAGGATTTAAACAAATCTATGAGAGATGAGCAAAAGCAAACCTTTATGTAGTTATTTACAAACCAGCAGGGCTGAGCTTGAAATTTGCTGATTTGGAGTGAGTTTGCCCAAAAGATTAGGTCAAATGATACAAATTAAAACTAGATGGTCTGCTAACAACTT
Organism: Apricaphanius iberus; assembly: GCA_028564705.1. Classification (NCBI taxonomy): domain Eukaryota; kingdom Metazoa; phylum Chordata; class Actinopteri; order Cyprinodontiformes; family Aphaniidae; genus Apricaphanius; species Apricaphanius iberus. Next base: position 253,554 of record JAPXFQ010000467.1, on the reverse strand, counting down.
GATGAGCTAGCCTCTGAGGTTAATGTGAGCTGTATGAAATACTTTGTATTGACCTCCACTGATATAACAGCTGCCAAGTTGGAAGGATGGAAGAGGGGGGGGGGGGGGGGGGTGGAAGGTACGAAGGGGGTCAGGCTGGGACACTGGTGTGCACAGGCTTCTATTAATTAACTGCTTGATGGGGGCTGACAGGACGTGTGCTGCTATCAAATAATGAGGTTAGGGGTGGTCAACAGTTCCAGGGCAAAAAAACTTGATGAACACTAATCCTAGCTTAAGTCAATTAACAATACAGGTTTAGGGATTCATGCAAATGAGGTGCTTTTGTGAGGTAGGCTTGCAAAGAAGGGTGCACATGGAGCTCAACATTCAGACATGTAAAACATCAATGGAACAAAGCTAACATGGCAAAGGGACACTTATTAGTGAGCATAAGAAAGCAACAGAATAGCAATGAAGCATAGCTCGAATTAGTGGTTTTTAACCAGCTTGGCAGAGTAACACCTTATGTTTGATGAACAGTCTTAATTAAACCTTGAACTTTCCATAACCACCTACAGTACCTATCTTTGCTGAGATTGCACAAACAATAGAATGCTATATGCATTAAAAACAAAAAATAAACATAAAAACATTGAGCACATGTTTCAATACACATGCATAGAAACATTTTATAGGTCTCTTTAGGTTTGAAAAATATTCACATTAACAGCAAATGTTGCTGTATGGAAAATGCAAAACAGGAGAAAGATCTTATTTTAGCAAACTTTAAATGAGTTATATTTTTAGAAACAAAATCCTGTTTTGCTAAAAGTTGTGATGGAACAGAAAAGTTCCTGCTGTGGATTCAAAAATAAATATTGTGGCATTTGGCAGTATTTAAACAGGACAGATTACAAAAACAAAGTGTACCATTTCCTTTAAAACCACAGAGTATTCAAGAATATGACGTTTTCATTGGCTTTAGCAAAATATATAAAACTAGACATTATCATTGGTCAATCCCCTAAATGTGTCGCAATTTTACTCGGGCCAAAATAGTTGTTGTTGAACTGTAGAAACTAATTGCAAAACACCCTGAAAAACTCCTTATGCACTTCAGACCCAATTAATATCTTATACTTTTTTGTTATTTATATCTTATTTATATCTGTGTAATTCTGGAGTTAAACCAGCCACATATCTGTAAGTAGCTATCACTGTTTTAGGTGCAGACAGTAGATACTATATGGCATAAGCTGTCAAAATAAAAGTTTCTATTTCAAGAAAATTCACTTCAGAAGTACAATAAACAACATCACAATATTCCATCTTAAAAATTATGTTTCATTAAAAAATGATTTACCAATCAGAGCTTCAGATCAATGAAATTTAGCAAGATTCAGCTAGAAGTTATTTTCATTATGAAAAACTAAACGGGTTCATCAATAACATTGGACCAGTGCATTGATGGGAGTGTTTACTCTGATTTGACTATGTGAGAATAGGAGAAAGTGAGGTGGCGCGTGAAGTTTATTGTTGCAGCTTCAGATTTCTTTTTCAGCTGAAAATCACTTGAGTGAGGAATCAGTAATGTGCAGGATTTGCAGCTTCGCCCACAAATCAGCTTCCAAACTGACCCTGCTCTTGTGCTTGCATCTGAGGTAGAACTCAAACGGCAATCTATCAAGACCAACATCCTCTGCTTGACTGATGGCAGGCTGTCCCAAAGATGTTGTACTTCCACGTTTTTATCCCTATGTTACAGGGGAACAGACACAGATGTGTGGTCCATGTGTTGCCATATGGCTTCACAGATTCCCAGAGCATGAGAGAAAACATTTGCTAGAACTATTTCTCTCAAATAAACAGTGGTTCAAGACAAAGTACTAAATTCCACTATAGAGGTCCTCTAAGGATTATAGCAACTTTACTGTATAAAAAAACAAAAATTGAATATGAGTTTGCAAATTTTAAGAGGATTATTTTGTTTGTCAAAGGGAAAACACCTACTTTTATAATAGTTTAAATAATTCAAAAAATTTATGAGAGACCCTTTAAAGGAACATTTTGAATTCTGGTTTGGAAATTTGCAAACAATTGTTCTAAGTATTTTTTCCTGCTTTTTTTTAAATTTAAGGACATACCTTCCAAGTATATGGCTTTTGTTGCATAAGATTTTTCAAGCTTACATAAAATCAGACGCCATCAAAAATATTTTTTTCCAAACCATTTGGAGATTTATTTTGAATTCTGACAAAAATAAATACCAGGCATGAGCCAGTTTATAGTATCAAGGTTACGCTTGGACGGGCATGAACTCACATAACCAGTGTACTTGCACATAAATTTAAACAAAAATGCATAAAATATTCTATTTGTATTCAAAACAGAAATATAAAAATAGAGTCTTGCTGTAATAATAATGTCTTTATTGTTTGTTTTTGTTAGACTAATACAATACATTTACTTTACATAAGCTGAGCTTATCTGTGCAAGTGCTTATTGCAAAGGATAGCGCGGCCCATTCTGTTTTTAATTCAGTTAAAATGGTATACAAAGCAGAAATTTGTTGGTTAACTGACTTTTTTCGGTGTTGCAAGTGTGTAGTAGGCTGCTTAAGAGATTTAAAACCGTGTTAACATGATTAACAGATAGATGATCATTGTTTACATGGTGAATGTCAGCGTTTTTACACTGATCCATAATTCATATTTCTTACAATAAAAAAAAGTGTGATAGCCTTCCTTAGCCTGCTGGCTGGCGATGCTCTCAGGTAAGGGACGAGGACAGAGCTATTGTCTAGCTCAGTTTAGTTTGAGAAAACTTGGGTTAATTTAACAGTTTTCTGCCATCTCATTCAAAGCAAAAGCGTTCACGGATAATGGCGCCATTTTGATGGAAACAAAGAAGTATATACTAGGCTTTAGGGACAACAGTTCCCTACATATAACTAAAATTCACTAATATCTGAGATAGAAAAACACTTATAATTGCCTATTTTAACAGTTCAGACACTAAATGTGTGTTAATAATAATTATTAGCAATACTGTAGAAGCTACCACCCATTGTTTTTCCTCATATTTGTTCTTGGGTGTACGAGTAGTCAACACTAAGGATAGTGAATGGATCTCCTGTCAATGCCAGGCAATGGCCATCAAGTAGTATTGTGTTCCATGCGTTCCATTTGTCGTCGGAAGTCAGACATTCCGATTTCATAGTTGGAAAATATGTTATTATATGTTAATAGGCAGTTAGAGACAAGTTAGACAGATAGCTAGGAAGAGACAGGTTAATGTTTGTAGCCAGGTAGAGTGTCAAAAGCTAGGAAGAGATAAGAAGAGGTAGAGTAGCTAGGTAGAGATAGGTTAATGTAAGCCAGGTAGAGAGTGTTAGTAGCTAGATCTCCTAGTAGCTAGGAGACAGGTTAATGTTAGTAGCTATGCTGCTTTAGGCTAGGCTGTTGGAGGACATTATTAGGGTCTGTTCCTACTTTCTCTCCTACTTCTCCCCAACTGCATGATGTGCTGTCAGTTCAAGCGCTAACCTGCTTTCTCTTAGTCTCTTCCTGCAGTAGGTGCTCCTGACCCGCCCTGCTTGACGACCCTGACTAAGATGGCATGGCAGTGACGGAAAGTTCTCCACGTCCTGCAACAAACTTCTGCATCAGTTCTGTTGCTCTTTCTGTGTCTCTGTTCTGTATCTCTGTTCTGTATTCTCTAAACCACAGACGTCTCGGCAGATGACAGCTTGTGCTGAGCGTGGTTCTGCCGGAGGTTCCTTCCTGTTAAAAGGGAGTTTTTAATTTCCACTGTTGCTTAATGCTTGCTCAGTGTGAGGAATTGCTGAAAATTACACCACGCAATCTTCTGTGGTTCTCTAATTTCTACATTAAACATTGTATTGTAATAACTTTTCTTGTAAAGTGCCTTGAGATGACATCTGTTGTGAAACGGCGCTATATAAATAAACTGAATTGAATTGAATTGAAAAATCTATCGGATTACACCCTGAAGTCAGACTTCCCAGTTGGAATTTCTAGGATTGTTTATCTCCAAGTTTTAATTTCAATATGGCCACCCCTCACATCAGTAGTAGCTGTGGTGGAAACATGTTTCTTTTTTAAGACACCTTAGAGTGTGTCTGAAATCAATGTTAGAGAGCCTGCAACTCGAACAAAACAAAAAAAGCTGTGTTTGCATATGGAAAGTATGGCTTGTAACAATCTTTGTAAGACCTACTGTAAACAAATCTGGGTGTCACCATATTGCAATCCCGACTTCTTCAACTATATTACTAGTTGGTTTACTCTGACAACCGTAACGTACAAACTAAAGGAACACAACCCATCGTTTTCGCACAACATTGTTTTAAAATCATGGTTAATGACCTAAAAGTTTAATCTCAACTGACTAGCTTTTTTTGTGTTTCTTAAATCAGTAATTAAATCATGTTATCCACTTTTGTTTATATTTTTATTCAAATTACATGGTAAGAGTAAAGTATATTCGCTCCAAAATAATATTTTAGTCGCTCCCACTTGACAACAGCTGCTATGTTCTGTCTCCAACACATGGAAAGGAAACACACAACACATTCTTTGAATATTCACTCTAAGTATCTGTCTTTTAACCACACACACACATTATGAAAATAGTCAGGTATCTTACCAACAAATCTTAGTCTGAACAAGATCCAAACAAAATCTCTTCTCAAGTCATGATAATATCAATTTAATTCATCCCAGTCTGGATGAAAGAAGGACAAACAAAAAATTCCAACAAGGGGGATCTTTGGGGAAACGGGTTCAGAGAACACATCATAGAAAGACTTAATGGCTTAAAAAAAAGGAAACAACTCATGCACAGAATTTAAATTTCACAGCTGAGCAACTGAAATAAATTGGCCGAGCTGAAAATATGAGGTTTTCCTTTCTGTAATGTTGCTGTTTTGTATTTGAAGGTATCAGATGAGGGCAGGATGGACACAAACACTGGAAGCTTACAGGATTTAATGTTTTTTAAAGAGCCAAGGGTGTACTGAAGAGTGACAGCAACACATGGGCGAATGTTGTATGGGTCTAGCCATGAAAAACACGTTATTTTTCTTAGCTACCTGAGAATCCCTCAGTTGGTCAGAATAGCAGGAATTTCACACTCATCTTTATAAAGAGGCTGCAATTAGAGTGCTTATATTTCACTGGGAACTCCATTAAATCTACAGAGGTCTATTATGCATTCTTGAACACTGAAGCTATAAAACATTAACAAAGCCATTCAAGGCCACTCTAAAGTCAACACATGCATACTTCCACTGCATATAAAGAAATTAATAAATTTTGAGATTTTTTTTCACCTCAGCAAACCTCTTAACCATGGTTTCAAGCTGTCAGGGGTAAGACCGTGCCACAGATTCCACTTCAAAAGCTCTTTCAGATGTTAAATCTTGATTATTGCCATGAATAATACATTACAACCTCGTCTTTGCGTACTGGTTTCTGACCACAGCAACTGAAATAATGCTGTTACTAAATCTCAACATGATGAGCCCACTATTTCTATCAGGGTAAAAACAATGCAAGATGGAAATAAGACATCTGCTACAAGATGAGTTTCTTTGTTCATTTCAGTGTTAAATAAATAAAACAACAACAATAATCCATGAACACATTTGAAGACTTTAACCAAACTCCACTAGGTTCCATGTCCCTCGGTTGACCTAAACCTTCACAGAGCACAAAAAACAAAACAAAAAAACAAACCCCAGACATAAGCAGATCCAATCGACGTTTTAATAAAACAACGGAGGTTGTTTGAATTGTTGGGCACAGAAAGACAGAAAAACGTGAAGTGGTGTAAAATGTGGGGGTGGGTAATCAGAAAGAACCCTCCAAAACCTTACACTGATCTAATGCACTACATTTGCATGAGCTGGCAAAAGCACCAATAAATAAGCTCTTTTGCAGCTGCCATTCAAACATGAGCGCTCTGGCCACCTGTTTGATTAGACTGCCAGTTGGAACTGTTATTGCTCTGGCATACTATATCATACTCAGCACAGCATATCTGGCTACAACTACATCCTACCACTCGATAAAAAAATAATAATAATAATTCCCCCTTGCTTTACATTGCAATACTTGCAATCATGTGCAGTACATAGCCATGTGTGTGTGCTCTGGTCCACCATTGAATGGTGTGGTATTCGGCTTGAAAACCACAGCTTTTGATGCAATATTAAATGTTTTGAGGTGGATTTGGGAATGTAAGATATTTCAGAGGGCATGTCAAATGAGGAAAAGAAGGGATTTGTGGATGTGTCCAGCTGAATCTACCACAACAGCTATGACCTTTTCTGTTCATCACTGGGTTTGCCAGTGGCACTGCAACCCAGTCAAGAACCAAAACTGTGGGAATATTTTTCTGAATGCAATAGCAGTTGCAAAAACAATCCCAGTACACAAGCCATATGTCATCTGTAGAAGTCCATAATTTTTAGGAAAGAAATAAGAATATCCATAGAAAACTACAGTTCTGCTGACCTTGTGTTAAAAATGGATGTTAAGTGAGGCAACAGAAAAAAGCATTGAATATATAGAAGTTGACACACACAAATATGCATTTAAATGTGATTGCTAATGGACAAATTACCCTTTGCTCAGGGCTGGCTAACTATCATCTTCATCAGACTAAACCAGTGGCTGGCTTGTAAAAAACCTTAAATTCAATTAGTTGAACCATATGTAAGTATGGCTTGTTAGGACAAAAAAAACGTATTCAGTTTTGATGGTATTACTGTGTGAAAAATCATCAAACGTAATTATTTTTTAGTATGGTTGAGATATTTAAGAAAAATGTCCTTAAGTGCACATTATGAGAAACATTTTAAATAAAACGGTATTTTCTTTGTCAACTCATGATATATCTGAGTTTCATCAGACTTTAAGAGAAAGTCAGTGTAAAACTTTCAGAGAAGTAGTAGTCGAGTAAAGGAAAGTTGTTACTTTTATCCTCTGGCAGTCATCTGGATTTCATAGAAGCTTATACAAAACTCCCGGTCTAAGTTTTTGGGAATGCATAATCGAGCAACTAAAGCAAATTATTGATAAAAAAATGGTGAAATGCTGAAATGTGAACTCCAAAACAATGCAGTATTTTTTTTAAATGTAGTAAAACTTTAATCAACTAAAATCAATTTATCAAATACAACTTTGGGAAAACTTTGGGGGGAGAGAAAAAAAATAAAAACTAGACATAACTTGAGGCTCATTTGAAATGATGCAACAGAAATTTGGAGCAACATGTCAAAAAACAGTGTATGTGACACAATCTTTGATTGAATCTTTGAATCGGGACTCTTTGAATGGACTCTTCCCAGTGAAAGTGAGACAAACTGTAGTGAAAAATTATTTCTCTCCCTTTGCTTTTTAACAGATAATGTCCTGCTCATTTATTTATTTACAGCACTTTTGTAGAGATTTGCTCATAGCCTGCAACCGAGGTCCTGTAATTTCAGCGGCTTTAACTTTCATTATATGCACCCTAATATGCAGCGTCACACTCACCCTGAGCTATGCAAACAAAAAAGCAACAGACAAAACAAAACACACTACTAATCCAACAAAATTGTTCACAAAGGAGTTTGAAATAATGTTAAATGGCCGAGGTGAGAGGTGATCCAAGCAGCCAAGATCAATCGTAAAACTAAAAGCAAGCTGAGGCTAAAAGGGATCCCACCTATAGTTTGAGTAATGTAAAACTGCAATAGTACGTGTTTCACAAGTATAAATATGCCTTAAAATTTAGAATAGTTATTTTTGATACAACCAGAAACTCCCATATATTATATATATTGAGATAGATCAACACTAAGTAAATCACTTTTGTTAAGTGGAATGAAAATTATGCATCGTTTTACAAATATAAACCTGAAAACTGTGGACTGCATACATAGCGCATAACTAACCTCTATCGTAAACAGAGTCCACCTGTTTCTTATTTATTCTCAATATAAATACAGCAGCTCTGCAAATGTTTCAGTCGTTTGTTAGAGAACACCAGTGAAGAAACATAATAAAGACAAAGAAGCACAACAAACAAGTCAGGGATAAAGTTGTTGGGAACTTTAAAGAAGAGTTAGATTAAACATTAAAACATACTGTGTTATATAAATATGACATATCAGCAAAGTTCAAAGATAAAACTGAAAAGCTACCAATGAAAGCAGAACAATAATCAGAGATGAGACCAAGAGGCTCATGGTAACTCTGGAGCAGTTGCAGAAATCCACAGCTTGTGAGGAATACTCTATTGACAAGGCACCTATTAGTTGGTTATTCCACATAAAAGGGTCTCTATTGAAAAGTGTGAAATTGTTTCGCTCTGAAGTATCTTGTTTCCAATGTGCGTTATAGCACAGCTTTGTGCAGGTCGTCTTTTAAAAATCTGTTTCCAATGCAGAAAAAGCCAATGCCATACCTGACCCCTTCAGCTGTAGGCACACTTTACAGATTTCTATTAATTAAAAAATACAAATCAAATCAAATTTCCTTTTCACACAACTTTGTATTGGCAAGACGTATAAAATCCCAATGCAATACATTGAAATCATTTGATGAATGTGAAAGGTTTAAGGTGTGTAAATATTTTTTTTACAGGTACCACACACATTGTCCTGAGCATAAATTATGGGAAGTAAATCTACTTTACTTGTCAGTGATGATCCAGCACCTTTCAGTAGGACACACCCCACATACAAAAAAGAGAAAACAAGTCCACTAGGTCTTTCCATCAGTTCCACTGAGCTGCCTTCACATTATTGCATCCTTCTCGGTCTGCAAAGAATATTGCTGGTGATATTATCATTACATCTACTAAACAAAACGCAGCTTAAAGCTACTATGGCACAGCTCCAAAACAAGCTATCTTAAACCATGTTAATGCTTAATAACAATGTTCTAAAATAGTATTGCTATAAATATCCTGTCGAGATAAAAAAAAAATCTGCAAATAACATGGTTTGTTACAGAAAGAAGAAAAAACGGCCTTTGAAATTGCAGAAAAAAAAAACTTTGAGACCTAGAAAGAGGAAAAAACAGAGTGAACATTTGTGTAGCGCTTTACAATGGTGAAAACTACTCAGATCCCATGGTGACTATTTTTCTGTTTGATAGGTAATGGGGAGCCTAAGTCTCCTCCCCTTCCTGTCGGCCTATGGGTCCCCTGGCCAAAAAAATTATGAATGGAAGTCAACTGAGCTATAAAAGTTATTTTCTGGTCTGCTTTGTCTTACATTCTGAATCACACATATGTTGTACGTCAATTAAAATTATAACTAAAGATGTGTTTGTCAAGTGATTTTGGATTTATATGATTGTAAAAATTCGCAATTCAAACGCCTACAAATTCGTCGCATATTTGATGTTACAGAGCTAATGCTAAGCAAGTGGTAGCTAGAACTTAAAATACTCAGAGACCTTGTAGAGCTTCTCCTCCATGCTGGCTCTCACTCCACAGAGTGCTTTACCCCGGCATATTTTTCCCGATATTTACAGAAGTTTTCTCCGTGTTTAATGCTCATTCCTTCGTCCTTGAGGCTATGGCCCTTTGTCTCCTTCTTCTTGAGTTGTGGTCCGCAAAGTGTTTTTACACAAAACCTAAAGTAACGTTTGTCGCCGGTCGATAATGAGTGTTTTTTTTCTCTATCACAATTTGTTTTTAAAATTTACAGACATCATAGGGGAAGACAGGAAATCAGATGGCTCAGCATCCGGAAATGTTCTAAATAAGAGAAAGGTGCTGCTTTCCGGTTGCTTTACTTAAAAAAAGTCACTAACTGTGCGGCCCAGTGCGAAATGAGTACTTCGATGGAGGGTCTCATTTGTGTTCCATCATGGACGAAAAACAGTTGATCATTGAAGTGGAGAAGCACTCAATCCTGTTTGACACCAGTCACACTATTTATAAAGACAACGTCAAGAAGGATAAAGCATGGAGTGACGTATCTGCTGTTTTGGGCCAAGATAGTGAGTTTATGCTACTTATTAACATGACCCCCCCCCCATTCTATATGCAACTTTTTCAGTTATACAAGCTAAAATAAATGGGCCTTGAAGTTTTAATCCTTAAACAACAATGAACTTACCAAAATAAATACTGTTTTGTCATTTTGTGCTCTCTCTGTGACAGCTGCTTCCTTGCTGCTAGGAACCTCATATGCCCCCGGTGGAAAGGGCCAAGCAGCAGGATACGCGAGCGAAACATGCTGCTCCTGTAATGTGCGTCTTACACGTCCTGTGCAAAGGCCTGGTTATTTCTTCATTTCATTACAGTTTCTCATCGTAAAAGCTGACGTTGGAAAAAAAAGTGTGTATCAAACTGGAATTAAATGGGAAATTAATTACAGTGTCCATTATTTGAATATAAGTAATTAACAAATAAGAGCCAGATAAAAGAGTTATACCTGTGGAGATTAATACCTTTGTGCTATGTTTCTGAATAAGGCAAAGAAATAGTTGAGGAATTACCGCAAAAGCATCAGGTAAACACTATTTGAATACTGAATGGGGACATAAGTTTGCATGCACCTATGTTGCTAAACGCCCTTTTTTCGCTTCTATGTGTGACTGATGGAGCCAGTGCACCCTCTATTGTTGAATATGTTTAAATAAGCAAAACAAAATAATTGCTTTGCATTTTGTGCTCTGGCAGCATATTTGTTTGTTTAAAATTGTGGGATCCTGGCAGGTGTAAAAGTAGAAGTAAGCAAGAGGCCAGATACCAGAGTGTGGCCTTGCTTTGCAAATATCACACTCCCTTCCTCGATTTCCGTTTTCCCCTTTCACAAACCTCATGTCTGCTTCTCCTCTGTTCGCTCTGTTCTCTCTGTTTCCCACTGTGCCAAACACAGAGGGCTTCTTTGTTATTCCGAGTCGAAAATGCAACTAGAGCCAAATCTGCCTTGGTTCCTGTTTGATATCATCCCTCCTTTGTTCTCCGCCATCTCCCAACACCATGTGCTTGGCCTCAGCCTGCATCAGTCAGACTCACGGGAACAAACGGACCTTAGACAAGATGTATCTCGTGATAACTCTCTATATGTGAGGTGGGGTGACATTCAAGCCCATGTTGAGATAAAGGTCAAATAGATGTCTCCTACTGGGCACAGCATGGCTTGTTTAAGGTAGTTGCTGTGTAATGTACAAGAGATAACATCACATATCTTTAATGCATGTCTTTGGATTTCAGCTGTTAAGATCAAGCAAAAAGAGAGCGGGTTTAAATCTGAAACACTGTTGCTGTAGAGTCCAAGAATTCTGCAGTAAAACAGAAAAAAAGCAGTTCTGAATCCCAATTCAGCCAATCTGTCAGGTGTGACTATTGAACTGTATCGTTAAACATTCAAGGCAACATCTCCAAAGCAACTGAACATGAGTGTGTAAATGTGTGAGTGAGTTTGTCTGCTTCGATCCTCCCTAACCCCTGCAGAGAGAGACAGAAGAGTCTACAAGCCGAATACTAATAACATCCACAGACACAAATTCTCATTCAGATGACTAGCAGTTATGAGCTCAGCATCAAAAGCCTGTTTCATCTGTGAAATAAGTGGGAATAAAGGATTTAGTAAACATGGGGAAAGTTATTTCAGACTCTGTACAAACTCCTCTTAACTTGTGCAATCTGTCCAATTCTATTTTCCCATATTCTGACTGTGCATGGTATTGATTTATTCAAACTGAGTCTAAGAGATCTAAAATAGACGTAATTAAATTCAAGTTGTCCAATTAAATATTTTGTTGCATAAATTCTGATCAAAAGAGAGACCGGAGACTTGAAATATTTTTCAACATTTTTTTATATTTTTCGAAGATTCATTTAACCGATTTTTGCTTTAAGTACTCAATTCCTGCTGGGTCAAACGATATGTTTAAGTGACTGTTTTATTGTTTATGATTACATGGCTGCTTAAGACTACAACTTGTTAATTAATGTTTATTGATACAAGCTTAATAATAGGGCATCTTAATAAATCAAAAAATGATGAAATTTATTAAATACATTTAAAAGGGAAAGTTCACTTCATTTTTTAAACAGAGTGATGTGCATTTTTGTATGTTAATTGTAAGTTTTATGGCTTTTAGTCAATGACAACTCAAAATTCCACTTCTTACCAAAATTACAATATTAAACGTAGGCATTAAATTTTTAAAAAGTAAATTAGTACAATTACTTTTTAACACAAAATGGTAGTGTATTGCGACGAAAAGGAATACAAAGACGGCTATCCAGCAGACGGCCACCAGTACTGACACTTACAAATATATATATTTTTATTCATGTAAGAAAACATTTACATTTTCTGAGAAACGTAATTTTGAGTTTCCATTAGCTGTAGGCCATATTCATCAAGAGTAGCACAGATAAACACAAGTAATAGATCACTCTATGTGTAATAAATCTAAATAATTTCCCTTTTGGAAATGAAAACCTAAATAAATTATTTTTTGGATCTTTCACCTATTATTAAACCACATATTTAAGTCAAACAGAAATCAAATCAGAGAGGAAAATAGAGAAAAATAAACAAGCAAGTCTTCCTGCACTTTCATTCCAGCACTTTTGAGTGCAAACCTGTGTGCTGTGGCCAGTCAGTTGTTGACTGTACTGTGTTAAACGAGTAGATAAGGAGAGGCGATGGTAATTCATCAGTTGACACTGACAGCCCTTCGCGTCCTCTGTCTCCGGGGTGGCTGCGCCACCAGCTCCTCTGCAGCCGTTTCACCTCTCTTCCTCCTGTGTTGTTTTTTTCTCTCCAACTATCTCCTTTTCCACTTTTATCGCCACACCTCCGCACCGTCCTTGTTTCCCCCTCCCACCCTCATCTGGCCTTATTCGTCCTACCTATGGCGTGCGTCGGCTGCTCTGATGGCTATCAGTTGCTTCCTTTTTTGCCCTTCGATGCAGTGTCATGTCATCAGGAGAAAGAAAGGATGACCTTGCACTCTTGTTCCTTTCTTACTACACAAGTAAGGAGTTAGACCTAGGCGCCAGCACGAGCGGCAGCCTCTCTAGCAGCTCCGTGTACTCACACACTGTTCCTACTTTCTATTTTTTATTTCGTGGTATTTTTTGTTACTTTCTTGGTTCTCTAGAAAGGTATTACTCTATCCTATGGATATGGATTCTTCTAAGCCGAGACTCGTTTACTCGAGGAACTTTCTACACGCTCTGAGAGCAAAGTCCCGCATCGGTGTGGTTCCATGTTTACCTGACGAGGTAAGGAAGCCGTACCGAGGCTGCAGAGCCGGCGCTTTGCTAAAAGCTAAGCGGCTAGCAGAGAAGTGGAGATACAAGCCTCCGGTACCGTCGATGATCATGGGAAACGTTAACTCACTACCGAATAAGATCGACGAACTGGCTGTGCTGACAAAGAATGTCAAGATCTACAGGGAGTGCAGTTTACTGTGCCTCACTGAATCGTGGCTAACAGCTAGCATCCCAGATGCTAACGTGGAGCTACCGGGCTTCAGCACAGTCAGAGCGGACAGAGACGCTAGAGCCTGCGGGAAACGCAAAGGCGGAGGACTTGCACTGTATGTAAACAAACGGTGGTGTAATCCTGGGCATGTGAGCGTTAAAATATCCCACTGTTGCAAGGACATTGAACTTTTGGCTGTAAGTTTACGTCCCTACTACGTGCCGCGGGAGTTCAGCCACGCCATTGTTGTCACTGTGTACATTCCTCCGCGTGCCGACGCGGAGGCGGCGTGTGACGTCATACATAGCGCTGTAGCTAAACTACAAACTCAGCATCCTGAGGCTCTAATGCTTATCTCTGGGGACTTCAACCATACTACACTGGAAAAAACACTGACTGCTTTCCACCAGTATGTGGACTGTAACACCAGGGGAAATAAGACTTTAGATCTGATGTATGCAAACGTCAAGGATGCATACAGTGCCATCCCCCTGCCTGCACTGGGGAAAGCAGACCACAATCTCGTCCTGCTCAAACCTCACTACACACCAAAAGTGAGGAGGTCACAAATAACCACACGCTCATTCAGGAAGTGGTCTCCTGAAGCTGAGCAGGCTCTGAAAGACTGCTTTGAGACCACAGACTGGGACGCATTGCAGGAGTCTCACAATGACAACATGGAGGACATGGTTGACTGCACAACGGACTATATAAACTTCTGTATGGACGTTGTTGTTCCAGTAAGAACTGTGCGCTGCTTCGCTAATAACAAGCCCTGGATAACCAGTGACATCAAAGGCCTCCTGAACCAGAAGACGAAGGCCTTCAGAGATGGTGACACACAGGAGCTCAAGCGGATACAGAAGGAACTCAGAGTCCAGCTCAGAGAGGGGAAGGAGCAATACAGAAGGAAAATAGAACAGAGGATGCAGAACAACAGCATGAGGGAGGTATGGGAGGGGATGAAGACCATCACTGGCTGCAGCTCAAAGAAAGGAGCCCCATTGAGGCTGATGTGGGAAGAGCAAACCAGTTAAACCAGTTTTTTAATAGGTTCGATCTCCCTGCACCTACGAGCACAGCAACCCCCACCCACCCAACCCCACAAGCCATCTCCAGCACAGAGGAGGACACCTCCCCTCCCCCGCTCACACCACCCACCATCACAGCAGCTCAGGTATGTGGAGAGCTGAGGAGGCTACGCCCCGGCAAAGCTACAGGTCCAGATGGGGTCTCCCCCAGACTACTGAAGACCTGTGCGCAGGAACTGGGACACCCCCTACAGCGTATCTTCAACCTGAGCCTGGGACAGGGGAGGGTCCCCCAGCTGTGGAAGACATCCTGCATCATTCCAGTCCCCAAGAAACCACATCCTGGGGAGCTGAACGACTTCAGGCCGTTCGCCCTGACGTCCCATGTGATGAAGACCATGGAACGGCTGCTGCTCCATCACCTGAGGCAACAGACCCACCACGCTCTCGACCCTCTGCAGTTCGCTTACAGAGAGAAGGTTGGAGTGGAGGATGCCATCATCTTCTTGCTTCACCGCTCTCTCTCTCACCTGGACAGAGGCAGTGGTGCTGTGAGGATTACATTTTTGGACTTCTCGAGCGCCTTTAACACCATCCAGCCTCTGCTCCTCAGGCACAAACTGACAGAGATGGGAGTAGGATCAGACCTGGTGGCATGGATTACAGACTATCTGACCGGCAGACCTCAATACGTTCGACTGGGGGACTGCAGGTCCGACACTGTTACCAGCAACACTGGAGCACCGCAGGGAACTGTGCTCTCTCCGGTCCTGTTCACCCTGTACACGTCCGACTTCCAGTACAACTCGGAGCTCTGCCACGTGCAGAAGTTCGCGGACGACACAGCTATCGTTGGCTGTATAAGAAGTGGACAGGAGGAGGAATACAGGGAGTTGATCCAACGTTTTGTCACGTGGTGCGACTTTAATCACCTGCTCCTAAACGCCACAAAGACCAAGGAGATGGTGGTGTACTTTAGGAGAATCAGGCCGCACCTTGAGCCTGTCAACATCAAAGGTGACTGTGTGGAGGTGGTTCACACCTACAAATACCTGGGAGTGCAGCTGGATGACAAACTGGACTGGACTGCCAACACAGACGCCCTGTACAGGAAAGGACAGAGCCGTCTGTACTTGCTCAGAAGGCTGGCGTCCTTCAACATCTGCAAGAAGTTGCTACAGATCTTCTACCAGTCTGTAGTTGCGAGCGCCCTCATGTACGCAGTGGTGTGTTGGGGGGGCAGCCTCAAGAAGAAAGACGCTGGACGCCTGAACAAACTGGTGAGGAAGGCAGGTACTGTTGTTGGCACAGAGCTGGACAGCCTTACATCTATGGCAGATAAACCGACTCTGAACAGGCTACTGTCCATCATAGACAGTCCACACCATCCACTGCACAACGCCATCTCCAGGCAGAGGAGCAGCTTCAGTGACAGACTGCTGTCATTGTCGTGCTCCACTGACAGACTGAAGAAATCGTTCCTCCCCCACGCCATGCGGCTCTTCAACAACTCTAGGGGGAGGGCGATAAAATCAACCATAGAACACTGGACTTAATGCTAATCACACCATGCACCTTCAGTCACACATGCACTTTATCATACACATACATCTACAAGTTGGACTCTAAGTATGTACAAACTGACCGTTACTCAACTGTTTTTGCATACTGACATCTGCACAACTGCACTGAACTGGACTGGCAGACATTATACTTTTTTATACCATTATATTTTACCTTAGTTCTTCTTTTAAATTTTTATATTGTATTTTCCCTGCATGCCCCTGTGTTCCCGTAAGCTGCTAGAACTGTGAATTTCTCTTGGAGATGAATAAAGTATCTATCTATCTATCTATCTATCTATCTAAGTCATGCACTCGCCCGGCTGCCTTCTTTTTCTCATTTGTCTCTCTCATTCCCCCCCAACACACACACACACAACGCCAGTCAAAGGAAGAAGTGCTAATCTGCCTTATTCTCATTCTTACCAAACACTTCCCTTGTCTCTATATTTCTTTCTTTGTACCTGCCCTTATTCTCATCCTTCATTATCAAACGCTGTCAGAATGTCCCCCTACTGTGCCACAAAGGTTATTTATAGCCAACAGAATCTGGTGGGTTCTGTAATGTGCGGAGGTAAGCCATCCTGTGCCCTGCTTGAGCAACACAGACTTTCCCTGACATTTAAGCATCTGCACATGCCCACACAAAACACATTAAAACCTGTCCGTCTTCCTGTTAGGCTACCTCATATAATTAGACGTTTTAAAAAGGCGCCTACCTGTCGCTCGGACATGACGTAGAGGAAGCTGCGGTCCAGAGAGAAGGCCATGTCTCTGAGGATGGGGCTGCCGTCCTTTATGACTGAGATCGTCTCATATTGGACGCCACCGTGAGGAGGCCCATCAACGCGAATCTAAGCAGAAAAAAAGAAAAAGAGGGCAAACAGGTCAGGCAGAGCTATTTATATCCGTGTCAACCAAGAAACATGAAAACAGGCAAGCAGAGATTGACAAGAATGACAGACGAGAGTCACAACACAATTGTCAATATTGTTCATCATTTAGTGTCTCTGAGATTCAGTTAAATCGGAGATTCTGTATTTGGGCTGTTTGCAAATATGGCGCTTTGCAAAAATATTCACATCCTTTGAAGTATTTTACATTTGATCATGTTAACAGAGAAATAAAAAAAATCCAAGTACTTTTTCAAGATTTTGCGTTTGCAATCATTTGACTTTGCAACACAAAGTAGAACATAATTTTGATGAGGAAAAAAAAAAGATGAGGGGAATGTGGGGAGGTTTTTTTTTTCTTCAGTTAGGACAGAATCTGAAAAGCCTAGTCTAAGTGAAGTTATAAATCCCTGAAAACCCCAGATACTTGCAAAGAATGGCTTTACAAATCTATGACTCACAGGTCTGAATACAAGTGCATTCCACACTTTTTCAAGTTTTATTTGTACAAAATGTACAAAACCATTTGTATTTTTTTCTCCCCGCTTCACAGTCGTGCCCTACTTTGAATCAATCAATATTTATCAGTTTATTTAGTGTTTAGTCTTTATAAGACTATAAGTAGTCATCAAAAAGTATTAGCCTGTATTTGCCCTGTATTATGTCGACTGTGGCTAATTTTGAACAGTACCCATTCTGCAGCCATAAAGTTGTGGGTTTGATTCCAACTTTTCTTCACTGCCACATGTTGTTGTGCCTCAGTGCAAACCACTTAAGCCCTAGTAGCCTACTGATGTGTGTATTGGAGTATATGTGCAACTGAGTGAATGTGGCTCCTGTGGCTAGACAAATACTACAAAAATTCAATCAATTTGCCATGACCCAGAACACAGCCTTAATGGCCCACTTAAAAGATATTTGTAAAAGAAAAAAGAAAAAAAAAATCTTGATGCCCATGATTGCTTTCTTTCAGCCTAAGGTCTATAACATGAAATCCAAATAACATATATTGAGGAATGTGTTTGCAACAGGAAAAAAGTTGAAGGGGGAGGAATATTTTCCCAAGGCACTATAATACTATAACTTTACATATCTTTTTTTACTTATTTGTAAGTACCAAACATGTGTGACAGCCTGTAGAATTATATTCTACAGCATTCCTCAGGGATTCTTTGCAGTTCCTTTGGTTACAGAAACTTTGAGGATTTAATTGCTGATACAATTAAACCATTGTGAAACCTTAGCTGTGTTTTCCTTTCCTCCTTCTCCTAATGAATGATGAATTCCTTCTACAAGACTTTGAACTGGAAGCCAAGACCACCTTACAACAGAAACAGTGGAAAAATGGAGTAATATGTCCCATGTTTCGTCTTCACATTGAATGATGTTGACCAAATATGTAGCCAGAACAACTAATTTTAAAGGGGGAAGAGCGGGTTTATGTGGGGCGTGAGAGATGTTTCTATGATGTCAGTGATCACTCCCCCAACCATCAAAGCTGATGGCTCTATCATCTGTCCATTCCCGTCTGCCTTCCTCCACCCCAACATTCATCTGTCTATTCAGATAGTGACAGTCCCAAAGAGCAGGCAGTCTTTCTAAAAAATAACTCAAGAGTGGGAAAGTCAGGGTCATACGTCTGTCAACCTGGGAGGGTGGAGGGCTTTGGGAGCTTATGTGGGCACACACACAGCCTCATGTTTGTCTGTGAGGCAGTGAATGTTTGTCAAAAACATTCAATAGTCATGCAAGGAGAAAAGGAAAGTGTGGTAGGTTAACAGACGGCCCTAGAGATTGACCGCTTGAGAAGAAGAACTCAAACTGGTCAAGCTTTCCCTGTCTGACCTGCAACTGACCCAGGGGGAACTGATCCAGCAGCCATTGACAGAACATATGTGAAACCCATATGTGGGAGGACGAAGGACGGATGCGGGGGCCGGGCCTGTCTTCATCTAGTTACTGACACTGCAGTGTGGAGGGAGACCTCGGAAACTACGCTTGCCCATAAAGCATGTCAGCGTCAGCAGAGCTGCACGCTGTGATATGTGTCCAAGCAGGCTGCCGCAAGGGATCATGAGATAATGCGACCTTCTAGCCTGCAGTTCATCTGAATCAGATCTATATCACACATTCCCTCACTACTGTCCAGGGGCCTTTTTGATTCACATATGGCCACAAGAAGCACAATGGTGCAAATTTGCTGCAGGAATGTTTTAGCAACAAAGCCCTGCTCTGCAGGCTTACACATAGTACCTGGCAGATCATATAAACATGAACAAAAACAGTGCCTTGCAAAACCAGTCATAGCTCCTAAACTTTTTCACATTTTGTCGTTCTTAAGTACCTTATTATGTCTTACATAATATCGTTATTGGTATTATGTGAGACAGACCAACACAAAAATAGTGCATATTTATGAATCGGGGAAAAATTACTCACTTTTTAAATGGAGTGGACTATCATGGTGTGGAGATGTTTTTACTTCAGGGATGAGAGGGATGCTGGTTTGAGCTAAATAAATGTGAAGTTGTTGAAACGTATATAATTGTTTTTTTCTAGCTAGTTACACTCATGCACATAAGTAGGCAAGCTGCAGTTCAGTGCCTTGCTCAAGTTTACATTGACAAATGGCACTTGAGGTGACACTGAAATTAATTCACAAAGCATGAAGTATTGTCCATAGCCACATCCTGCTTAAAACTTATCCAAGACTTTGCCCCTTACCTGAAATTAGGGACCTCTGAAAATAATCAGTGGTACTGGATTTTATTTATGGGTTTAAGAGTAAGTAGGCTGGCTTAGCTTTGTCCTTTTTGACCCTGCATTATATCTCAGACGAGATGAAAAGGCTGCAAACAGGTAATACTTTTCAGCCGATAACAGTCGCCCTATAATAAAGGAAAAACAATGCATTGAAACAAGCCCTGTGGCCCCAGAGAGGTGCCCTTAGGTTCAGTCCGGTCTGACATGGTCGCCCATTGCAGCTATTAGGCAGCTCATCTCCACCAACAGCATTGGAGGGTAAAGTGAGAAAGGGGGGAGTGAAGATGGATGAGAGTGTTGGAAAAACTGTCTACATGTACTCGAGGGAACCCATTGGTTGTATTAACCAGTTTAAAAAAAGGAGAAGACAACACCATCTTGAATTATAGATATTTAAACAAATTGCACCAACACACAGTAGGCAACTGCTGTTTAGATTCACGCCGCATGTGGGATTTGATATCCTTCATGTACAAACATAAATCCAAACACAGCAGTGATGGTGGAAGATAACGGAGAACAAAAATAAGTGTCCTCAGGCGGCAAAGAGTGGGAGGCAAATCCTGGAGCTGGAGCACACTTTTCAGATTTTTTAATAGCTTTTTTTTCTGACTGATATTTTATAACATAGAAATTAACGTTTCAAATGTAGTTATGAAATTGCAAAGCCAGATACTGTATGTCCTATTAAATCACTTGTATCTTGCTTCTATGAGAATTCAACATATTTTTGTTCTAGCTTTATTTTTATTTAGTAGAAATAGTAAATTCCAACAAAAAAGTGCAACTTGAGAAAATGGGAAAGATGGGTAAATTCTTTTGTGCCAAAACATCTAAGAAATTTGATTTTATTGCCTGTATATATAAAATGTACAAACAGAAAAAATCCTAAGCATCAAATATAAGTCCTGATTAAGTCATTTTTATATTATCATTATAAAAGTGATGACTAAACTAAATACCCAGTCCCTGTTGGTGTAATGCCTGTTATTCCCTGCAAAAATCTGGATTTTTAAAATTTATTTACATCAGTATCTTAGTATTACCCCCCCCCCCAACAATAATGTTCACCTTTACAGAGAGACTGTGCTACAGCTACTACAGCTTCCTGTCTGTCGGCACATATAATTGAAGCAGCACTGAAATGTGGTATGACCTGTTTTATTAAGAAGTTCTATTAAAAAAGTGTATATGCTAACAAATGTCCAGCATATCAGCAAACCTCCATGTACAGAAAACCTGTACACAAGAGTAAGACAAGACTGTACTAAATACTGGAATTGTGTAGGTCATAAAATAAATGATAGCGCTATGCCTAAGTTTGATAACATGCTGTGAGAACAAAATTGTACTTAAAGTAGTAAAAGTATTCTGAAAAGATCATTACCTTCACAGATAATAGTAGTAGTATGATGGTCTGGGCACTTCTATGTTTTAGGCACTTAACCGCGTACCATACTTAATGGAAACATGAATTCTGCATTTTATTAGAAGATATTAATCAAGTGTTTTGGGGTTTTAGTTTACTTGACAAAGCACACCACTAAGTCCATCTTTAAATAACTCGGAAACTAGGAAAAACAGCTAGGGAAAAATACACTTTTTGAGTGGGGTGCTGTGAAATAACCCTAAACAGAATGTTTAGGGTTATTTCGTGATCTACGGCTTTCGCTGGAGCGGATCACAGCCGAGTGTGAAGCGGCTGGGATTAGGATCAGCACCTCCAAATCCAAGACCATGGTCTTGAGCCGGAAAAGAGTCGGGTGCCTTCTATGGGTCAGGGATGGGGTCCTTCCTCGAGTGGAGGAGTTTAAGTATCTGGGGGTCTTGTTCACGAATGAGGGAAAAATGGAGCAGGAGATCGATAGGCGGATTGGTAAGGCGTCTGCAGTTATGCGAGCTGTACTGGTCTGTCGTGGTAAAGAGAGAGCTGAGCCAAAAGGCAAAGCTCTCGATTTACCGGTCGATCTACATTCCTATCCTCATCTATGGTCACGAACTTTGGGTGGTGACCGAAGGACAAGATTACGGATACAGGCGGCTGAAATGAGTTTCCTCCACAGAGTGGCTGGGCTGTCCCTTAGAGATAGGGTGAGGAGCTTGGTCATCCGGAGGAGGCTCAGAGTAGAGCCGCTGCTCCTCCACATCGAGAGGAGCCAGTTGAGGTGGCTCGGGCATCTTGTCAGGACGCCTCCCTGGTGAGGTGTTCAGGGCACGTCCCACTGGGAGGAGGCCCAGGGGAAGACCCAGGACTCGCTGGAGGGACTATGTCTCCTGGCTCGCCTGGGAACGCCTCGGGATCCCTCCTGAGGAGCTGGCCTAAGTGGCTGGGGGGAGGGCAGTCTGGATCTCTCTGCTTAGGCTACTGCCCCCACGACCCGACCTCAGATAAGCGGAAGAAGATGGATGGATGGATGGATGGAGAACGTTGATTCTGATAATGAAGCTTATTCTTTTATTGTAAATGCCTAAAGGAAAAAGTCGCTGTCAAAGTTGACGCAACTAGTTATAAGGTTTAAAAAGCAATTATTTTTTTCAGTCCTGGAAGACTGTTTATTTGGATTTTTTTTTTTCTTCCCATAGTAAAACGAAAGCAACATTTGAAAACCTCATTCTGTATTTAATCAGATTTTATTTTCTTCAATATACTTTTTTTGTTATATGAAACAAGTAATTTTGACAAAGACTGAAAACTGAAGTAATCTGTAGGGTGCAAATATGTTTAAGTAGCACTCTCTTCTCTCATTTCATTGCATTTGATTGGACAACATCAGAGTCAGTAAAAGCTATCAAATTATCACATAACTTTTTTTGCAGCAGTAAAAAAACAGAATACAAGCAGTAAAGGAGCAGGTCTACTGTAGAGATTTGCTTCAGTTGTTCACATAAAAGTGTGGGCACATAAAGGATGCTCGGTTTCAAAATGCACATCACTAACATAATTTGTTTTCTGTTAACACTTCAATTAAATGTATGTTTTATGTTATGGTACCTAAACCTAAGGAAGCTAAAGATTTGAGTTGGAGGTTATGCCTGTGGGAAATGATGGCAGAGGCATCAGAGGCCTCCCTTGTGGCTACAAGAGTCCATGCCAAAGAAGGGCTTTTGATCAGACCATGTAAGCACCCTGGAAAAATGTTTGAAGATTGACAAAGCTCCAATCCAGATTGCCCTTCTCCCTCTTCCTCTCTCCACCACTCTGCCTTGGTCTGTGGTTTTGAACACAGTGCCAGACAGTGGATCACCAACTGTGAGAGTCTATGAGAAGCAATTTGCTTGAGTGAAAAGGGCTGAATAAATCCTGGCTAAAAGTGCAGCAAATGTGTGTTTTTGTAGTGCATTACGGATGTTGCAGCTCAGACATGGAAGGAAAAGGAAAGGCCAAAACTGTCTTTCATTTATAGGACACATACCACCCAGCTTGACAGTTTATTCTGTCACATCACTAAGCTACTAAGGCACAGTAGAAACAACACAACAAAAAACTTTTACATAAAAACCTAAACTCCCCAAATTTCACTCCCTTAATGCAGGACCAGAGTGGGACTCTTGTTCAGCCCTGGAGTTTTATACATCAGACCAGCCCTCTTTAAATCATATATATATGATATTCATGGACAGAATTTATACACACAGCCAAGGTTTTGAGGGGATCCACTTTGGATCACGATCAGTACCCTGCAGTCTAACCACGGTCTTAAAAAGGGTGGAGTGCCTTCTGCAGGTTGGGGATGGAATCCTGCTCCAAGTGGAGAATGCAACAGTTTTTTTTTTTTTTATCAAGCCTTACCATTCAGATTTTAGAGCTAGACAACAAATAATACATAGTGTTTGCTCAACATTGCATGCTTATTTTTCCCAATTATTAGCTCATCTGCTAACTATTACCAGAGAGCAATTTTCTTTTCAGATTTGTAGAAATAATATTTTTAACCATTAGCCTTGAGGGATGTTTGAAACTGGACAAGCTTGTGTACAGGTGGCTGCCAAGTCAAATACAGATCAGTATGGCGGTGAAGATTATTTTGCCTCTGTATTTCAGTGGGGAACAAGGACTGTAAGCCACAAATTTAATCTTTACCAAACCACACAATATAGGTGAACGTCTGTAAACCTTCTGTTTGAATCGGAAATAATCAAATGGTATGTTCTAAACCTACATATTACAGTAGTATAGCATAATAAGAGCTGAATTTCATCAAAATGTGGTCCACTGAATGAAACTGCAATTTTAACAATGCAGAAAGTTTGACTTTTCAGAAACTGAAAGTTGAACTTCCTAAATATTCAATTTGACAGTTATCATGTACTTCGGTGCTTATCCAGTTATACAGTCTCGAGAGCTGGAGTGAC
This sequence comes from Apricaphanius iberus, assembly GCA_028564705.1. Lineage (NCBI taxonomy): Eukaryota > Metazoa > Chordata > Actinopteri > Cyprinodontiformes > Aphaniidae > Apricaphanius > Apricaphanius iberus. The sequence goes on along the minus strand of JAPXFQ010000467.1, from coordinate 229,496 downwards.
AGCCACTGCTTTTATCTTGCCTGATCCCACAAACTGGATAAAATTCTGCAAAAGTACACCACCACACGCTTCAATGCTCTGTCTTAAAGCAGTGACCCCTTACAGAGGTACCAAAGACGGTACTCTGCTTAGGAAAGGGGCAGGTTTGTCAAGTAGGGTCAAACCAATTGAAAAGAAAAAGCACAGGTCAGACAGATTTGACAATGGCTACGGTAAACCTTGTACAATCAAATCCAATCTATCTGATGGGGCCCATCTTGTCCGCAGTAAATGGTTTGAATTTGATGGCGAGATTGCTTGGTAGCTCAAACCAAACAGGCTAAGTGTCACAGTGACAGGATTTTGAGACCAAGTCAAGCTTGTCAGGAGTCATCTGTGATTTCAAAGGCTTTTGTGACAAGACAGCTACTTTGGTCACAAGACAAAGATACTTTCCACTCTTCTGTAATACAAGTTAAACCTCTCAAACTTCTATTTTTACACACACACACGTTTGTACATATATATACACATATATATATATATATACACACATATACATATATATATATATATACACACATATACACATATATATATATATATACACACATATACACAAATATATATACACACATATACACATATATATATATATACACACATATACACATATATATATACACACATATACACATATATATATATATACACACATATACACATATATATATACACACATATACACATATATATATATATACACATATACACATATATATATATATATATACACATATACACATATATATATATATATATACACATATACACATATATATATATACACACACATATACACATATATATATACACATATACACATATATATATATACACATATACACATATATATATACACATATACACATATATATATATATACACATATACACACATATATATATATATATATATATATATATATATATATACACATATATATAACTATGCAGCAGGGGTCCAGCTTCATCTAAACCTTTATCTCCTCATTTAAAGTCAATGAACAAGATGTTTGCTAATATAAAAGCCTCTTCAGTAAATAGGTGTAGGTGAGAAAGCAGATAGAGGCAGTGGGGTGTGCGGTTTGCTGACAAACACATTGTCTGTCCCAATGGATAGGCATGCATGACTGAACAAGTCAGGCCCTTTAAGCAGTGAGATGCCTGAGTGTGAATGGATTAGTGGTGTCACAGAGAGAAAAAAAATTATCAGAAATGTACAAGAAGTCAAAAACAGATTTAAGAGCAATGATCAAGATATACCAAGGTTTTAAAAAGTTCCAGATCAAGAAAAATGATGTCAGGTAGTCTACAAAATATAGCTAAAACCAGCCAGAGCTCTAATCAGTGTTGGACATCTTACAATAAAAAAATAATTGGTTATAGTTAGAAAATACTTTTTCCAAAAAGTAGCTGAGTTTGTACCACAGTTACCATACTGTAAAAGTAATATGTTACTCAGAAAAGTAACTGTGAGGTTATTTTTATGTTCCCTACAAAATTACATTCTATAATATCTATAATGTCAAAGATTGTTTTATAATCATTGAATGAAGAGTCAACAAAAAACACCATATACAGTATTTTAGAACATTTGTTTTTTATTTTAACTCAACACAAAAAGATTTCAGCCATATGCATCAAAATAAAAACATATACAACATAAATATGAAAAATATATGAATGAATATTGTAACCAAATAATCACACACTTTTCATTCAAGTGCAAAAAAAAAAGAAAACCCGACCATTAAATAGTGCAGATCCCTGTATCTGTAATATTGCACAGTAAACACAGCACAATCTGACTCCTAAGTATGTAGATTAACGTGTTTGTTCTCAGCGAAAATAAACAATGCAACAATATACTAAAATACTACCCTAATCTAACGACTAAAGCACTGGTTGTAACTTAGGAGGAGAGGCTTTTCAAATATTTTGTAAGACAGTCTTCCTCTTTGAAGAAAAGACAAGCTTGCCCAGGCTAAAGAGAGAAGTATTGTTGGTACTTCCAGTTTGAAAACACCACTTTCGAATTTCCTTGGCTCCCTCTGTCCTGTGCTTACAACAAGCAGACAGTAAGAGCACTCAGGGTATCCGCCTACCCAGCCAAGCACCATTGTATTTGCAACGGCGTCATTATAGACACCTCTTCTCTCCCTGTAGCTGAACTGTGGCTGTCAGAAAGCTTGACACTGCTGCTCTTCGTTCAACAACATTGTAGTAAAGGTTCACTTTACATCCCTAGTAACACTGACGGGGCTGCAATGATAGGAATTCCAATTCAAAAATAATTTATTAATACTCATACTAATTCATTCTTCAGTGAGTTGTTGTAGATCATAATGGCTGTGGGGAGGAAGGATTTCCTGTAGCAGGCTGTATTGGAGCGAAACTGAAGAGGCCTCTGACTGAAGACACTCTTTTCCTGTAGGATAGTCTCATGAAGAGGATGCTCAGGGTTTTTCATATTTTTTTGTATTTTATGAAGAATCTTTTGCATCATCATCTTTAGTTGTTCAACAGAAAAGTAACTAATTGTATTACTCTATGTTGTCTAAAAAATAACGGCATTAGTAATGCCATTATACTTAAACTTTAAGTTCCTACACTGGTTCTGATGAACATAAAAACAAGATAAATCATATTTATCCTATTTTAGCTTCCCTTCATTCGTTCCCTGTTAGATCCTGAAATTAATTAAAAGTGTTTTTCTTTACATACAAAGCCTCTAATAAACAAGTTCTGTCATAGATCAAAGAACACTTTGCACACAAAACCTTCCTTTTTGATGGGGCTTATAGTTAGAGTGGCTTAGATATTTCTGTGCTACCAATGTAGTTATGCTATTGGAGGTAATAGAAAACTTTTCCCTATTCTGCTACTTTCTCCTTTTACTCTCCAGTTTTGCATTATTTGCAAACAACATAATGTTCTACTTCTATACACAAAATTGATCCTGTTTTTCAGTGTTTAACCCTGTCTCTCTCATTGACAAAGTTATTGACAAAGTTATTGGCTGAGCTTTTGCTGCAAATAAATGTATATGCTCCCGTTCATCCTATAAGCTTGAGAACAGGCTCGGAGCTCACCCATTTAGCTGTATTTAACTCCCAGATAAAGCCACAAAAAAGCAACTACTGCCATTTTTTTTCTTTAATTTTATGAAGAATCCTTCTTTGCATCATAATCTCCAGTTGTGCCACAGTCAACCCAAGAAGATAACCAGCTTTCTTTATCAGGTTGTTAATAATTTTTATGTTACTGGCTCTGATGCTGCTACCCCAACAGACACAGTCTCTAAAAGTGCAGTCAACAGTCTATCCCTTCTTGTAGATAGCTTCACTGTTGAGTCTCCGGTCTAGTCTGTTGTCCAGTTGAAATCTGAGGTATCTGTACACCTCAACCACATCCACTTCTTCTCCCATGATGGAAACAGTATTTGACTTTATCCCTCTTCTGAAATCTACAATCATTTCCTTTGTTTTGTTCACATTTAGTGTAAAACCACTGCTTCCACACTATGCCACAAAGCAGTCCACCAGCTCTCTGTATTCAGCTCATCTCCATCTCTGATACACCCAAGAGTTGCAGAGTCATCTGCAAATTTCTGCAGATGACAGGTCTCTGTCTTATCCTGGAAGTCTGATGTGTACAGAGGGGAAAAAATGGTGAGAGGACCGTCCCTTGTGGTTTTCCCGTGCTGCTGACCAGCTGGTTTGACACAAAATTATTTAATATCACAAACTGTGGTCTTTTTGTCAGGTAGTCATAAATTCAGCTGATTGTTGAGGCCTCCACTTGTGTCTTCAGGTGTTTCTATCAAAACAAATCAGGCTGAATTGTGTTAAATGCACTGGAAAAATCAAAGAACATGATTTTCATAGTACTGCTTGCTTTGTCCAAATGACAGTGAGTTGGTTGAAGCAGGTTGATGATGGTATATTCAAAGCCAACTCAATGGCAATAAGCAAACTACAGGGGGTCCTGATAGGTTCTAGTTCGCTTGCTCAGGTGGGGCAACATGAGTCTCTCCAGGACCTTCATAATGTGGGATGTCCAGGCAATAGGTCTATAGTCATTGATGAATGATGGGAGAGTTTTCTTTGGTACTGGAACAAAGTAGGATCTCTTTCACAACACTGGAACCTTCTCCTGGGTCAGGCAAAGGTTGAAAAGGTATCGACACCATCTGGACCTGCAGCCTTGTTCTGGTTTAGTTTCTCGAACTTCCTCTTCACCTGACTTCTAGAGAGAGACAATTGGGAGATTCAGGTAAAGGGGGAAGCGGCATCTCACTTGGCTGAAGATGAAGTGGTGGAAGTAGAAGAGTGAATTACTGAGGGGGAAGATTAAACATATGAGGTGTGGCAGGACAGATGTGGGTGAGAAGAAAGTGGGATGTCTCTTTGGGTGGGGACAGGACAGGATCTTGTTGAGCTTGTTGACCCCAGGGGTCAATTTTAGGCCCAACTCTTTTAATCTGTATATGCTTCCCCTGGGTGATGTCATCAGTAGGCATGGCATCAGCTTCCACAGCTATGCTGATGATACGTAACTGTATATCGCCGTGTCTCCTGATGACACAGGGCCAATTGATGCCTTTTTTAACTGTCTTTTAAATATACAAACATGGATGGCAGAAAATTTCCTGCAGCTCAATCAGGATAAAACAGAGGTTTTAGTTATTGGTCCTGAAGGCCAGAGAGAGAAACTTTTACCTAAATTGAGAAATCTCAAACCATCACAATCTGTGAGAAATCTGGGCGTGATTTTTGACTCTGAGCTCAGTTTTATTCCTTATATTAAAAACATAGCAAAGGTAGGTTTTTACCACCTGAAGAACATCGCCAGAGTCCGCCCGTTTCTCTCTCAGGCCAGCACGGAGGTGCTGATGCATGCTTTTATTTCCAGCCGGTTAGATTATTGCAATGCCCTGCTCTCTAGTCTTCCCAAAAAGAGTATATACCATCTACAGTTATTACAAAACTCAGCAGCACAAGTGCTGACGAGGACCAGAGGGAGGGAACATATTACACCAGGTTTATGTTCGCTGCATTGGCTCCCCGTCCATTTCAGGATCGATTTTAAGATTATTTTACTAGTTTTTAAATGTCTTAACGGTCTTGGGCCTTCTTATCTATCTGACCTGCTTTTATTATATCAACCCTCACGGACCCTGAGGTTGTCCGGCGCCGGCCTTTTAACCATTCCACGGATTAGATCTAGAACACACGGGGAAGCGGCTTTTAGTTACTATGGTCCCCGCCTGTGGAACAGCCTGCTGCAGGACCTCAGGGCTGCAGAGAATGTTGATGTTTTTAAAAAGCGGCTCAAGACTCACCTTTTTAGTGCTACTTTTAACTGATGATCTGCTATTTTTGTTGATTCTATTTTAGTCTATTTTAGCAAGTTTGTAATTATTCTCTTTTATTTTATTTATCTTTTTATTATTTAATATGTATTTATTACTTCTTATTTATTTTAGTGATTCAGTTTACTTCTTACCTTATTTTACCAAAGTTTTGTTGTATTTTAAGTTTTGTTCTGTTTTATGATTTTGGTTTATGATTTTCACCCAGCGTTAGCTCCAGTTTCTCCTCTTGGGGGACGGCCACACCGGGTGCGATGTCTGGCTGGCCGGCGGAGGAGCTGTATCGTGGAGGGCTCTGGCCTGGGTGACTGGTGGTCCCCTGCCCCTAGGTGTGGGGCCTTCGGTCTGCCGTGGCCGGATTGGCCCTCAGCGGCGATGCTCCTGGTGGTCAGGGTCTCCCTGGGTGTGGTCGGCCCCCTAACGTGGCCTTCTCTCACCAATATGTCGGTGCCCAGCCGTGTCTCTCTAGTGTCAGCTAGTATGAGTGGGGTTGAGCATGTGTGTGTGTGTGAGTACTGATGTTCCGGCGTGTTGGTGTGAGTGTATGTTGGTGTGAGTGTGTGTTGGTGTGAATGTGGGCTTGTTTTGGGGTGTGGATATGTGCGGGAGGGGTGGGTCTTTTCTCTCCCTTGTTCTTAATGTTGTTGTTGCTTTTGTTTTTAGCCTGTGTAAGGCACTTTGTGTTACTGTTTAAGTATGAAAAGTGCCTTATAAATAAATTTTGATTTGATTTGATTCTTCCTGAACTGAACCTGTTGAATAATGTGTTCAGTTCATTGGCTCTGTCCAGACTTGCAACTACCCAATCCTTCCTGTGCTTAAAGCCAGTGATGTTTTTTTTAATTTCTGACCATTCTCTGATATTTTTCCTCTGTAGTTTTCTCTCCAGCTTCTTCCTGTAGGCCTTTTTGCTAGTTAAGCCTCTTTCCTCTAATTGTGTCTGTATATTTTTTAATAACTTCCCATCTCCTATCCTATCTCCTTGAAGGCTCTTTTTTGTTCAAAAGTTCTTTCAGCTCACTGTAGAACAAGGGTTTGCTATTAGGGAAGCATCTCACTGTTCTGGAGGGGATGATCTTGCCCATACAGAAGTTAATGTAGTTAGTCACTCCCTAAGTCATGACACTGATGTCCTCTCCACATGCTTGGCAAAGAGTCGTCCAATTTGTGGACTCCAAACAAACCTGCATGGCTTCTTCAGCTTCATGTGACCATTTTGTAACTGTTCTTTTTGTCCCAGGTTGTGTCTGAACATGTGGTTTATATTCCAAACAGAGAAAGACAAGACTGTGATCTGAGTGTTCTTGAGGAGGTCTTGGTTTGGACATATAAGCATCCATTACATTTGCATAAAACAAATCCAAGGTCTTGTTTTCTATTGTGGAAGAGCTGACAAACCGTTGAAATGTTGGAAGTGTAGAACAGAGTGAGGCATGATTAAAATCACCAGATATTGCCACAAATGCTTTGGGGTGCTGGGTCTGTAGCTTAGCGATAACAGAACTGATGACAATCCATGCATTGTCAGCAATGACTGAAGGTGGAATGTAAAGAACTGCCAAAAAAAACATTGGTGAACTCTCTTGGTAAATAATATGGATGTAAACTTACTGCAAAGAGTTCATTATCTGGGCTTCAGAGATTAAACTTTATAGTACATGCCCTGGATGACACCATATGTTGTTAACAAGCACTGCTACTCCACCTCCTTTTGTTTTCCTGCTCCTCTTCAGATACTGTCTGCTCATACAGTCAGAAAGACTGGCACAGAGACATTGCAGTCAGGGATATAATCATGTAGCCATGTCTCAGTGAATCACATAACACTGCATTCCCAATACTCAGGCTGAGTCCTTGTCAGGGCTTGGGGTTCATCCATCTTGTTAGCTAGTGATCTCATGTTGCCCATTATAACTAATTGAAAAGATGGTTTCAATTTCCTCCTTCTATGCCTAATTTTCGCTCCTTCTCTACATCCACGCCTCCTCCTTCTCAACTCGTGGGATTTTTGGCTTCAGTTGATGTATTATTTCAGGTTTTGAAATGTTAATCAGCTGCTCCTGGCTCTAAATCACGTTGTTGCCATGGTTACACATCATAACAAATTATCCAAAAAGTGAAACATTTACATAACGAATCCTTCCAACTTCACAGCATACACATTTTGAAAGTATACAGGTACAAAAAATAAATCTTTCATTAAGAAAACAAGGGAAGCACCATCCAAAAAACAAAACTCAATATGTAGTGAACAGAGCCGCTCAACATGCAGCCACCCAGAGCAGAGCAATTCTATAATCAATTAAGAGGTTAATTAAAATTGAATTAAAAGTTAGAATGTGCACAGTCCACACTGCTGGTATATTCTGTTCATTTTTTTTAAAATCTGTATAAAAAAAGTGAAAGACATCAAATAACATTCTTTGACTTTGCTATGTCATTTAAGTAGCAGAAATTATTGATGCTTTTCTGTTTTAAGTAACAGTGACCATATTTCTTTTTGGTTAATATGTTAAAACTGGTATTTTTAGCCATGGTTTTCATGCTGTGAGACTGTCACACTGGCTTGTGCATAGAACAGACACAAGGGTTACCATTTTTTACATTTTACAACCTTCAGAATAAGAAAATTACTTCTGTGAACATAAAGGTGCACTAACACACAACACTGACGCAAATCAGCCACTTGTACTCAATAGATTTAGGAAGACAAGGCTCATGTGTCCACCCTGGAAACCTGGCTAGAAATGTTCTAGACTGCTGTTGTATTCCTTTACTTGACTTGGAATAGGAACAATCTATTCAGTTCGCCTTGTGTGTGTGTGTGTGTGTGTGTGAGCGCATGTGTCTGTATCTCTATTTCCCTTTCTCTTCTCAAACTGAGAGAAAACATGGAGCCTGTCTCTACCTCAATAACGCATCTAATCCATCACCGGTGGCAGGCTGAAGAATTCTGGTGTCAGATTCAACTGGCATGGAGAAATGCGCACCATGCATGTGTGTGTGTGAGGTGGCTCCCACAAGCACTGCATGCTTTCTCTTTTGTTCGAGTTCCTGTTGTACATTATAAGCTTCCACGAGGCTTACATTAGCCTGTTTGGCCGAGTGCACTATGTGTCAATTCCCCTTGGACAGGCTGAGGCTGGAGAGGCCACGCTATTGTGACAGGGGGAGAGGAACCTGAGAGGACAGAAAAAGGGTGATGAGGGGAAAGGTAAGTAACTTGGACAGATAAGGAGTTTGGAGAAAAGGTAAAGGGGGGAAAGCAGACTCCATTCTCAGGGGACAATATAGCAGGAAAGGAGCTAAATTACAAGAAAGGAAACAAGGTTTAAAGGAGAAGGTGGCACTATATCTGCAAAAATGTACCTAGTCTCCAATCAATACAAGAGGCAATTGCATCATATTTTTGGCTGGGCACATTAACTTTATTGATTTCCTTCTATGCTCCATGAACAAAGCAGTTAACCCTTTACACTACAACACCTCTCCTCATCCATTTAAACTTTTATAGAAGCTACCACACAGGACAAATCACATTGTCAAACTTTTCAACTGAATTGGTTTATTCTGCCATTGATTTACTTTAAATTTTGAAATAAAAACAGCCTTTAAATTGATGTCTCTTGAGTCTTGATGATGAATCATCCAAAAGCGTTGGGACCTCCAACTTACCCTTAATTCCCTTCTAGGGCTTTTATATTTCCAGCTCTATGGGTCGCATAACTTAAAATCCGGAACATGATTGTTTCAGCACTTTTCTGTTTGCCACCATTTCCAAAAGAGAAACCAGAGCCTTTGGCAAGCATTAGGGGTCTGTTTAGGGTGAGATCAGGCCACCGCTCTAATCAGCCCGAGCACACATATTAAGCACAGCGGCACAATGCAAGGCCTATATTTAGCCACACTATTAAAAGTCGTAACAGAGACCAATATAGCACTGATGGAGGCAAGCCAGGAAGGTTCTAAGAGAGCAAAAAAAGGAAGGGATGTGATGGGAGGGATTCTCTGCTGTAGCCCTAAAAAAATAAGGCATCAGAAATTGTAGATGAATAAACTTTAAAAAAAAATGATTTATATACCCAAGAACTACGATATGTTTTTGCTTCATTGACTAATACAAGACAAAAAAGTATTCAATAAATGTCTAGTGAAAGTAAAAAAGTCTAATTGTTTTATCAAGTTATGGTTTCATTTTTTTTGTGTTAATCAAGCAATGAAAACATGTTATGGTATAATTTTTTTTAAATCTGAGAATCATAATTCTTGAATAAAGTATGGCTTGGTCTTGCATGTTTTAACTGTTCTGACGGATGCTGTGATGAAAATAGGCCATGCCCACTTCAAATGTTTATTAATATTCTTTAGGGGTTATACTTGCATTTTATTTAATATTGTACAGATCAAATAAATTTTATGGAAACCATAAGTATCGTCACTGTGTGACGTTGGACTTGCCACCACAGCCCCCCCACCCATGTAAAATCCACTTTTTAAAGCTTTTCATCACATTCTTATGTCATTTCCTCCTTAGAAACATGCCTAAAGTGTTTCTTAGGTTAATTTATGTAAGTCTGAGTAATTTTTTTAAAACTCTTTTGATTAACGCCTCCACATCTCTCCACATAGCTCCCTCCCCAACTACGTCAACAGCAATCAGCTATCACCTGCGGAAATTAGTATATACCTAGTTATTTTTCCCAATTGGGCAATGCCTTCTTGAAAAAAAAAGTCTGGTGCACTGAAGATGCTACAGTACTGCAATATCAGTGACTGACACAGAGTCACAGCATCAGCATGATGGAGGAAATACTGATAAACACTGTAGCCAACCACCCCAAGCTATATTACACCAGGTGTTTTCTATACAGAGACAGAAACAAAAAAACATTACAAAGGGGTTAAACTATTAAGACAGGTAAGCTCTTAAGAGGTCCTCCACTGAGAAGTGAGCCATGAACAACTTCCTCATCAGAACACCCTCTTTGGAGGCGTAAACTCGACCCGGGCCTGGCAATAGCTCCACCACAGCACGTCCCTCACCACTCACATATTATATTATACACTTTTACTAACTACAGACAGATGGACAGCCGCTCAGCATTGTAGTTGGTCTCTTGGCGGGTGATGCTTGGACCAATGCGCAATACCAGCTCCTCAAACTGGGCCTTCCGAGGCAGCGAGGGGGCCAGTGTTTACAGATTCCCTGTTTTAGGGGTCCAAGCTCCGCCTGAGGCCAAGCCGAACACGTAATGCGATCAGCTCAGAGACTAGAGCTCACCAGCAGCCGCGCTCCACATGCTGGGGTTGAATCAGCACTCCGAGAATGTTGTGATGATGTTGAACACAGCGTATCAAAGAGAGGAATGTTCGAGGCTCTTAAAGGGACATGAAGCTAATTTCAAGGCATTTAGTTCAGACATGTTGTGAGTGCAATATTCCAAATAGGTTGTATATCTCATTTATTGAACTTACAGATCGCTTTTCGGTGATATTATTGCTGTACTTTACCACCGAATTCCCTTTTTTCTCTGACAAATATGAGCCATCTACCCTTTAAATACTATATTATATCAATGGTAACATTTCATCATATATATTTCTATCGCAGACATTGAAACCTTTAAAATAGCATAAAATAGCTCCTTTAAAACACATGAATTTCACGCATCACTCATGCTCATAATATTTGGTGAGTTTTAATATATGTCTACGGCTCCAAAAGGCAGATCCATTTTCGGAATAATAATAATAATAATAATAATAATAATAATAATAATAATAATAATAATAATAATAAAGAGTACAGATACAATAGCCCTTTGTTGAACGTTCGCTGCTGATGTTAAAACAGAAAAGGTGTATGTGGAACTTTCTTCACAAAACGAAAACTTTTAAGAAAATTGCCCATCTTCCTTGAAACGGATGTCCTACTAAATTTGTATTAAGGTCAGGCTGTGGAATGCAGAGGGAAATGTCACAAACCTCAACAGCTCCATCTCAGAGTTTAAAGGCTTTAATTAGCAGGTTAAAATGTGAAACATCATGACAGCCCAATTAGAAAATGACTGCACAAAACATTTTTGCAAGGGCTGAAGGAGAAAGCTCCTTAAGGAAAAAGGCCTCTTGAAAGTTGAATGAAACAAAATATATTTTGAACAGTGTCCATGTTCAAAGATGAGAACAGAGTAGATTTTTCTTTCTAGGACACACACAACTAAGTTTACACAGCACACCAGAAAGAATATCAAGCATGGTGTTAAAAAAAAAAAATGTTGGTGGGAAAAAAGTATGGTGTTCGAGGGCGATAACTTAGGCTTTTTTTGCAGCCACAGAACCTGGGCATTTGAGTCATTGTATTGACAATGAACTTGTCTATGTACCAAATTAATCCAGAGTCAGGATCAAGTCAGAGTGAGGTCACCTGTCAGCTAGCTGATGCTTGGATGTAACTGGGTTACTCAAGACAATTATCTCAGACACAGCGGAAATATAAAACAGAATACCTTGTGGATGCAATGACTCAGCAAAAGTCAACCCGGTTGAAATGCTGTGGTGGGAGAACTGCCTAAAACAAATGTTTGCAATTCTCAATGATAACAAACAATGTTGGAAAGGAGAGTGATCCAGCCCATCTCAACATCAATGGAAGAAACTGTTAAGATCCCCATGCCTCTTAAGCAAACTCACAAATTTTCAAGCCAAATGTTCAAAGTAAGTAATTAAAAAAAAACAGCCACTTCAGGTAACAGCTGATGAAGGCAGTTCTATAGCTTTTGAATAATGGGTTATGTTTAGTGTTTCACAGAGCTTTTTCATTTTGGCATTATCTATGGTAGATAAGAAAATGTACGGATCGAATCTGCTGTGCATTATTTTACACCTTGAGTCACATTTTAATGGTTGCAGAACCTGGTAAAAAGTAGTTCATTTTGTATGTCTTAATACAGTAAAACTGAGAATGGAATGAGGTCTTATTCTTTTTTCCATGACTATTCACACTTCATTCCAACATGATAGTAATGAATTATTAGGTGAAACACAGACAGCATTATGCTAAAATTATAGCACATGTTCAGACGATTATGTACACGTGTGCACACACACACACACACACACACACCGTCTATATCTCTCACACTTATAGTTGTAGTTAACAATTCCTTGTAATGAGAACAAGGTAGCATACACCTCCTCACAAAAGCCTGACTTCTGATAAGGGAGGCTTGTCTCCAGGGAAAATTATGCTTCAAAGGTGGGACTCTGACTGCTATGATGTACGAGCAGACGCAAGGAAGTAAAAAAAAAATTTAAAAAAGCCGGGCTCATTTAATGTGTGTAAATAAGCAAGGAACAAAACAATCACATTACATGCAGTACACACACAGCCTCTGATGGTGAGACAGAAGTTATTATGGGAAAGTCAAACAGCCTGAGCCAGAAGGAAATATCACCTTTTCTGCGTTCTCCCCTGGTGTTCTTCAAAGTAGATCACAAAAGATACGTGCATCAAAAAGTAGCACAGAAAAAGGTTCAGGTGAGGGGCAAATTAGCTGAAATTGTTTCAATTCCTCCCAATGGATTTGTGAGATTTTAATGTGGGACAAGATTGGCAGGGAGCGATGATATCCTAAGAAATTATAGCCAGCGGGATCCGAACCATAAATGAGAAGAAAAAAAAACCCACACAAAACACTTCAATCAAGCCAATCAAGCTTACCTCTTACTTCGGTAATATGCACGAACATCAATGATGTCCCGATACAGTATGTTTCCTGCTGGGGATGATATGCCTGCTATTTGCAGAATTGGCTGAGAATAAGTCTTTTAATAAATTTAACTTGTTTCTTTAGGGTTTTCAAACTCAGTGCTCAAAAAAATGTACGTTTGATGCAGTTTCACTAGAGCAGTTCAGGACTGAGGGTTCATAGGGGATTACATGAGAAGAACCACAAATCTTAATTTTTATTTCCATCAAAGAGTATTTGGAAGAGATGGGTTTAGCCACAGTTATTTCTACCAGTGGTTAATGAGGTATTGGTTCTATGGTTTACAGTATTTGGTGTGACAGATATGAAGAATTTATTGTACTGTACTGTGAGAATACGATGACTGGCTACCCGTTAGCCGCTAGTAGCACAAAGGTTTTCATCTACTTACCAACTATGTAGCAATGTTATGGAGGGGTGATGAGTAGGGCTTGTTTTCAAACTTTGCATTTGAATCAGTAAGTCATTGTTTGATTTTTACCAATTTAAACAAACATATTAAAATTCAGAAAATTGCTTATTTGAGACCAATACTATCCATTAATCTTTTCATAGAGTAACATTACACAATGTTCTCTCTTCTTTTAGTACCTCTGGATATACCTACTCAACGTACTTTATCGCAATTGTGAAACTGTTGCATTGAAATAAAAAAATAAATAAATAAAACTTTTTAAACTGAGCGTCTGGTTTACATAAAATGGATTGGCAATGAGACGTGAGTGTTACTAGGCGAGGTGACAAGTAGAAAAAAGAAACTGAATAGACGGCTCAAGTACAGCAGGAATGGATGGATACAAATTGAAGAACCTGCATAAAACTGAAGAACAAGTCTGCAGGATCCATATTTGGTTTGGTTTTTGCACAATAAGATTTGTTTCAGCATTCTTGGGATTTGAACAACAAAAACAGCTGGTTGCGATAAACACTTTAAAAGAAAATATTTAAATAGCTAATGACAAATAATACATGGTTTATCAAAATCATTATTGAGCATTAAAGTCTAAAAAATACCCAACATTTCATGATAGCTTTAGTATTTAGTAGATCATTAGTTTGTTTTGATAACTTGTTGCAAAAAACCAGACAAGCTTCTGGTAGCAATACTCAGAAATCTCAGACCATTCCTCGTGGCAAAGTTATTTCTTATATTAATAATTGTGGATGCTGCAAATGAGTTCTTTCAAATCCCACCACATAATTCAATAGACTTTAGGTCAGGTGACTATAATAATCATGTTGGTGGACTTTGAGTTATGTTTGGGATCGTTGCACTGTTTGAAGCCCATATGAAGCCCAATCTTAAGCTTCCTTGTAGATAGCAGGTAATCTTTTCCATTTCATTGAAATCATCATCCTCTCCTCAAGCTGCAGGTTTGCCTTACCACAGTGAGCAAAGCAGCCATGAGCATCAATGAGGTACCAGCATACTTTAGTGAAGAGATGGTGTTATTCTCAACATATGCTTAATTCCTTCTCCTCCAGACATAAACTGATTCATACAGTGTGCAAAACGAAGTCCCAAAACTTTGTTAACTTTTACAGAAAAAGCTAATTGAAGGCAACCTTTTTTTTCTTTGGATCAGTAGTGCTGTTTCTGAAGGCTTTTTGTGATCAATCAAAGACTTTTGACAAGCTGCCTCCTCAGTAATCTTGTGGCCGTCGATGGATTCCTTTTGCCTCGTCCAGGTTGCATAGCTGTTGTACTTTAAAGACACACTCTGTAACGTTGCAGATATTTGCCCTTTGCCGCCCTCTCAATGCTTGCGGCATAATGTCACTCTCGTAAAACCAACAAAGGAGCACATGTGAACAAGTGTACTGACGATTTACGAGCTCGCCAGCTAAAACAACAAAAAAAACAATCAAACTGACTGCATGTCAATTGGTAAACTGTCAAATAGCGGAGGAAAGCAGGCACCGCTTTAGTGAGTGAATACGAGCTCAGCGTCAGGGGATGGAGATAACCATCTTGGCACACCATCGCACTGTATCACAACATCATGACCAAATAATTTAAAGATCTACAGAATTACTTTCGCTAATAAGTAGGCACTAATTTAAGTCCGAAAACATCACTTTAACTAAATAAAGCACACTTTAATCCAGCGGTAACTCACTACGAAATGTTCTGAAACTATACAGGGAACCAAAATGCATAAATATTGCAGTTTTATACTCTTTGGATTGCAACATAGGGGATGATGGCTATTACCAAGACCTAGCCAACAGCCATAGTGGATGTGGAAATCTCTATGGGGCAATTCTGAACAAGTGTATTGACCATTTTACAGCTCGCCAGTTAACATCAAACTAAAAAAACAATCAAACTAACTGCATGTCAGTTGGTAAATGGTCAAAGAGTTTTCCTGGCATTGTATACCATCATCATACCCAAATAAACCCGGGGTAAACATTTATGACTTACCAATCTAGTAGCAATACGGCTTGTTCAGCATTCATACATCCTCCTGTATCTCTAACGTCTCACTCACAGCAGCTGACAACATAAAACTAAAAAGTTGTAACACTGGATTTTAGAAGCAAATTCTACTTTTACCTAAATTAAGCAACGGATTGACAGAAAATATCTTTTACAGCAGTGATTTTCTTTTAAATCTGACCTCTGACCTGTTCTCTGACCTCTCCCAACTTGCTGCTGCACCGACATAACACTGCAACATTCCTTAACCCCGATTCACACAGGGTGCACAATGGATGTAGCATACTGCCATAAAGCCAAACTCATTCAGTACAACCAGATTAGCGGTCGACAGGTAAAAAGTTCTATAGAGCAGTAAACAGCAGGAGGACCCTCACCTGTAGTGACAGCTCCAACAACGAACATCAAAAATGGTGTTGTGTCATATACATTTTAAAAATACATCTTACTTGTGTTACGGAGTGTGTCTTTAACTTTAATAATTAATTTTTTTACTTGTTTCATCTTAAGCACACCTGATGCAACTACTCAAGTCCTTGTTGGGTTGCTTCAGGTGAACCTGAGAAAATGAGCAATTATTAGTATGAATCGTTTAAAATACGTTTTAGCAGTGAATTTGGATCAAATCCTTATTACATTAGTTTTATTTAGCCTTTTAAAGTGTTTTTGTCATTCCCCCCCCCCAAACATCTTGATATTGCAAAAAAATAAGATAGATAAATGAGCATATACCTCAGATTAATAAAAACTATCCTATACCACATTTTACTCCATAGATGCAAGTCACTACCTTTAACCCTCACCAATCAAGTTTCTATTATTACTTGGCTATACAAAGTTCCTTCTTAAAGTTGAGAAGAAAGGGGGAGGCAAGATGGACATTACACTGTGAATCTTTAAATCTGTCAGGGGACAAAAACAAAGTGAGGGGGGAGAGGATATGAAAGGAGGATGAGCAAAGAGGGACAGGGGTGGTCTAATCAGTCTACTTGCAGATTGGATTTTCTGCCCCCTTTCAAAACACTCACAAAAAAAGCAAGCCAAAGCCCCCTGTCCTGGACAACGGTTGCCATGGTAACCCCTCTCCGCTTGGGAAAGAGGACAGCAGGGAGTCAACTGAAAGCTGGAGCTGATGTGGCTATCTTTGTGAATTTATTTTTTTAAAGTTACATCAAACCATCTCTGGTTCATTCAAGCTGGTTTTAGATTGATTCCTTCATCAACTTCAGCTTATTTACGTTCTTTAAGTAGTCTTTGGATGTTTAAGTGCTACAGACATTAAAGTTCTGTGAAGCAGCGAAGGCATTCCAGCACAAATAAACCCGGTGTTCTAACTTTCTGTGCTAACCCCATATTCCATGCTACCCTGTAGCACTGTGCATGCACACTTCAATTTTACGTCACAGATTGCTTACTCAGCAAAACTATCATCAAAAAATTCTACCTGTGGAAGCTTTGTTTCATCTGTTTTATTTCTTGGAGGGCTAAGGTAAGTTTTATTCAAATTATTTTATAACTGGCCTTGTGTAAGCTGTTATATCACTACTAGTTTACTCGACAGCCCTTGCAGGTATTCAAATGGCTTTAGTTTCACGTCTGTGATAATGTTAAACTGCATGCAAACAGGTAAACTCGCCCAATTGTTTAGAGTCGACCACGTGAATTGCGTCAAATACGGTATATTTCGCGAGTTATTTGTGCTTATCATTATACTACTTTTCAATAATTTGGAGTAATAATGTCTTTTTCTTAAAGAATCCTAGAAGGAGCCCGTTGAGATGCCAGATAAACTGTCTGTTGTATAGCTGAACATGGCGTCACCAGGTGAGTTCATTATTAATTAGCAGCACATTTCCTTTTTAAGTTTTGGAAACAAAGTGAAAAAAGTTTTCAGCTTTCCTGTGTGCATCACATTTTACTGGCTTGGTATGGGATATATTTATTAGCTACTAACAGTAACATGTTTCTAGAGTTTATCCACCATCTAGAGATAAATACCAGATACGATCACAGTTAATTTTTGTAGTACTTAACTATCTTTATATTATGTTGGCACACACTCATAAAACTCTAGGTTTCAAGTGACATATCTTTTCGAGCAGGTATGTTTTCTTCAAGTCTTGAATTTTAATAGTTAATAAAGCAGTAAACTATTTTGGGATTTCTGCAGATCTTTTAAGTGTATCATGCAACATAACCAACCCTCTATACTTCAGCGACCTGTACTTCGCTACTTGGAGCCACTGGAACAATAAGATTCATTTCATCAGCTGTAATATCAGTTCATCATTATAAAAAAAACTGACAATGTAACTCCTGTGGTGTGTTTTGGAAGTATATTAAGTAGCTATATTTTATTTTTCATTTATTTATACTTATATGATCTTGGAATCCTTTATCTCTGGTCTCAGCTGAGATGTCCGGTAAGCTTTTTACAGGACAGTAACAGAAATGTGAGGAAGATGAACTGACCAAGAAAGCTGGTTTTGCTTCTCATAATTTTTTAAATATTGATAAATACAGTATTACTGAACAAACCAACCAATGAAGATGTTTGATTGTGTCCTTAAACTTTTGGCTGTTGGAGGCTTCTGGTATGCATTTTGGTAAAACCAATTATATAAATGTATGATTTAAATACATATTTATTAATTATTGTTATTTAATTTATCTTCGACAATGCAAAACATTTGAGTTCATCAGCATTTAATAGCTTATTGTTCTTATGGGTCCAGAGGGAAACAAAGAAAACTTTAATCCAAAGCTGATGGAATACTTTGTTGTTTAAATGTTTATAGCATATGGACTTTAACAGCAATAATACATTATTGTTTGTCTTGTGTCATGATATTCGGTGATGTTTCATAGCATGATGAGAGCTACAGAACCTTACTCAGGTTAAAAAATGGGGTAGAACATGGATGCATTAAAACCTTTATACTTAACAGATCAATGTTGTTTTCTGTCTTTGCCTGAACACACAAAGACTAAGGAGCTGGTGGTGGACTTCAGGAGAACTAAACCACCAGATAGCATTTACCGATCATGGTTTTGCTAGTGTTAGCTTTATATTAAACTGGCAGCATGTTCTGTGGATTGAAAAAAAGTTTGTTATTTATATAACTTTTTGCTATGTTAGGCATTACTGCTAAACTGCCACTTCAATCCTGTCTCTTAAAAAATCTTTTCCAGTGATTATATTTAACATCAAACCTAACAGTTGTTTTTTTTGGGGATCTAAACATGACGGTAGCACATTTCGAGGGGTAGAACTGACAGATAGACATAGCTATCAATGCGTGTAGGACATTCTGACGAAGTAGCACAAGTGTAGCATTGTTTTGGTTCTTTGCTTGTGTCACAACACCTAAATGATAACGCCGGCACAAGTAATATGCTATGGAATATTCAAGGAATTATCACTGAAATCTTCAATTGTTTAATTGAGTGATCAGATACACACTACATCATGAGGGCCAACACTAACTGTTGGAAGTAGAGAAAAGCAAGGACTTTTTCTTTTTTTTATCTGGTGCTTTGTGTATTTTAATAAGATTTTGGAATGACAGGTGATGAATAAATCCTAGAATGGACAAAGGTTTTGTGCCATGACAGTAGATGAGCAATAGCGGAATCTCAATTGTTTGCTTGGCCTGCTTGAGTGGAACAGTGTAAACTTTGAAATGGCACTTCTTGGTCTTTTCTCTTGTAAAATTATTTATTTGGAATTCTGAAGAAAAAACACTTTTACCTAAATAACTCTGTCTATGATAATAAAGGGTTCTCCATATGATTATGTGTCTCATTGTGATGATTATCTTAACAGGGAATGTTTTTTCATTTGGGATGCATCAGTCTTCCAAGCTGTTGACATGTTTGTAATTTAATAAGCTTATCTGATTTAGTTTGTACTATACTCATGAATTTTCCTGTCTTTACCCCAAATTTGTTATATCCTTTGACTTTTCTATTTTTTTAAATCATCCAATGTCTGCACCATTCTGATGTTTAAGATTTGGGTCACTAAAATCTGTATCACCTTTAGACATCAAGAGTCCTAAAAGTCAATTAATCTAGGCAAATAATTCACAGTTTTAATGTTATAGCTCTTTGGACATACTAGTGTAATATGTGTTGAATTCAAGAAGGTTTGCAGACATTGATATTGTGATCACAAATACAACTCAATATGCCATGCAATATTACCCGACAGAGAAAAATGTGTTACTTGAGGAAGGTATCACATACATTTTAAGTTCAATTTTTTCTATTCATAATGTCATGCCTGATTTGTGTATATACAGATGCAGAACAAGTGAGACATCTGACATTGTAAATCGATGTATGCATACTTGTTCTGCATCTGTATATACACAAATCAGGCATGACATTAAGACATCTGACATTGTAAATCGATGTATGCATACTTGTTCTGCATCTGTATGTACACAAATCAGATATAACATTATGACCTTTGACCGACCTTTACTATGTTATTTTACTAGTAATATACAGCAGCAATCAATGACAATAGACTTGTTTGTTTTCTCCTTGTGGTATAATGACTCTGCCAATAATATCATGGTACCTGAAAAAGGCTTTGATTTACAATACATTTCCAATTGATCAAAGCAACAAACATTACACAACCAGGTGTGTGTTCAAGATGGTGCTAATAACTCCACTTCATAAAGTATGTCCAAGCAAGCACGTGTAATGCTGTCTGCACATAAAACAAGCTAATGACTTTCAGTCATACTTGCTCTATGCGAAAGCAATAAATGCAGTCCTGATTCATTGTTCAGCTAATTAGAAAGCCCTGTGAAGAACAATTCATGCTACCTGTTCTCAACTTATCTTTGCACATTCATGACACTTAGTGCATGCAACTCAAAGGCTGGTTCAGACAGCCACAATGCACAAAATGCAACCATGTTCTGTGTTTGCAAATTACATGCAAAGAAACAACACCCTGCAGTGTTTCTGTGGACCTGAGGTGATCAGAGATGCAGATCAGGAGAGACATGTGCTGGTGACAAAGTATCCCCCCTTATCCACCCTAAACACTGGGAAACAAACACATCCACACAAACTCCCCCATCTGGCCTCATCATCGTCATAACTCAAACACATGGTCTGAAGTGGCAGGAGGGAAAAATGCTGTGTATGCAGAATAAAAGAGCAGTGTACTCTCAGGTCAGAGAGAGAGAGAGAGAGAGAGAGAAGATGGCCAAGGATGGATGTGTGAGTGTGTTCTTGTGTGTGATGGTGGTACATTTCGTAGTCTATGAATCTTCACTAAAGCTCTTTAAAAATGCCGACCAATCTAGCATCGGGGATTTAATGCCTGCTTCCCTCCAGAAGGGATAGAACAGCCAGTTAAAGTATGCTAATTCATTGGCACTAAATACACTGCTTTAAATGTCAACCTTCCATTATTACACACACGCGCTCACACACACACAATCCATGGAGCTTCATAGAATCACACTCAGGAAATCACATAATGCATGCGCACATTAAATCACACAAATCAGGCTGCCACTAAGGCACAAGGAAAGCAACTTGGAAATTAAAGCCACTTTAATCAATCAATATTTTTTTAAAGGACACAATGGGCATTCTTAAAGAAACTTAAACATTTATAGATATAATTATATTGGAAAAGAATTCTTCCGAAATAGCAAGAAAACGATGAGGAACAGAGAAATGGGAGGATAGAAATAAATAGCATTGAGATCTGAGCCAGAGAATAGCTCCAGCAAATAAAGGCAATCAGCTCCCAAACAACCAGTCAGAAGCCTGACACTCCTCCACAAGCTAGGGTGACAGCACCATTAATTCTATTAACCCTATTAGCATTCAATCCTCATCGCTTCCCTGGTTCAATACACACCTCCATCACACTGCAGAGCTTCTGCTTTTCTTCCATATGGAGAGAGAGAGAGACGATGGATGGAGAATAGAGGGCTCAAAGTGGGACAGATGAAAAGGAAGGCCAAACAGTAGCACTTCCTGTGACTCTGATCACCATCTATCTCTCTGGTAAAATTTTGTGATCAGTTAGGACACTGTTCACAACACATTAAAGCATAGACTTAGGTCACTGGCACCAGGACTTCATTTACATCTTTGGAACACTTAAGGTATTAAGGTGGGGTCAATGGGGTCAATTTGGATTTTTGTTTGCAATGGATGCAATCGGCTTCTAGGATTAACCCTCTAAGCGCCAAAATCGCAATATTGCGACAAGCAACATTGCTGACTTTAACGAGCCACAGCTGCAAATATGACCACTAAGTTAATTACTACTTTACGTCAGGAGATGGTGGAAATGTGTACCTTTAATCTAGGACACATTTTTGGGTGCGTTACCGTGGAAACTTATGGAGTAGATCACCTTTTTATGCACCTCTGCGAGTGAGAGAGACAGCGTGCAGCTGCTGCGGTCAGAGAGTTTTAGAAAGATAAAACTTATGATGCCGAGACGTCCAAGTTCCTCAACGAAAAGAATTGTCTTATTCAGATTCTGAAGAGGAATATTTAGCCTCTGACAAAGATGTTGAGTTGTCCAGAGAGAAAGAAAGCGAAACTCAAGCAGCGCACAGCAGCAGCCGGCCGGCCGGTCCCGTTCACCATTACGATCCACAGCAGCAACAGGTGCGATGCTGTTCGTAATCGATAATCAATAGTGGATCAGACAATTTGATGAGACTGTTGGTTATTTTGAGGATGGATATGTGAAATTCTGAGCCCAATCATTTCTATTCTGTTTTATGTAGTAAATAGACTAATGGAGGCTCATAACAAAGGAAGGTAACAGATATGTCCACCTGTTTTTGAAAAGAAATGCCAATAAATACTAAAATGCATGTATAAAATACATAGAAAAGTAAAATAATTTTCAAAATAAAGTACATTTTAAACTATGTAAAAAAGATCAAGTCCCATAAAATTATTGCAAACCAAAATTCCCAATACCTGATGATATCATAATATGCAAATTAGATGTGTGGATTTGTTCCCATCATAAACTTTGGATCATGCTGAATTTTTTCTCATTTACAGTGTACCTTTATCTATAACCATATTAAAACTACAACATTTTGAACTAGTGATATCAAAATTGAGTATTTTATAGGAAAAAAAACAGCGCCGTTTTAGAGGCTATATATATATATATATATATATATATATATATATATATATAGTAGAAGCCACATCTTTACTGCTGTCCTTGCACAAACATATAACAAAGAAATGGAAGCTGTTGGTATACTGCCATATTCTTATGGCTGAGTAATGTAGGCTATGTACTGTATATCACAACTAATAAAAAGCCTTTTTGGCAAAGTATTTCTGATGTAGCTGAACCTCTGTAGCTGTAAACATAAGATCCTCTGGTCATTCATAAATTCCCAATTGAGTCCAAAATGTCTAGAACAGATGTCAACTCTCATCTGTCTGACCACAAGAGTAGTGGAGTAGAACTCAGCTGAGTCAATGCTGAGTCGCTTTCATGAAATCTGCATCAAACTTTTTGATTCAAAACAGTGAAATGTATTTAACGTGTGGGATGCACACAGAGATTGTGCTATATATACTTTTTAATTTGTCATTTTGACTAAGTCCCCCCAAAAAAAATCCGATTATGATCTATTTTACTTGCCAATATTTAAAAAAATAATAATAATAATAACCTACTCAGTAGCATTTAATTTTCATTCATTTTAATAATTTTCAATCCGAACAAACAGAACAGAGAATCCACATCATGCCAACACAAATCTAGCCGAATATCAGGGTACATTTATCAATTATTAACATTTCACATGTTGTGGCCTGAACTCTCAGCATGGAGTCCATTTGTCTGCACCAAGTGGTCAGGGTGTGAATTGCAATCTGTTAAACTGAGCGACGGCCCACAGATTTTTCTTTAACCGGTCAAATATGAAAATATTTGGTCAATATGACCCCCTGGATGCACATTACCAGAGCCTTCTGGCAGTTGACCAGTGTTGGTGTCAATAGGTGTGTTTCCACTATCGGAATTTCAGGGTAATTTGATCAGAACGTCCTGATACCCGTGTCTCCACTTCATCGAGCTGGTCCAAGAGCTGTTTTCAAGCACATTTCAGGAACTAACGGAGTACCTGAATGGGGTTATGTACAGACGGGGACAAAATTGTTGGTACCCTTCATTAAATAAAAGAAAAACTCATAATGGTCACAGAAATAACTTTAATCTGACAAAAGTAATAATAAATAAAAATTATATAAATGTTGACCAATGAAAGTCAGACATTGCTTTTCATCCATGCTTCAACAGAATTATTTAAAAAATAAATGCATGAAACAGGCCTGGACAAAAATGATGGTACCCCTAGAAAAGAATGAAAATAATGTGACCAAAGGGACATGTTAATCCAAGGTATGTCCACTAATCAGCATCCTAGGTGTCTACAATCCTGTAATCACTCAGTGGGCCTATATATAGGACTCCAGGTAGTCACTGTGTTGTTTGGTGACGTAGTGTGTACCACACTCAATATAAACCAGAGGAAGCAAAGGAAAGAGTTGTCTCAGGAGATGAGAAAGAAAATCATAGACAAGCATGTTAACTGTAAAGGCTATAAGACCATCTCCAAGCAGCTAGATGTTTCTGTGACTACAGCTGCACATGTCATTCAGTAATGTACGATCCATGGGACTGTAGCCAACCTCCCTGGACGTGGCTGCAGGAGGAAAATTGATGACAGATCAAAGAGACGGATAATCCAAATGGTAACAAAAGAGCCTAGAAAGACTTCAAAATAGATCCAAGCTGAACTTTATGCTCAAGGAACATCAGTGTCAGATCGGAACATCCTTCGCTGTTTGAGCCAGAGGACAAATCATTAAAAAAAACAGACTGGAGTATGCCAAACTACATGCTGACGAGCCACAAAGCTTCTGGGAGAATGTCCTGTGGACAGATGAGACAAAAATTTAACTTTTTGCCAAGGCACATCAGCTCTATGTTCACAGACGGAAAAATGAAGCATATCTAGAAAAGAACACGGTCCCTACTGTGAAACATGGGGGAGGCTCGGTTATGTTCTGGGGCTGATTTGCTGCATCTGACACAGGGTGTCTTGAATCTGTGCAGGGTACAATGAAATCTCAAGACTATCAGGGGATTCTAGAGAGAAATGTGCTGGCCAGTGTCAGAAAGCATGGTCTCAGTCGCAGGTCACGGGTCTTACAACAGGAAAATGACCCAAAACACACAGCTAAAAACACCCAAGAAGGGCTAAGAGGAAAACACTGGCCTTCTATGAGCCCTGATCTCAATCCTATTGAGCATCTTTGGAAGGAGCTGAAATGTGCTGTCTGGAAAAGGCGCCCTTCAAACCGGAAACAACTAGAACAGTTTGCTCATGAGGAGTGGGCCAAAATACCTGCTGAGAGTTGCAGAAGTCTCATTGACAGTTACAGGAATCATTTGATTGCAGTGATTGCCTCAAAAGGTTGTGCAACCAAATATTAAGTTGTGGGTGCCATCATTTTTGTCCAGGCCTGTTTCATGCATTTATTTTTTAAATAATTCCGTTGAAGCATGGATGAAAAGCAATGTCTGACTTTCATTGGTCAACATTTATATAATTTTTATTTATTATTACTTTTGTCAGATTAAAGTTATTGATTTAATGAAGGGTACCAAAAATTTTGTCCACGTCTGTACTTGGAAATGGCCCGATTGAGTCAGATCAAGCAGAAATGCAGCAACAAGCCCTGCTTCATTCAGTTGTTATTTCTGCTGCTCTGTGCACCTTTGCGTTGATCAGTGATGTTGCTTGCTGATGAAACGGTGTGGTTTGCGGATGTGTAGCTGATTACTTAGCAGGCAGATTGTGTATGGGGACATTGCGGTTGAGAGGAGCAAGCGAAGAGATTACCCCGTCAGAAAAGATCTGTTCAAATTAAACTCACGTTCCAAAAGTGGAAACATACCCATTGCTACATCCCGTCCTCAAGTCAAGTCACAATTCTGCCTTATTTATACATACAGTTAAGCCCAATGCTATTCACACAGCTAGAAAATTCTGGTATAAGGCATTATTTAAATTTTACTAACATGTTTCTTCTAACAGGAAGGAGTAGCTCGGTCAGAATGTTGACTTAAATTAGGTTAGGGGGATTGCAAACAGGCCTTCAAACCTCACAGACTTGGAGCTCATCACCAAATATAAATTATCAAATATGTTTGGAAATATGCAAAAGGATGGCAGACACATTTGTACAATGATTTTAAACATTTAAAAGAAATGCACCTCAGCAAATGTGCAATTGTAGCTTTAATGCTTTTGCCAAAATTGATCCTGTCTCAACTTCACCGATTTTCAAGGTGAATAGAGATTGTCAAAAGAAGGATGAGATGAATACTCCAGAAACACTTGAAGCTTTAATGCTTTGTCAGAGGCTGGCAATATGGCAGGAACAGAGGAAAATGAGTGTCTACAGACAGCCTTCTCCTCTAAGGATGCTTCCCCCTCCTGCCTGTCCAAGTTGGGTGGCTGAAGTTGTCAGCACATACTAGCGTACAAAATATGTAGGACAGTACCATTAAGGCATAAGTGCAGGTCAGCACCAATTCAATCCAGAGTTTGTAAGTGTGTGCATGTGTGTGAAGAAGTTAAAATGTGCAATAAAACAATCTGACTCCATACTCAATTGGAAAAAACTTAAGAGCACAACGAATTATAAAAAATACAATCATAGAAGTAATAGCTGTTTTAAATGTTTGAATGATGGGCTGAGTTTCAGCAAGAAATAAAACTGCTACCGTGCTATTACAGCTACATTTAACTGTACTGTAGCCCTGAGTACCAAAGAGAATGAATGTAGAAAGAGCTGTGCAAGTTCTTCCTCCCCGTTTCCCTCCATGAACTCTGTACAAAGTAGCTGCAGCTCTAAGGGACTATCTCTGCTGTGTCTGCAGCTGAGAAGTATGATCTTCCCTGCTGACTGACTGCAACCTATATTACCTGCGGGACAAGCCATTTCCTGTGTATAAATCCACTTTTGTGAGGTAATGTCTAGAATTAGCGTTGGGGGCTGTAAGGGTGTTTGTTACACACACAAAAAAAATCTTGTGCCAAAGCGAATGCAAGGCTGATGTGAAATCTGAAAGGGAAGCACGCTTCACTGGGCAGTTGCTTTCTCTTACTGCTGCTCGACCTGCATTTTACTAAATTTAGGATGTAATCATTCATCTCAGTGTAATCGATAATTTCACTCAAAAATGCAAAGCTGGTAGGAAACAAGCTGGCATGCAATGCAATGTTCCTTTTTGTCATTAGTGGTATTAAAAACTGTGAGAAAAGCCACATCAAACAATAGGCTTCTGTTTTTTTTCTCTTATTCATAAGCTGACCACAGACTCCATCCAGACGGCACCAAGTTTGACCACCTCGCTACAGATCCCCCCCTTAACTATCTGGCTTCCCGTTATCCCACAAATGGGCTTTTAGCCTCTGTGGAAAATACATCTTCCCTTCCCTTTCTCTCCTGGTGTCCCTGACTTGTTCTTACTGTAAAAACCACATAAATGTTAGTGTCCACGCAAATATAGATGCTTGTTTTTCCAGGTGGGTGGGTGGATAAGGGGGGGTGTTAAGGAAGAGGGCAGGCATTGTGGCCCAATGATATGATGTGTCTACACGTTAACCCAACCCCCTAACCGCTGCTAACAAGCTCTTTGTTCATCTGAAACAAGAGGCCAAATAATTGTGTCCATATGAGGGAGGAAAGTGCGAGAAGAAGGCAGACAAGGGGGAGGAGGAGCAGGATGGGGTGTTTGGATAGTTAACGGTTTTTGGCACACCCAAGTGGGGGTATTTTCCTCTGTCTTACCGGACAGACAGTTTATTACCCCAAAAACACCAATACACATACCCTCCCCACATGAATAGTAAAAAAGGGAAGGTCAGAGTGCACTGAAAATGAACAAAACGAGACCAACAGCCGTACAGTTGATTTAGTGTCCCTTCATGAACAGAAGGTGAGAGAAACAGAAAGCTGCAACGAGAATGGTGCACATCACTCACTCTGCAGTGTTAAGGCCTGGAAAAAAAAATCTGTGTTCTTAGGCTGTAAACTACTTTATTGCACCTAGGAATAGAAAGGACATGCATTGGATGTAAGAGTTGCTTTCTCTTCTAAAAGAATTATATATAACTCATATTTCTAGTCAAAAGTACACAAACATTCATTATAGACGTGAACATCATTAATGTTAGATTTAGCAATATGTGTTCACTATTTTTTTAAATAATTTTATAAAGCTAATAAACAAGTTAGATTTTTTTTTCTTAGATACAAACAAAAACCAAGCTATATCCTACAGGTTCAAATATACAAAGTGAATGCTACTAACATTGGTTTTAATTTCAGTCAGCAAGTTGCAGATACACACTGGATTGTTGTACCCATTAATAAGATAGTGGTATAAATCTTGCTGGATATTTCACTACTCCTCTTGGCAGAATTTTGAGAGCTCGTTTAAACTGCTTGGCTTCCCAGCATGTACCTGGGTAATATGAATCATCCACTAAATTTCAAAAGTTTGAGTTCATGGCTTTAGCCAGACCACCCAGGAAGTTTAATGTTAGCCTTCTTAAACTATTCTTTTTTTTTGTGGTATTATTGCTCTGTTGGAACACCTTTTTGTGTCCGGGTTTCAACCAAACTGTCAACCTTGGATGAAAGGTAAGAAGTTAGGGTGGTCAGGGAAACCCTAGAACCATGAGGTTTCATTTTATGGTTGACTTGAGCCACACACCAGTGTCCACAGTGAAGCAAGTTTTACCTTGTCAAGAACTGTGAGGCTGCTTACCATAGGAAAATTCTTGCTCTAAAATCAACCCCATTAAGTTTAACTAAAAGTTGTACCTACCTAAGTCAAACATATTCTGGATAGCCAAGATAAAGACAGAGCTTATTGGTCAAAATGATAAAAAAACATCTAGAGGAGGCATTGTGAGACTTTTTAAACACAAAAATGCCAAACACAGTAATGGCAACAACATGCGGAGGGTCTATTTGGCAAAAATGTTGGCTTGGAACAGTCAATCTAAGATTTTATTAAAACTAATAACCCTGCCAAATGTGACACACTGCTGTGGTAACATGCCACTGAGGGTCTGTTTTTGCTGCCACTGGTACTAATGCACTGCACAAAGTGAATGAGAAAAAAATGCCTCAAATCCCTCAACTACACTGCAAAAGAAGAGATCAACGATGCTTTACAACAACAAAAAATGGATTATGCAATGACCCTGTCAATGGGTCCAAAAGTGAGTTTGTGTCTCTCCAAGAGACATTTACTCGTACATTAATTAAAGTAACTGGATGTATTTAAGTCTATATGTATAATTTATATCTTGTGTTGAGTAGAGAAATATCACATTAAATGTAAAATGGTGAACCACATTGTTGGTATTAAAATGTATCAAAGATGTTTGTTGTATGATCAGTCAATGATTAAATATTTAATCTTCAAAATTTCAAATACATTCATAACTAAAGACAAAACGATGCAGAGTTGTCCCATGTTATTGCATGCAGGTGTCAATCCACAATAGCTTGGAGTTGCTTGAGGTCAGAGGTCACTTAACAATTTCATGTGTCACAGGAATGTTACTTGCGAGGGGTCAAGTGGAAAAATAAAGAAGGCTGTCATGGTATCATGGACTATTTCCTAGTGGATATAGAGTTAATCCCTCAGATTTAACCAACAGTGCATCTTTAACCAGATTACCTCAAGATAATCGCCTAAACATCCCGGCAAGAAATTTAATTTGGTGTCTAGCCATACCAATTTGAAGGCACCAACCAATCTTGTGATATTGAATACATTTCAGTGCCTAATCTACTGTTTAGGTCCCAGACATGAGCACAGCAAGCCTTGCCTAATGTAATCCTCTGGGTGCAGCACGATAGTGAATCATAATCTCAACTCCTTACAAAGGCACGAAACCATTGCTTCGACACATGACACAAATAGTGCATGTGCAAGCCTGTGTGTGTTAATGCTCATACATGCTTACATAGTTACCCAGTCTCCCTGGTGCTTACTCCTCTGCTGAAGCATGTGTGCAAAGGTTGAAGCTGAGGGGTTTTGAGATCACGGTGTGAGGATTCATGGATGAGTGTTAGGAATGCAGTCCTGGGGGCTAGGTTGAGGATCAACTGGGGTGAGCAAACTGACAGGCACATGAAAAGGCAAAAAGACCCAAACTTGTCCTTCCCCCAAAAGACCCCCTTCATCTTCATCCTATTATATTTGCCTCTTTTATCTTCTTTTATCCATCTTTGCTTGTAATGCATTGGTTTCGCTAACCAGAAATTAACATCTCAACACATTTGGCTTTGATTTGGCAGTTGTTTCTGTTCACGTGTAACAAATCTAACTGTTTTAATTGCCAACCGAAGCTGGCTGTACTTCTAAGGTTGGAGCAAAACATGGGGTAGAGGGCTCAGGTGGTGAGAAGGGTGGGAAGCGGAGTTACGAATGGTTGGTTACGTGAAAGTACCCCATGTTTTCTTCCTGCTTTAGACTGGTGGTAAGGAAGGATGCCATAATTCAATAACAATAATCCCCAATGAAGTCCTTATAAAGAAACCTGCTGTGGGGTGGAACTAAGTGGCCACACACCTCCTCCTGCTCCCGACCATCCATCCATCACTGATTGGCAGAAAGACTGGGGTAGAGAATTATGGGGGTGGGGTTGAGGGGTGAACCCAGCTGACATGCCTGCAGCAGCCAGACAGACATACTATCCCTCCCTTCTCTCTCCTCCAACCTAGACAACCTCCCTCACATTGATCCTCTACCCAATCCTACCCCCACTGAGCATGAGCTAGGGTAGAGGACTGCAGCTGACTCCCGTAGCTCCACTGGATGAATGAGCAGTCATGGCCGCTGGCTTGTCTGCAACCCAATACGTAGACAAAATAAAGCACACAAAACAGACGTCTCGGTCTTATTGATGATCTCTAGGTCAAATTAACTTGGCTTGCGATGAGAAAATTCAGTGCTTTAAAATAGATAGATCCTAAATTGAGCACATTATTGCCATATTAGGTTATATTTTTAAGCACAGTTTTAGAAAACCTCTTTTTTATTGAGAGAAATCACATTACCCCAATTCTAAAATACTTGGCTACAGATACAGCAAATTGTGGAACACCCCTCCCTAAATATCATTAGAAAGTATGGATTTCTACAAAACACACTTTAGACAGCATTTTATTTTTTTAATTTTAGCCGAGTTTTACTAATCATGATGACTTATTCCTGATTTAAAAGCTTAATAAAAAGGAATATGTAGTTTTATAGGATGTTACTGTCACAATTTATATACATTTAATACCTTTTTATTAACTTAAATCTATAAAAACGGTTTTGTTTTTATGTTTATCTATTCAGTGTTTGTAATCCGCCTTTTAAGAGCCTCATCAGGAATTTTGAATCCTTCATCCTTAGCACACCAAAGTGCTTTAAATTATTGTTCTCTCTAATAACAAGGGTTCTTCTCCCCAAACTTTGTTTTCATAAGGTTATTAGCTTTCGTTTTGAATGTCTGGCAGGCTGGATGGATAGATGGACCAATAGATGGATGGATGATCTTGAATTATTTTATATGATTGGTTTTCCTAACATCCATAACCTCTCACCTTATAAGATAACAGTAGAAAACTGTTTTATATATTTTACACGGTAATGTCAAATAATTCAGATTTACACATGTAGCACTGCGGACCAGTATGATTTATGTGTGTGTAGGCCTATGTAAGAGGTAATCTAAGCTCAAGAAAGATTATCACTGTATGAAGCTGTATTATTTGGTTGTCTGTTGTGTTGCTCGGTCAACCATTGCAAGAGCAAGTCTTTTAAAGTCAGTGTTTTAATGCTACAAATTATTCAGTTGGTATCTTAGATTGAAAGTAATTGTCTCTGACACTTTTATTATATCAAGAGGTGTAACAAAATAGTAACTAAGGTGCAGGTATGTACAAATTAAAGGCAATGCATCTGCTGTTTTTCCATCTTCCTGAAAATACATTTCTTGTACAGCGATGCATAGTCTGGTGTAAGCTTACACATGGATTAAAATGTCATACATTTTCATAAATTTTTTTAAAAATCTGCTGAAAATCAAAACATGACAAACGGGTAAATCACAAAAAAAAAATAAGTGTTATGAGAGCCAATCTTTATGTTGACGTTTTTTTTTTCTTTCTTTTTTTTTTTTCATCCCGCAATGCTGGACAGCTGTTTTTAATAACCTAGACAAGAACATTGTTATTTTGTTCTGACAGGCTGTGGTTTACACTTAGCAGACCATCACAGGAAATGAAGCCATGGTTTATAAAATGCCACATGTTTTGTAAAGATTTTGTGTTGAAACATAAAATCCTGATGCAGTGTCTAAGGAAAAACATTTGTGGCCTAATATTCCTGTGAGTGCTTGGCAGAAAAATATTCTGAATATCAATGATTTCCTATGCATAAGCTTACTGCTCTCAACAGTTTTGACATGTGCTGTGAAAACTCATCCTTCCAATTTCTTCTGATAAGGATTAGATCTATTATTAATTCATGCCTAGATTTCACTACCTAAAAAAAATAAATAAATCAATAACGTTAAAGGAGCATGAGTCAGTTTTGGTTAAATGCTATTGGGTGATGAAGCCTTTTAAACCAGAAAGAATGAGCCCAAGCACATATCATTCAATTTTCTTGAACAGGCTGTATTCGGCAAATGTTTTTCAGTTCCTGCCCGAACATTCCCGCACTGTGCTAGGGGGTGGCATGAGTGACGCTGCTTGCGCGTTCACGGCAGCTCAGCTTCAAACAGGAGGAAGACAGTTGCTACTTGCGGTTCATTCACATAACCGGGAAACTCAAAGAACACTGAAAGTGACAGTAAGAAGAGGCAGATTTTATCGGCAGCATGATTCAAAAGCAAAATATGAAAAAAGTCAGACCGGCACCCGGATATATATCGAATACGTGATCACGAGCTGCAGGTGGGGGAGGATATTGGAGTGTCAGGTAAGCGGTTAAATATTTCCTTTAACTTTCTTGTAATGTTAGTTAACGCTCGCCAAACTTGGTCAGGGCAATTACGGCAGGTCTATCAGTTAAAGGAGAAAGGAGAAAGAGAAAAGGAAGAGCAGACCAGAGAGAGGGAAAGTGCAGAAATAACAGAGAAACAACAGAAAAAACCCTGCTCGCCCCCCGACAAACTGACATGTTGCGTTGACGCTGACTACAAAGCGTGGAAGTATCTGTGTTTTAATTTTAAAGCATCAACTTTCATCCGTTTGAGCGTTTTGCTGTCTGGACAATCTGCACGGTGTGAACAAGGCTTAAGAGTTTGTGCACGCTCTCGTGTCAGTCGCTGCAGTTACTTACAACGCCAGCCACGTCGCTCATGAGTTTTGTGTATTAATCCTTTGTTATGCTCCTTTAAATGTTAAAAGGTAACTTCATTGCTGAATTAACATATCAGTAGTTTTATCAAACAGAATCTGCCAAACCCGTTTTTGTTCATATTTTCGGCTACTGCAATCAGTCTAAAACCCTACCCAGCTAGACAATGGTTTTTAAACACAGATGCTCGCTCACAGGTTAATTGTTAAGGTTAGTAAAGCACTTAATTTCTAACTAGGCAAAATGTAAACCCACAAAACCTGCACTTATTTAATTTAGCACGAAAATGTAAGCACAAAATCTGGACAGCTTAATTTAGTTGGCTGAAAAAGGCGTTTTTTTAATGATTGATTTAAAAATTTGATGACATGAAGGTTTGCCTTAGATAAATTATACTCCAGCATCACTATACAGATTTTTTATTATAATGTAAGTTTGATCTCCACTTAAGCAAGGCTGCCAGGTATTCTTGGTCAGGTCTAAAAACAAAATCTATATCATATAAACTGCACATATGTGCAATCATTTAAAGAATTGAAACAAGTACTACCAGATGTTACACGGTTCTGGTAAAAATGTGCAAATGCTCTGTCTGCACTGATAAAGATTCACTCACCTTAGTTTTAAGAATGCCTGGAGAGGCTCCAGTTTAAAGTGTTCTGACCTATTTTTTTGAATAAATTAGATTACAGCTATTTGAACACTTAAGGGAACTTTGACTGTGTTTGGTGAATTGATCTACCATGTTTAGATATTCAAGCAACTAACAATGGACAAAATAAAACTACATGGTGGTTTAATGGAAAGAGCAATATACCCTGTCCTACAGTATGTCACAGTAGAACTTGGTGAACTCTGTCCTATGCCACAGTAGAACTTGGTGAACTCTGTCCTATGCCACAGTAGAACTTGGTGAACTCTGTCCTATGTCACAGTAGAACTTGGTGAACTGTACAACACTTTGGTGCATTCACAGCCAGGAAATAAATTTTCGAAATGGGACCCTTTTCCTGAGAAATGCACTTGTTGTAAAGTTTGTCATTAAAGTGTTTCAGTTTAGAGCAGTAATTTAACTTCAAATGGAACATCTATTATTGTTAGCAAAGTTTTCTGATAAGATTAATGACTCTTGAGCCTGTGTGTAACAATAACATCTGCCCCATTAAAAGATGAGATCCGTATGGAAAGTTTTGTCTGAAAACTTAGACAACTTCGTTGGCCTTCATACATTCTAAATAAACTTGGTTAACTAAGCTGGACTACTTTTAAAAATGGGGAGAGGGGTAAAATTTAACATCTCCTCAAAAATGCGTCTTCACTTCCTTTAAAGAAAAAAAAAGACAGCTAAAGCTAGAACAGACAACTTTTTGTATTGTGCCACAAAAAAATGGGCAAACACAGACATGCACACAAGATAGCAAGCGCAAGTCAAAGCAAGGCTATTATTAAGGAAGCAGACTCAAAATCCAAGCAGACACAGAGCTAACAAAGCACTGGCAGAAAAAAAAAGAAGACCGCTTAATTTAGTTGGCTGAAACAGACTGTTTTTTAATGACAGGGAGGCCATGAGCTGAGGCTCAGTGAAAGGATGAACATTGTAGTCCTTTTGTGTTTGTGTTGACTTAAAAGATCACAAAAAAAACTGTATTGTTTTCGTCTGTACGACAGAAAATGGTTGCCGTGAGGAGAGTGAGCTAAGTGGGAGACCTCATGATTGGTTACAGCTGCCTATTTGCTTGCTGTGGACACTTCCTTTTCTGTTGGTTTGTGTAAAGAATAAAGGCTGATGTTGGCCAAATGGGCACCTCATTTGGCACCAAATCCTGCTTAATTTAACTGCAGAATGGTACAAGAAGTTAAAAGGAAGCCAAAACGTCTTCATCTAACTGGCCCCTCGAGCTCAGATTTAACATTTGTTAGTTAAGCATTGCTGTCACTTCACTGACATTGGCATGTATAGAGAGAAAAAGACATGTTTACTTTGAGGAGACGAGTTCAGGCTGACTTATCCTCTTCTTGTGGGAACCTGTAATGCTGTCTGATTGTTGCAAAGGAGTGCACTCAGAGGCCTCAACTCTTTGCCTCCGGTCATAGTTCCAAATGGCTCTGACTTACAATAACTCCTTATGAGTCACAGACAGTCTCATGTCTAAATCAGTGGATTAACACTCTAAACACAGGATACAGCGGCTGTGGTGAAGCAATGCAAAAACGCAGTCATGAACATTTTCACATTCAGTCAATTAGTGAAAGGAAGGCACAGGGGAACTGACTACAGGGAGAAGCCTAAGGATGTTTCTACTCCAGAGTGGAGCACCAGGTTACTGCCTGTACAAAACAAACACATGGCTTCACATCAGTTTTATAAAAGTGTTTTTGTATGCATAACATATGGAATGGTCCATTTTGAAAACATTTTATAATCACTTCCTTTTTTAAGATTCTACTCACTTGTGTATTATTTTTTTTTTCAGAAACAAAAAATAATTTGTCAAAGCTGGGTCTTGAAGTATAGATTTCCACATCAAGATTTCACAAAATAAAATGAGCACTGATGAGAAAAAAAAGCATTCTAATAAGGGTAAGATTTTTTGTCTTAATCAATTTGCAACAACATAGCAAAACAAAAAATAGATAATCATCCATCGTTTTATAGATTACAAACACTCACTGTAAGTAGTCCTAATAAAAAATTGAGAGAGCTTTGCAATTTTCATGATAGTTACACTTCACCTGTGAGAGAAACAATGGAAAAAAAACCCCAAGGAAATCCCACTGTACAATTTTTAAAGAATGTATTTGTATAATGGTGCAAAAATAAGTATTTAGCACCCACAAACAAGCAACAATTCTGGTCCTAACAAACGTGTTGGTCTTCTTTAACAACCTCTCCTATTTCTAATCCTCCACTTGTTACCTTTGCTATCAGTACCTTTTTGAACTCGTTATCTGCATAAGTGACATCTGTCCACATATTTAAACAGTCAGACTCCAACCTCTACCAAGGTCAAGAACAGAGAGCTTTCCAAGGACACCTGGGATAAGTTGTACACCTGCACAAGTCTGGAATGAGTCAATCTACAATGGGCAAGCAGCTTGGTGAGAAGGAATTTATTTTTGGAGCAATTAATAGAAAAATGAATAAATACAAGATCACTAACAATCTAGAATCCATGCAAAATCTCACCTAATAGGGTACACATGATCTTGAGATTAGTGAGGAAACTGCCCAGAGCTACACATGGAAACTGGTTAATTACCTGAAGATTGATGGGACTACAGTAACAAAGGTTACAATTAGTAACACATCCAGTTGTCATGGATCAAAATCCTGCAGACCTTAAGGTTAAGCCACCAAATGTCCAGGCCTGTCCAAAATTTGCCAGAGACCACCTGGATGATCCAGAGGCAGTTTGGAATAATGCCATGTAGTCAGATGATACCGAAATTGAATATTTGGGATAAATACCACTCACCGTGTTCTGAGGGGGGAGAATGCTGAGGTGCATCCCAAGAACACCATACACACTGTGAAGCATGGGGGTGGAAACATTATGCTTTGGGGCTGCTCTTCTGGAAATTGAATAGTACAATAGTACAAAGATTCATATTATGGAAAGGATGAATGTGGTCATGTATCATGAGATTTTGGACAAAAACCTACCATCAGTAAGTGCATTGAAGATGAAAAGTGCCTGAACGATGGAGTGGCTACATAAAAAGCATTTAAAGGTTTTGGAGTGCCCCTGTTTCTCGAAGATGACAATAAGATCATTGCACTGACCCTACAGTCTACAGATGTCAGTCCAATACTGCACTTCTAGGATGTAGTGCAACCGAGTCTCCTATAATTCATATGCAACCAAAAAATCTGCAGCAACTGTATGATACCATCATGTCAATGTGAAACTAAATTGTTGGAGAATGTTTCTGACATCTTCTTAAATCTTTGGAATGAAGAATTAAGGATGATTTGAAGGGCTGCAAAGTTTGTAATACTGTTGCCTTGCAGTAAGGAAGTCCTCGGATGGAATTCCAGCCTGCGGTCTTTCTGCATGGAGTTTGCATGTTCTCCATGTATGTGGGCTCTCTTCGGGTACTACGATAGTTACATGACAGTTACATTAATTGTTTCTCTAAATTGTTCTTAAACATGACTGTGTGCATGGTTATTTGTCATGTATGTCTCAGAGTTGCCCAGTAATTGACTTGGGATCTGTCCTGGGTATGCCCTGCATCTCACCCATCGACCGTTGTAGATAGGCACTAGCCCCCCTGCGACCCGGCAAGGATAAGTGGTATAGATATTGGATGGATGGATGTTATGAAGCCAAATGGGGGTCCCATGACTTTCCATCTAAAGTGAATTCAATGGAATGTCAAGAAGCATCTATATAGCAGCTTTAAGTCCATAAAGTGTGTACGCCACCAGAAAAAATCTGGTTAGTGCTGGAACCTGGATTACATCAGCATGACTGGAAACACTGTCCACGCCTGCAAGTAACTTTATGAAATGGGTATCCATGTAATTGTAAGGCCACTCTACTCCTACGCCAACAAAACAAACTCATCTCAACGTGCTGGTAGCCACATCAGTGATCTAGAGTAGGGAGCTGATTGCTGTCAACAGCAGAAGGCTTGGATTGTAGACTAAATGTTGATGTTTTAATTACATCTTTGTTATTTTCATCCAAACAGCCCTATGCCATAGAAGACAGGAAAAAGGTCTAGGAGCTGTGGAGCAGACAGCAATTTTAGGGTGTACGTCCCACTTCGGTATCACAAAAATACCCTCCAATTAACCACAAAAGCAGCATAATGAAAATGTGAGTTTGTTTAATGGTGCCGGCAGGTGTCTATTCCTAAATTTGTGTGCAGACAAAATGTGCGTTTGCCTATTTTGGTGGGAATGAAAGACAGATTTCAATAGCCTTTACACTGCACAATGGGGCCAATCAGTCTCTTGGATCAGGCCTGATTAAAAGATGAGCTTGCTGTACTCGAGTGCATAGCAGAGAGTTGATGGAGGAGTACAATCAAATGCAGTCATATAAAGATTTAACGCCATCATCAATTGTTTTTACAAAGACCGACTGAGTGAAATCTTGTGCAAAAACAGTCCTGAACAATAGAGAACAAAAAGCCATTTCCCAAAACAATCTAAGTGTTCCATCTCGATATCCTTGAAAAGTAAGAACTGAATAACAACTGGTGGTGTAAAATCATGCCATCCTCATTACCCTGTGTGGAAGGAAAAGAGAGAAAGAGTGTTGAGCAGGCTAATGAGCTAGTTAAGGTGGCAGTAAATGTCATCTCTCCTCTAGCAGCCCCGGGGCTGCAGTACCGCTGCAGGCCATTACCTGGACAGGGACCCTTAAATCTTGCATCAGCACTTACTGTGCAGGATACAGTCTAAACACACATTCACAGAGACTAAAGTTAGGGTAGACGAAACCACAATAAAGTATATGATATTACAAACACTATACAGGGGAACTGGTTGCACTGGGATTTATTTAGGGGTATCAGATTAAAGTGGTTAAAAATAAGTGCATTTTAGATTAGATTTAAGGAGAACTTACAGATAAAAAAGTATGTGCATTAAAGACACGGTCTTCATTAATTTGAATGTTCTTTTCAATGACAAAAACTGCAATAAGCAAAGAGCTTTTCTGGCTGTTCTCCGCTCTTATGTTGACTAGGTTTGCAGCAATGTTAGCTGCTTGACCGGTTTGTTTGACCTTCAGCAATTTATTCTCAGGTACATCTAGCAGGATAATACTTTCAAATAAAGTGACTTCACCTCTATCAGAGAGTGAGCAAGGGCAAAAAATGACAATCTCCAAAGTTTTGAAAGGAATTCACAGTGCGCTGTTGAGTCAATTGTGTATGTGATTTTAAAAAAAACACAAGTCATAGTTAACAAATAACGTCAGCATTGCTACTGGACTGAAGTTCAAGATACCCCACAGGAATCTTTAAAGATGTATAAATGTGAATGATCCAGTTTGATTAATAATGAATGTTTAGTTTCAAGAAAAGGCTCTAATGTTTAAGCCAGGCTTGTAAAATGAGAAAAAAAATTATGAAACATTTCTAAAGAAAAATGTCAATGTGTAAAAAATTAAAACAAAAATGTTAATAAAATAAAATAGGCATACTTATGCAATGACATTCTATTTAATGAAAAAAAAACTATTAACATTATTAAAGAGTATTTAAAACCTAGATGAAGAAAATGTATCTCAGTCTCGCAATGCTTAATGGAAGCAAAACAAAGCTACATGATACAATAAATCAACCTATAGCGAAGTCCACAAACTTTAAAATGTTAATGCAAATTAATAAACTTAATAACAAAAAAATTATCTTATATACCTTAATAACTACTGAAACCTAGCAATATCTAGCTCAATAATTAAGATTTCATAAGATCAATGTCCTGCGTGAAATGGTTGACCCCTTGTGTTTTAGCTAATGAATAATTTGCATATCTAAAGCAGTAAAACAAGATGCTGATCACAAGTAGATAATTGAGGTGTAATTGAACATTGACCACTTGTTATTGGCATTTAACAAAGATTCAAGTTAATACCCAAAGTAAACAAAACAAAATGTTTAAACTGAAGAAGAATTTTTTTTGCTGAGTGTAAAGCACCTGTACAATTATCAAATTCCCTCCTATATATGACATCAAAACTCCTAATATCATTAGGTTAACTGATACCATTAACCGATAAGTCAGATGTGGAAACTCTGCAAAAATTTCACAGAAAATGTTTATATTTCACTTGAATTTTAAGTTTTGTGTTTTTTATCAATATTTTATTTCATATCTAATTCATCATAATTGTAACAAGAAGGGAAGAAAATTAAACCTGTCTTCCAAATTCGTTGCATTTCTGTGTGTAATAAAAGTATTTAGCCTGGGTGCCAGCCGGACATAGTCCCGCCCACAACATGGTCTGAAAGTTCAGTCTGGCATTTCTCCATTGAGGAGCAATTACGCCCGAACAAGATCTAGAAGCGCATTAATTTTAAAAGAGGAATTTTAAAAGACGAACAGATAATGTCACACACTTCCATTGCTCTCATTGGTTATAGGTCTATCCAGTAAAATGCAGTGGATTTTTTTTCCTGGTTCGGTTAAAACACGCCCCATAATCACAGCCCAATAGAGCAGTATCAGACTCACTGATTAGAACTGAGTATGGCTACGTCAGGCTAAAAAGTATTAGTATTGGTACTCGGTATCGGCAAGTACTCAGATCCAAGTATTGGTATCATATTGGTTTGAAAAAAGTGGTATTGTTGCATCTCTAATTCAAGTCTCTTTCCACCCCTCTACCTAACTTAAAGATAGATCCCTAGCCAACTTTGTTGGTCATAGTTCCAGCTCTTTTTAATTTGTGAATAATTGCTCAGTCTGCAAAGTAAGGCAAGCAGCTTTTTTACATGTTCTTATTTTGAGATTTATAAAGAGGAACACTCATCTGTTATACCCAGAGGAAGCCATGAACTAGTAATTAAATGTACCAGTACACTGATAACCTAAACAAAGGAGTAGAGTTGAAATGTTTAAGTTAAACCCATTTTCTAGCAGTTGTTAGGGGGCCTAAAGTGTGACACTAACAAATTCCTAAAAAGCAAACTTACCCCTTAAATGATGGAATATTTAAAACTTGTCAGAGTGAGAATTTGCAACTTCAGTACAATATTATTTTATTTGAGGTTTTTTTTAAGAACTTAGGCAGGGCCAATGTTGTCTATATATAGGTTAAGTATGATCTTTACCTTTAATTTGTACACTTTCTTTTTTGGAAAATGAGGCACCCAAAATAAACGCAAAATTCTTGCCAATTTAAATATACCACCGTTGTTCAGTCTGTCGAGTGTTGTGTTTACTCTCCATCTCTTTTTGTTTGACAGTAAGATGGCGTTCCATCTGGACAGGGGTCGGCCACCTTGGTGGTCCCCTGAGTGTTAGAGGTTCTTTCCTAGGCCAGAACAAAAATTTACTGAAAAATCCACATTTGAACTCAACTGTCAAAGCTAGGCATCATGTATACAAACTCTGCACGTCTTATGCTCTTTTACACTTTGGACTCAAATGGACACTAAACCTTGTACTTGTAAAATAAAAGCAGCCCTCTTGCTCTCTCTGGAGTGTCCAAGGTCCTGAGACAAATACATTTTCTTTTAAATAAACCTTGAAGCTGCCCTAGATTTAAATACACTCTGTTTCAGTCCCCCCACCGGTTTCAGCAAATCGTTGGGTCCAGGCAGTGAGGTCAAGCTGCTGCCCACATAGTCCCCACTTGATAAGCCTATGAAGCCTGGTCACATAAAGTGATACTCGAGGAAACATTAAAAGCCTATCATTAGTGAAGTCTGAAGATCTTTAAAGCAACACT
The DNA here is from genome assembly GCA_028564705.1 of Apricaphanius iberus. Lineage (NCBI taxonomy): Eukaryota > Metazoa > Chordata > Actinopteri > Cyprinodontiformes > Aphaniidae > Apricaphanius > Apricaphanius iberus. The sequence continues at coordinate 187,973 of JAPXFQ010000467.1, read as the reverse complement.
ATGCTCATATTAGCACTGGAGTGAATAAATAGGAAGGAGCAGTCGAAGAAAATACACCAAGGGAGGATGAGAGGAAAAATCTAAAAAAGAAGACAAGTTATAGTATGGATGGTTCCCAGCATGCTCTAACTTCCTTTTAGCAATTGAAACATGTAAAGACACACAATATTGTAAGAAGTGAAAAACATAATAAAAGAGTGGACAGATAAACTGCAGGCAGTAGACGACAAAGAGGTCAGTGTTGTGGAAGAGATAGAGCCTGACATTAAAGTGATGCAGTTCAACTTACACCCTAGAGTGTCACAAATGCATGGATGAGAGGTCTGCAAGCACAATGTGAGCAGGAATGGAAAAGACTAGAAAACAATGAGCAAGAGTAAAAAAGGAAACTGTGACAATTAAACAAAAATAGACAAAGAATGAATGCACATGCACATATTTTCCTTTTCTACTATAATAAAAGGAAGAGATGACCTTTATTTTGTGGCCAGGTGGCTTGAGAAATTCTGCTTATCTAGGAAATCCTTTGTATTTTGGCGTGGATGAGTGAAAGAAAAGAAAAAAATCGCAGAGGCTAAGTCTGCACCAAGCAGATTAACCAGAGCAGGTCAAAAGATCAGAACACTGATCTACAATTCACTGTATCTATATGGTTTGGGCTTTTCACGTGCAATGACTGGCAGGGGTAGTTTATGTAATTGACTAATACGAGTGGGATACATTCAGTTTTCTACATTAAGAAACATCCAGACATTTTGATCTATTCTTCTTTGAAACTCAGTCAGACTGGATCATAACATCTGTGATCAGCACTTTTCACCCACTCCAGTCTGAAGTGTTCTCTCTGATAGATTTGTTTCAATATTGTCCTGTACTGAGCACCTACCAAATCTACATGAACTTTGACCAGCTTCCCTGTCACTGCTGAAGGAAAGCATCCCCAGAGCACAATGCTACCACCTCCACCATAATGTACAGTTGTGTATTCAAAGGGATATAGAATGTTACAGTTTTTCACTGCATTTTGTATTTAGGCTAATTTTGGTCTAATCTGACCAGATTACCTTCTTCTACATATTTTAAAGCAAATAGAACTCTGTGTTTCTTTCAAAAATGACTTTCTGCTTGCCAGACTTCCATTGAGGCCAGATTTGTGTCTGACCAATAGTTGTCCTATTGACAGACTCATATACCCTGAGCTGTAGATCTATATGATTAACGTGGGCCTCTCAAGCTCTTCTGTTTATTTTTCCTTGGCTTTCATGTCAGTTTACATATCAATTGTGTTTTGGATGACAGGGTGAACAGTGCTATCAAATACCTTTAAATTTAGAAATATTGATGTAGATTCTCAGTCGTCCAGGACATCGTAGCATTGAGAGTTTAAATGAAGGCAAATTGACTTTTCTTTGTGTCCTGAAAACGTTTTATCTCTTATCCAATAGGCTTCTTCAGTTCTGTTCTGTTCCAGAACTGAAGAAGCCACTTGGATGAAAAACGAAAAGTTCGGAAGACAAGAAGCTGCCTTCATATAAACTCTCAAGACTAAACCTAGAAATGTTGTTTCACATTCCAAATCATGCTTTGAACTTCTAATCAACTGTATTCCTGACCTGTCTGCTCTGTTCCGTGGTCTACCTGATGCTGTCATTTTCTGAGGCGCTCAGAGGCCTTCACTGAACAGCTGTATTTTTTACTTTTATTCAAGTAAGCTTTATTAACTAAGTGGGTGGATATTTTTTAGAAGTATTACATAAGAAAACAGTGAACACAAATGCATCCCACAGTTCTCCAATTAAAAATACAAAGTATGTAAAAAACATTTAAAAATGTTCTTCTACTGCAGAATTATACTGTACTTTGTGTTGGTCAATTGTATGAAGTCAATTCAGCATACTGACGATGTCGTTGTAAAGTGAGAAAATGGGATTAATAACCTTTCAAACAAGGTGAAGGGTTATGAATCCTTTTGTAAGGCACCAAATGTTTTGTGTCAACCAATCAGAACATGGATTTTAGGGGTTAATCTGAGAATTGCCACTGTGCCCACAGCTTAGAGTCTCTTTGAAGCTAAGCAGAGCTGCTGCGTGTGACTGCTTTCTGTTGTTTACATTCAACACTCCTCTGGTTTTCTTTAAAACAAGAAGCTGCTTGTTATTCCATTTTTGGAGAAAGTATATAATGCAGATGTCATTATTTCAATGTGAAATATATGTCTCAAATTATAGAGCAGCTGATATGACAGAGGAATCCACATTGGCATAAATAACCACTCGAGCCAAAATAAGGGGCAGTAATGAATCCTTTTCCTCCCTTAATGTGCATCTTGGATGCTGATGAAGGAAAAGGAGACTGGACTTGTCATTTCCCTGTTGGGCCCTCGGGAGCCAGGTGTCTCTCTTTAATGGAGGCATGTGGAGACTAACGTAGGTTAATGAGCTCTACAGGCCCCAGAGGAGCGAAGCATTATAGGCTATATGAGATCCCCTCTCATCCCTACATCCCCTCATTTATGTCATACCCTGGGAGAGCTGAGGTACAAAGGACAGCGTGGTGGAATGGAAGCAGAGATGCTGGAGAAACAGAGAACAGAGGCAGCTGAGGATAGAGAAACATCAGAGCCAAAGAGAAAAACCAGGTCTGCCAGCCTTTTAAAAACAATTAAGGCCTGGATGAGATTTCCTCTAAAGGCTTCTCTGCCAAGCAAGGCCCAAATGTGGAAGTAAAGTGAAAGCTCAGTGAGAGTTGGCCTAATCAGAAACAGACTCTATATGACAACAAACCAAACCACACAGACACACAGGAAAGTCGACACTTCAGATATTAAAGCTTGACGGGGAGGGAACAAAGCCTGTGGTAACATGAAGTCGTAATGAGGAACGCACCCAGGGACCTAGTAAAAGCATTAAAAAAGGGGGAAAAAAGACTGTAGCTCAAACTTCTGATATGCTGTGAGTTCTATGGATGTTTGTTGTGCTGTGGTGTACAGCTTTGGTACATTCCATTCAGCGAATACTCAAATGTGTCTTCGTCTTTTGCTTAGCTGTCTGTGCCTCCACTGCTTAGAAAGCTCCTAACGTGGAGTTGAACATCATCAGAAGATACTGCAATTTCACCAACAATTATGCATACTTTTATTGGCATATTTGGTGCCACAGCAAAAAATATACGAGGACAATAAATAGATGCAGTAGGGAACAGGGATAAGGTAAGAAAAATACATAGAATTAGGTAAATACGTATTGAGAATAAATAAGAAATGCAACAAATAAACAGCTGTTTACTATAACTGGACTTGGACTGGATTTGCACCTTTTTCAGCTTTCACTTGTGAGTCAATAAGTAATTGTTTGGTGACACAGCACTTTTTGATCCTAAAGTGGTAAGTAAGTAATGAAGACTAAAATTTAGCCATTTTCAGTACCAGTAGGTGTGTTTTCTCCGACCAAGAGTCGATCAATATCTGCAGTTTATTCAGACTCAATTTGGGTAAGAGAGAGGACAATTTCAAGCACCAAAAGGGGTGTATAAAGTACAGTAAAACGGCACTTTTTATCTTTTTGAGCGTTTGACCTATGTCCGTTGTTTAATTTATTGGATATGAAGATGTTTGCACCCTTTTGGAAACCTTACACCTATTATCAGTTTTTTCATCCTTTAGGTGATATATATAAATGTTTTTTTAACTGTAATGGCTGGTAATGTTCGGATGTCTTCTTATCCTTCACAAAATCAGTACTAGCACTTCAGATTTTTACAAAAGCTGGAGATTGAAAATCCACTGAAAAAATTCTGATTGGTACATCATCAGAAGAAATATTGGAAAACAATGGTAATAGAGATGTAAAGCTGTAAGAGGAGGAGAGAAAAAGAGGGACAAAGAGGTTTGACCAGGTTTGGGCTCAGAAGCAAAGAGCAAAACGAGGTCTAGGGCTCAGCCGATCATAAGGCAGCCTCACATTCCAGCCATGATCCCGTATAAACCCTGTCTGTTACTGCCAAACTGATATGGAAATAAGGGGCCAGATGGGGGCTTCCACTGGCCTTATAAGGGATTGTGGTTTGGCCTGGATGGATCACAAACGAAAAGCTACTGAAAATGAAAAATACAGAGAGTCATACAGCCAAAAAAAGGGGGAAAAAAAGACTGGCATCAGGAAATTAGGAAAAAGTAAAATAATTTTAAGCTTATAAAGTTCCAGTCAGAGATTAAACATACATTTATGATGGACATGGATGCAATGATAGAAATAGGCTTTATATTATGGATTTACACCATTTTTCTTTTCAGGTTGCAATAATTATATATTATACAGAACCCAAAGGATTTAGAAATAAAAAGTCCTACTTTGAATTTTATAAGAATGTTTCCAATATCAGAACTTCAGGGAAATTTCACCGGACATTTTATCTGACTGAGTAATCTACTGGCCTTCTCCTCACAGCCATCATGTCTCCATACAAAAATTGCCGTTTAAGGAACATGATAAGGCATCCGCAAATCATGACTCTCTTGTCAGTGAGTAGCAACACTTATCAGCGTCAAAAGGTGCCCAAAGCAGCAAAACTAATAGATTGACATGGAAGCAATGGTTGCTGGGTTTCCATTTGCTATGTTTTTATAAAATGCTTCGCCAGTAACTCTTCTTGTTTTACAAAGCGATTTGATGTTTGGTAATGTCTGCCAATTTTTCATCTGAATTATAACCAATCAGCTTGACTTACCTACAGCTCCCACCCAGTGACTCTAGCAGGCCATTTTTCAGTACATATCCCCAGACTGGTACTCTTTTGGTTTCTGAAATGGCCCTGAAAATGGCCCTGATAACCCGGCCCGTTGTGGTGGAGACAAGCACACACCGCAAAGTTCTTCTACACTTACCCTTGAGTTCTGATTGTGAAAATGCACCTTTTTCTTTATTTACTCTAATTCACAAGGTGCCGAAATTGTTCATAATGTTTCCTTAGCACTTTGTCCCTCAATATAATATTTTTGTTCTTTTTTCCTCAATCAGCAATCACCTTCCATAAGTCTCGTAGAACATTTGAGTACTGTCACAGTCAAAAACACAAAACTGTCACAGTTCATTTTAATAGTTTGCTTTCTGCCATTGCCACAACTTTTCAGCGGAGTTACATTTTTCAAAAATGGTATCATGGTATCCACAATAATGCCGGTTTTAATTAAACATTAACAGAATTTGTGCTGACCAGGTGACAACTCACTACTCCACAATCAACAAATTTTAAATTCAAATGAAATTTGCCTTCTGGAGAGGTTTTATGGTCAGACTTGACAAGAATGATTATTTGTAAAGAAAGATAAAAAGTATAATTTGAGGAATCAAAATGAAGCTTTCAAACCACACAACTTTTTAAAAGCTCTTAAGCTTGGTGCTAATGAAACCTGCAGGGTTTTTGTTTTGATGCCAAATGGATGGAATAACGAGGGCTTGGGATCAGGCAAGGCAAGTCAACATCCCTCGAGTCTAAGTCCTGGTGCGGTCCTCAGTGTTCTAGTCCAAGTGCAAGTGAAAGCTAAAATGAATAAGTCCAAGTCAAGTTGCTATTTCCCACAGGCTAAGTCCAAGTCCCAGAAAGAATCCTACAGTTCAAGTCATTGTCATCTGCATCTATATTACCTAGGTTAGGTAATATTAGCTTTATAAGCTAGCATTAGTATCAGCTACATGCTAATTTCAACAATAACAATTAAATGTGAATCGAGTCACGACCTAAACCCTGGGGTGTCAATCTGAGTCCAGGGCTTGAGTAATCCATCCAGTTCAAATAATTATAATTTCAAAAACAGCTTGTTTTTGAAAAGGACAAAGCAGGTTAACATGAATTTACATCAAAAATCGAGTGCAGCGTAAATCCATCCAACTGGTAAGGTAAAGTATAATATTGGCATGCAGTGTGTGAAAATCAGCATTAATATTGTAATTATGATTATTAAATGATGTATTGTGCAGCTCTTATAATAATTACCGAAATATCAAAATTCATTAAGTTTTTGCTGAAAGTGGAAATATATTATCATTATTTTGGAGATTTTTAACAAATTCCTTTTTTTGGGGGGGGGGGGTCTCTTCTTTAATGAAGATGGGAATCACAGGAGCACAAAGCAGCAAAAACTGAGCTAGTTTAACAATAACACACAACAGAACTGGAATGGTACAGTTCATCTTGCTACCATTGTTTCAGATTCCCAAAGGTCCACTTCACTGTAGGAATTTTTTTTTCTCCTATCAGAGAGAATAACTCTGTCCTTGGAAGAGCCTGCACATGCAGAGAAGCAAAACCGAGCCAGCAAAGAAAAATAAGTTTCACATATTAACATCTGGGCGACTGTGGCTCAGTGGTAGAGTAGTTGGCTTGCAATCGGAGGGTCGTAGGTTCGATTCCAGCTTCCTCCAGTCACATGTCGATGTGCCCCTGGGCAAGGCACTTAACCCCCAATTCTACATTGTCCTACCGAGCCATGTTGGGAGTCGGTGTATGAATGAGAGTGTGAATGGGTGAATGTGGCTTCAATGTAAAGCGCTTTGAGTGGTCAGTAAGACTAGAAAAGCGCTATATAAGTTCAGTCCATTTATCAGTCCATTTACATCTGAGGCTCACAACACAACTATTGGTGTATCCTTTCATTTTACTCCCTTTGTTCTTCCATGTGTTTAACACTAACAGTCAAGATGTTCAGACAGTGGGAGCCAACAGCCTGCTGAGAAACCCGATCAGCCACGCTAATCTGATCAGCTGCACTTTGTTCGAGTGTGTCTTACTTAAAGAGGACTGCGTTCCCAGCGTGGTGTAACCCAAACACCATCCTATCCCCTTTCAGCCTAAGATTCTGAGGACGCAACACATTCGTCTAATCTTCCGCACCATCCCACATCCCTGTCTCAGCTTCCAGCTTTAAAAACAGCCTACCTCTACTCAAGTGTTCACCCACCTGCACCAATCAGGGCTTATTAGTGAAAAAAACCCTTAACAAGTGTTTTCCGTTCCTTAATCAGTTTGAAGGCAAACCCCCACCTCATCCGTACCTTCAGCATTTTGCATTTGTGTTCGTGTGCACAAACTTATGTGTGATGAAACAGTCTTGAAATCAAATGAAACGTCAAGTGTCTTTTGAATGCATGATGAAGGGAGTCTTTGCACACATTTCTCATACAAATAAGTGTTTAAAGATTCCACGTGTGTCACAGCAAAGAGAATTATCACCCTGTAATTAAACTTCAAGGGACATACATAGTTTGGATGCATTTTTTAATTCCTTGAAGGATAAGGTGCAAATCAAGCAGACAACATGTTTGTCCTCAAGTCCCCTAAAACTGATCCTTCTGTTTTCGTCCTACTAATGCAATGCTACAGTCAGCAAATATAGGCCAAATACACATGCGTACAAATACAAACCCCACCTCCTCTATTTATACACCCCGCTGAGCAAACAGCTGCTTCTAGCAGCACCAAACTGAGGCTGCCAAAAACACCAAAACACTTATCTGTGAGTGACAGTAGCATGCTATTCCCCACAGGAGAACTCACTTTTGAGGAATGTTGATTGTAGCGGTGCTACTCAGTGATTTTATCGAATTATCACTTCAGTGCTTTGACAGATAATGCACCCCGACACTGTGGGGCATATGTCACCATGGATGGCTAAGTCTCACCCTGGCCACGACCCTGACCCTTATGTTTAGTCAAGTTACCAGCAGCCTGGATATTGTTTTCCCAACCGCTAACCATTACAGTTTAATGAATAACAGCAGTGGCTGACCTGACCTGTGACTGAACGAGGCCTCCAGCTTCTGCTCTGTTCTTTGATATGCTGACCTTGTTCATGTTTTCTCAGTGGCTTGTGTTTAGAGATGCAGGTGCTTTTCAAAATTGCACAAATGATTTTTTTATTCTTTCAGCTTAAAGTCACGAAATAACTTACCACTTTCCTTCTTTTGAATACCTCTCTGTTTGGGAGTCACCTAAACACTAGAACAACTCACAAATCTCACTGATAATAATTCATTATCATCTAAACTAAGTCAAACCAAATTTCCAGAGATTGTAGATATATGCTCTATTTGCTAGTAGTCAACTGTCTGACATGATTGACTAGGTGTTATTTTTATTAGTTAGGGGTTTCCTTATACATTTTTGCTAACCTATTACTATGAAGGTGAGTGTATCACCATGTCTTTCTGGTTGGCATAGTGGACAGAACAGGCTATATGTCGGGAAAACTTTAGCTATGGTCTTTGCTTTAACAATTGAATCCAAGTTCCCTTGGAAAATTATCCATTATAACTGTCTTTCTAAAGAAACAAAAAAATCAAACAACCATATACAAAAACATAGATTAATGGGACAGGCCTGGATGATGTGACACCAAAACAACAAGGCTGTGATAATATCAAAATGGTAGACCATTTCAAAGATAGTGGACAAAACTAAGATTCTGTTTCATTTCCAGGCCAACAAACAGGTAATGGCTAAACACTTTGAAGGTAGTGTAGGTGTAAAAGAAATCAGTAATGACAGAAAGTTGAAATCCGAAGCAACGGCAGCATCAAAAATTAAGAACTAAAGTACGTAACTTTGGAAACTTAAGGCCTAGTAGGGATGCCTAAACTGAAAAACTGGCTCCAGCAGATGATTCAAGCAACGTATAGGCGGTTTGTCCACTAGATTTCAGTCCAGAGCTAAAACCTAGATCCATCTGTGTTGTTTGGGGCAGTGATGGCTCAGGAGTAGGACTGGGCAATTAATCAAATTTTAATCGTAATCGTGATATTAAAAAGCTTGATCGCAATAATTGTGTGGTGTGTTTTAATTGTTCTCCCAAATGACCAATGCAGTCGAAGTATTGACTTGTTGTCAAGCTAGCTGGCCAATCAAGTTGCAGAAAAAATTTAATTCTTAAAAGCAGGAGGCCAATGTAGCAAGTAAAACAAAAGTGCCATGTCAAGAATTTACAGCTGGTGAAGAATTTTGAGAAGAGAACAAGACAATGACATTGTGGAGAGAAGTGGCATTGTGAGCTCAGTATTTTGGAAATGGTTTGGATAATCTCAAAGAGGACAACAGCATGACTAAACGGACCTGTAAAATCTGCTGATGGACCCTTTTAACAAACTAGGGAATACAACCAATATATTTAAAACCTGAAGTCCTATCATCCCTCTGAGTACAAAGAGACACACGCAGTTTTGAAGTGTTGTGATGTTGTTAGCAACACAACAGTGGCAGGATGCACACTGTGTGTGATAGTATTAGAGCTCGGGAGATGACGTCACTCTAGCAGAAAAAAAAGGAAACAAGCTACAATAGCTATCTAGCTATTCAAGAGTTCCAGCTTTGCGAAAATGGTTGACTCGTGTTGTGCCCCTGGGTATATAAACCACTGAGGTCAGGTTAAAGACAGAGCCTTTTATCGCATTCCAAAAGATCAAGCTTGGAGGGATAGGGGATTTTCTGCCATTAAATGATCTTGGAACGTGATGAAAAAAACAAAGCATTGGATGGATGCCGCTTGTGTAGTGACCAATTCATTTCAGGTAACTTCACCTGAATGCATAATTTAAAGTTAATCTTTGCATTAATATTTCTAACGAATGTAATCAAAATGTGTCCAAAGTTTAAATGATAATGGCTTATGAACACTGACAAGTCATCCATGGCAGTGTAACAGAAAAGGCAGAACAGTAAACTACACAGACCTTGCTTTCATTAAGATTCTTAGCAGACTTCCTACTGTTATTTTACCGTTGATTTTTCTGTCTTGTTGCTCACATAGCAACTAGTAAATGTCACGTAAAACCTTGCAGAATTATAACAATCTTTAAGATGTCTGCATGCTGCTGTTCACATGTCTTGTGATCACAACAAGCACTAAGGTGTAATTTTTTTTTTTTTTTTTGAAGCAATGATTGATTAATGGTCAGCTATTGACACACATAGCAAGAACAGGGACATAACCTAGCTGCTTGTTGCTCCACTTATCCAGGAAATTGCATGTCAAGGTACTTTAGGTCCAGTAAAAAGTTGGCTCTGACAACTTCTGGAGTTTTAAAAAGTATCCAAGGAGCACGGTAAGGGTAGGAGATGTTTAATCTTTTTTTTAGTTCCCGGTATATAACATAATATCTTCCATTTCAAAATGGGAAGTTAACTCCGATGGATCAAAAACCGAGCCTGCAACGTTCATTTTATTAGATTAATTCCTGTCAGTATGACGGCTATGCTCTGAGAGTGACATGACGTCAGGAGGGCTATATCGAAGGCTGTATTTAATTGTCTTTATTATTGTTTTGATGAGCCAAAAATCGAGTTAGAGTTCGGCTTGTAATAGGAGGGTTGCCAGTTCAAGTCTGTTTGCTGCCTACTGGTGGTCAAAGGGCCAGGTTGTGCCAGTCTCCAACCGCCTCACCTCTGTTGGTGTGTCCTAGGGCAGCTGTGGCAACATAGCTTGCCATCACCAGTGTGTGAAATCTGTGCGTGAATCGGTGAATGACTGAATGTAGTGTGGAACGTTTTGGGGTTTGTAGGGACTAAATAAAGCGCTATACAAGTACAGGCCATTTACCATTTATTTTTCAATAACCGTTCCATTTTTTTTTTTTTTATCTATTTGTTTTATTCACTACATGATTTGACTTTGGATTCCTATGGTTGGTTTATCAGTATTGCAGCAATGTCTTTTGTTAGGTACTGATGAATTTTTGTCTAATGATTGCAACAGCCAATATAATCTTTTGTTTGCAACACATACACAAAATCGATCCATCTAGCCATCCATACATACATAATGTGTGATTTTAGTTAGTAGTTATGTGGTCTTAGGTCTTTTACTGGTTAGTATGTGTGCTTAAAGATGATGTGGAGCCCTTTCAAAAATGTAAGCTTTTCTGTAACCTTTTGGATTCAAACAAAGTTTTCTATTCTACTCCTTCCTTCCATCCATGCATCCATCCACTTTATTATTCATTCCTGAATTTTGAGCAAAAACTGATCCCTACTTTGGACAATGTACCTGTGCAACACACAGCAAACACTGTGACAGGCAACCATGCATTCCAAAAGCTGAACTAAAGGCAATTTAAAGTACTACTTTAACCAATTAAGCATACTTATGGATTGTGGAAGAAAGACAGATTACTCACATGAGAAATCCATGTTCGTTCCACACAGAAAAGCTTCAAGGCGATCAAGTAATATTTAATAAATACTGAGGGAAATGTTTGCTGTTCCTTACAAGCTATGCATTAGGATCTGTCCAGTCTCATTAAGATATAATTCCCAGACTGTTAGGGCCTAAAGATTGAGTTCAGGCTGACGACTTTGCTTCATAAAAGCTTAAGCCCAGGACCTGACATACAGTTGTCAGGAGGATCAGATTTCCCGTTGTGTGTTTGTGTGTGGATTGTGTTAAGGGGCACATATGACGGGCAGGTAAAGGCTGAGTGAGCAGAGATTACTACTGGCTTGAAATATTATCACATGCTATTAGCACTGTATCACTGCTCATTAGGCTGATGGCTAGCTGGAACTCCCTGACAGGCCTGTGGTAAGTAAAAGAGTTGGAGGTGGTAGGAACAGAAGAGAGAAATGGGGGATTGGACGCTAAAAAAATGTAGAGAGAAAACCAGAGAGAGAGCAAAATCTGGGAAAGTGATAAAAGGCGGCTTGTTTCAATCACTCACCGTCAGAGGGGAGATTTCAGAGGTGAGTGGCAATTTCAAAGGACAACGGGACTAAGCATGGTAATACAGTCCTTTATTCTGATTCTGAACATGGTAACCAAATAGCTGTTGGGCAAGAATACACGCATCAAAGAAATGGTTTGTGCAGAGCTCATAAAAGCTTCCTGTAAACATTGTGTGATCACAGAAATGCATTAAACTCCTGTCACAAAGACAAGCATAGCTTTAAGGGAACTGATGGCTGCTGATGTCTTGTATGAAGTAGGGAACAGAGGAGCAGTAAATCTTTCTCACTATCAGATAGAAACATTAGTCGCTGTCACACTCACTTTGCTTTGGCGTAGACAACACTTTAGTATATCATCAAAGCCAGAACTGTTCTCATTTCTCAGATTGAGTGTTGCTGTGTAACTAGAAATGCCACTTGAAATGGAAGCACACACATTTGCAAAGTAGATGAGAGGTTGTTGTTTTGGTTCCTTTGGTAATATACAAACATTATGCATGCCATCAAACACATAAACAATGCATGATCTTTTTTTTGTAGTTTTGTAGCTCATTCCTAATGAAGATGATTATTAGGTTGCATGGAAAATATGGGAAATTCATCAAGCACTACAAAAACCTTCCAATCATTGTGGGTCATAGTGAACATTTCTGTGCCAGTTCATAAATTCAGACTTTGCTCTCACTATGCTTTCTCCCCCAACTGTCCTTTCCATTCTCCCTTTTTATCTAATTTTAGACCACTCTAGCCAGTGGTAATGAATTGGCTAATTAGAGTTATCTGGCTAATTCAAGTGGTTTGTAAAGCAAATCAATAAACACTGGCAGAAGGCCAACCATCCACTTTGACAGATGTTGCTCACTAATCCATCTCAGTTTTTTTATTTCAATCTTTCCTAAAGATGTTTAATCCCTTAGTTTGTTGCTTTACTGTATTTCAGCAGGGTAGAGGGAGAAACTATGAAAGAAAGAAAAATCCCATGCCAACTGTCAACTCAGAGCAAAGAAGTAGTTTCAGTCTATTTTACAAAAATGAAATATATCCTTTAATTGTTGAAAATGTAAGAAGTCATAGTACCTGTGTCTTATGCCTTTGGCAAATAAAGACTTAAACAAAGCTAAATTTAAGTAGCAATGCAATAAAAACTAAGTCAACCTTTATGATTTAATAGTTTTTAAATTTCCTTTAGTAGCAATTATTTAAAGAAATTGTTTAGTTTATTAAGTTTGTTTCTGGCACAGTTTCAGTTTTTATTTCTTTAGCCTTTGTATTTTAGATTTCTGCCATGTTTAGGTTAATAATCTAGAACAATTCTTACAGCCAAGCTTCAGTTGTTGGATATATGTTCTCATATTTGTCTTCCTTGTGCTGTTTTTTTTTTGGGGGGGGGAGGGGGGTTCGAGGAGACCTTATTCTTAAATTATGCAATTCATATTCCCTAATAATTTATGTGGATACAAAAAAAAAGGCCAAATCATGAACACTCTCCCAACATGCTTTTATTAAGCTGATGCTGACTCGATTGGTTCTTTTATTTGGATCACACTATTGTAAATGTGGTTTACAAAGTTATAAGTAACACTCCAGTATAACATTTCTATTGTCCTCATTTTGCAACTATGGCAATTTATTCTCCAGTTTTCTGTACTTAAGAATAAAGAAAACATTTTAACCTGTTGAACAATCATATATATAGTTCCAATATGTTTTACTGCACATCTATGCACATACTATTCTGACATATTCACATACTTGATGTTGCAGTGTTTGACTACGTTTTTAATGCATTCTTTTTCATTGTGGCTTTCATTGTGACTATTTATAATGAGGTCACTTGAACATAGCAGAAATATAAGGAAATGTTTAGATTTGTTTTTGTGTCTAATCTTTGTGTAAACCCTGATTTGTATTATTCACCAGAGCAAGGTCCTCTAGTGGTACTGTAAGTTTGAATGATATAACTAAAAATTTAACTGATAAACTACAAAAATCAATAGCAACAGGTCTTATGCAAAAGCAGATCTGATTTTTTTCCATCGTTTAGGGTTGCATCTTCAAGAGTTAATGAAAAATGTTTGTGAAAATGGTGAATAAAGAGAGGATATACCTAATTTGGGTCCTAGTTTACAGGAAAAATAAATCAAAAAATATTGACAAATGTTTTTATTTATTTTTTTATTTATTTCTTTTTCTTTTTTTGGGGGGGTGTTTTTTGTTGTTTTTTTTGCAGCCAGTCTTTGAGCAAAAGTAGCTCTAAGCAATAATTGGTCAATTAATCTCAATCACAAAGTTAAGTTAAATTATGGAAAGCAATTAACAGAATAATTTTCTTTACTGACAAAAATAAAAGTCACTACCAATAACACATCTAATAAATAAAAGCTAATGCGCAGCTTGGAGTAAACAGTCCTGTCTGTGATAGATTAATGAATAGGCAGACCACAACATCTTTACATAGTCAGACACCTAAGAGATCCACCCTTCAAAGGCTTCCGGGAATCAATTATGCTTGAATGAATGCATGCAACTGCATATCTGTCAGCCAAATTATGTCTACATGTCTAAAATCCATCTAAAAATGTATGCACAGTATAAGTATTTGTCTCTTGTTTTTAGATAATGAAAAACAGTTCCTTTGAGAAACTGGAAGAGAAAAGAGCAAGCAATTAGAGGAAGTGAAAGAAGAGGGAGACGCACAGAAGCAAAGAGACAGCAACAGAGAGCTGTTTGAATGTGATTAATGAGATCACTGCAGGGTAGGCGGTGTCATTGTAATACTCTATGCAGGGAAAATATGGAAAAAGAGATGGGGAGAGAGAGTGGGAGACAAAGATAGAGAAGGGGTCAGAAAGGAAGGGGGAATAAAAGGAAGTAAGAAAGGGGAAAAAAGTTAGTAAAGACACCTGGATGAGTGACCAGGTTACGTTTTAACTCCCTGAAAAGATAGGGGAGTAAAAAAGAATGATGCACAGAAAAAGATTGAATTTAGCAGGCCCAGAAGTTATAAAAAAAGGCAGATATAAAGCTTGGATGAATGGAACGGCAGGGGCTCTCCGTTTTCCACTGGCTTTTTAACAGTGAACTGTTTAGAGAAGCCTGGACCAGGTCTGTCAGATAAAGAGGATTGTGCTTTAAAGACAGCCATGAAAGACACAGCCTGCTCCTGCTGCCTGGGGCTGCCGCTGGACACCGCTGCATCTGGTCCAAGGTTAAGATCTCAACAGCAGGGGGTCAAGTGGAGGCTGGGCTCTGAAAAGATCAGGCAGATATCTTACCAGTTCACAACTCCGTGAACAAGTAATTAGCTAAATGAGGTAGTTTACTTTTGGTGAAAAAACATTTTGCTTAAATAAAGATGCATCAGTAAGTATTTTACTGGTCAGTACTGATTTCCTCTTTTGTGTTTTGATTTTACAAAGGAATAGAAGACATAAAACCAATCCTAAGGGGGGGGGGGGGGACATTGCTGAAGAAAAAAGATGTCGTAATGCATTTAAAACAGTAAAATTTGAAGTTTTCAGGTTTTATTATTTTTTTGAAAAGAAAGAAAAGTTTTATTTTTCGGTATTTGACAGGTCAACCACTAGCCAGAACTGTTTTTAAAAAAACTGGCTGATAAAACATAATTGGTTTATCATGTATAGCAACTAACAAAAAAAGCCTATACTCATATTTACAGGTTTAGTTACAGCTTAGTCTAATTCAAATTCCACAGAAAAGCTGCATGTGACTGAAATGGGGCAATTATCTGCTTGACCAAATTGGCTGGTGATTGGCCAGTCAGAAGAAAAAAAAGAAATGAATTGCCAACTATTTATTTCATTAGTGAACCCACCATAAGAAGACACTCCTTGTTCTGGAAGTTGTTACTAAAGGAAAATGTCTCAAGGTTAACCATTCTCAGTAAGGTGTTTATCATAAATAAAGGGGAAGCTTTAAGATATATAAAGCAAAGTTAGAAGAAAACTGTCAATGAAATGTTGAAACATGACTGTTTTCATTTAGGCTGTAGTTGAAGAGCTGAATTTTGGACATTTATATCCTTTTAAACTTTCAGTCTCCATGTGGGAAGGAACATGATGCGTTTGAAAAAGTTTACAACCTCTCAGAAATCACAAACTAGAGGGCCTTTATTCCTCAGATTATATACACAGAAACTGCTGTTTTACAGCAATTAATGCCACCATAATTCTTAAGATTAAGCGGTGAAAAATGGTGTAAAATATCAACTGATTTTGTCTTTGTTATAAAATGATAGTAAATATATTTGTGAACAACTTCTTTTTCATACACAGCAGAAGAAGTTAAAAAAATAATTCAGATGTTGCTCACTGTAGTATTTAAATATTAGGAATAAGCTCAACTTGATATTGGCAAGTCAGAGCTTCAAACTGTTTGGAAAAGTAGAAGGAAATCTAACCAATTCACATCTAAAATAATGGTAAATATTAATAGTCCTAAAAGAGAAAGTCCCTCCTAAAGCCTTATCAAAAGTCAGTAAGACCTATACGCCCCACGATCAGTAAATCACTGATCAATACATTTTCTGCATGCCAGGCTTTGACCAAGTTCTCAGTTTAGTCAGCAAAGATTTTTCTGTGGGCAAAACAAGTTTGACACTTTCTCTGAGCAACCCTTTGCCTTAGGCCCAGATGATAAAACATAATATTGACCTCTTTTTGTGGAAATTTCTCATTAAGTTTAACTTCTCTGTGGAATAGCTGTGAGATGTATGGGGAGGGGGAAAAAAACGTCTCCACCAGCAGAAGCAATTTCTCAAGGCAATGTCAGGCTCCCAGCTACTTAGTGCCAGTGGGCTAACTGAGATTCCAATAGTGGTTTACTATGATTTGAATTATTTATGAAAAAGCAATGATAGTAAGTCCTTAAAATAGGTTTAAAGGAAAACATGTAGAGAGCTGTTGTCTCAGTTAAAATAATAATAGAATTAATGTGTACTGCATCTTTGTGAACATATTTAAGAAAAACAAAATAAATTCTCATATTTAGGTCCGCCAGGACAAATGAGAACAAAATTTCCAATCTGGAACAAGGTGATGTAGCAATTCTTACACAAGACATTCAGTGAAAAATTATTTTGACAATGAAGATTGTAAACCAAGTCCACGCAGTGTGTTTTTCTGTATTTTAGTTTACATCTCTAGTTTAATTCATCAAATACCAGCAACGACAATCTATGGTAATTAATATGGTTCAATTGTTGCAAATATAGTTGATTCCAGTCCCCAGAAACCCCCACAAATGACCCAACTTTTACTGGTAAACATGGCGCGTTATTCAATGTCAGATATTGTGTTTGTATAATTGTGTATACCGCTGGAGAGGTTCGCAGCCGAGTGTGAAGCGGCTGGGATGAGGATCAGCACCTCCAAATCCAAGACCATGGTCTTGAGCCGGAAAAGGGTAGGGTGCCTTCTTCGGGTCGGGGATGGAGTCCTTCCTCAAGTGGAGGAGTTCCAGTATCTGGGGGTCTTGTTCACGAATGAGGGAAAAATGGAGCGGGTGATCGATAGGCGGATTGGTAAGGCGTCTCCAGTTATGCGGGCACTGTACCGGTCTGTCGTGGTGAAGAGAGAGCTGAGCCAAAAGGCAAAGCTCTCGATTTACCAGTCGATCTACGTTCCTACCCTCATCTATGGTCACGAACTTTGGGTGGTGACCGAAGGACAAGATCACGGATACAGGCGGCTGAAATTAGTTTCTTCCACAAAGTGGCTGGGCTCTCCCGTAGAGATAGGGTGAGGAGCTTGTCATCCGGAGGGGCTCAGAGTAGAGTCGCTGCTCCTCCACATCGAGAGGAGCCAGTTGAGGTGGCTCGGGCATCTGGTCAGGATGCCTCCTGGACGCCTCCCTGGTGAGGTGTTCCGGGCACGTCCCACCGGGAGGAGGCCCAGGGGAAGACCCAGGACTCGCTGGAGGGACTATTACTCCCGGCTCGCCTGGGAACGCCTCGGGATCCCTCCCGAGTAGCTGGCCTAAGTGGCTGGGGAGAGGGAAGTCTGGGTCTCTCTGCTAAGGCTACTGCCCCCACGACCCGACCCCGGATAAGTAGAAGAAGATGGATGGATGGATGGATATATATATATATATATATAAAATGTGTGTTTTATTGTGTGCAAAGTAACTAGTGTTTCTAACTGTACTACTGGAAAAATATGTTTCCCAGTATTTGTGCCATACTCCTCTGCACTTTTCCCACCTATGCTTCTCTCATCACTAATTACAATTACCACCTTCTTTATCAGCTTGGAGGAAATAGCTTCATAAACTTAAATCCATAAGACTGGGGAACACAGTGCTGATGTTATTCCCATTCCCTCATGACTGCCAATATCAGGCAAAAGCAGACCAGACCAAAGCAGGTGAGCCGCCTCTGGGCTAACATGGCACACAGACGGGACTCTCAGATCATTCCCTCCTGAGTGTGACAAATTTCAGGACTAATTCTCAAAGGCATGTTTGTTGGGTAAAAGAGTGTAGATGAGTAAAAGTAAGCTCAGATAAGAGGGGGCGGTTAGACCACATGTCCACCACTGGGGCTCTGCAGTCGCAGCTGCCTCCTTTTATAAGCCTTTCAAGTCTGTAGTGTTTCATGCCTTATGATCAGCTGCTTCCCTCGCTAACAGTGTTTGCAAACCACACACAAACCCTGCTGTTTTTTTTAGGCCAGTGTGGAAGTCATGTGATGGGCCCATGCATCCTCTAATTTGAAAAACAGTTCTACAGGACATTTGTCTGGTTAAACAGCTGAAACACCTAAACCACCCTTTTAAGTTATCCCCATCAGCTGCAGACCATATCATCTGAGCCACTTCCTGATTATTTATCAGTGCATGATGAAAGAAAAGTGTATCATCTGCAGTAAATTGTACTCATCCATAGATCATTGCACTTAAAATTAAGAACTGAAACAGAGTTAGAAATGAAAATATCTGCCTATCTAGTCACTATTATATAGTTTTGCCAATCATTAAAACTCCTTACCTCCAAAAAATATAAGTAGAACTTTGAAACTCTAATGAACACACTAGACAGGAAAGACAGTTATGTGGGAATGTGTCTGCTTAGGCCTCCTCTAAACTAGGGTTAAAGGCGCTTTATATTTAACTAGACTCCAAGACTGCTTTCCTGTCTCTGGATTACTGCACATTTATAAAACCTAATTTGAATGGTAATGCAAGCAAGAGGCAATGTATTAGGTTGCCCATTCTATCATAATGATCTTACAAGTTGTATCACATCTGCTTTATAATGTTTCTTTAAAATATTCTGACTTGCCCTATAAATTTGTAACTTTTCCCTCACTTCCTCCATGAAGTAAAACCCTACTGTGACGAAGAAACACCATCAGTATTCTTATCAGCTTATCAGCAGCTTGGCAGCATGCAGGGGAAGTGGGTTTCCATACAGAGTGCTACACAGTTGTGCAATAAGTTTAACCTGCCTTAGTGTTCCATGTGCTTACCTTGGGAAATACAGAAAGAATTAAGGAAAACAAAACAAAAACTTTGATCACTGTGAGACCAAATTTCTGAGAAACCCTGACAATTGTTAAAGTACTATTTAAAATGTAGAGTATAAAACTTCCTCTTCAAAACTTCCTCTTCACTAAATATAGTGCCATTCCCTTTGCTATCCTGACAAACCCACAATGTCCTTCCACCTCCCAGAAGCAATTTTAAAAAGGTTTGTGTGTCCCTCTTCAGATGGAAGCCCTGGGTATGGGGAGGATAATAAATTGTTGGTTACCTGCATCAGCTTTTAGGTGCGATTTTCTTCGATGCAAACAAAACATGGCAGGACCCCAAATGCTCAAGGGCAACATTGCCAAGATGTATAAGTAAGGCGGTTTTGAGGTTTTCTAGTCTCATGTGGTTGCAATCATGTTGAAACCTTGACATTAGGCTGGTATGACAAAAAGGATCAGATATCAAGAAAGAGCCAACACTACCGCCACCGAACCCCCTTCACACAGCACCCAGGAACCAGATGTGCTGCCAAATGGTCTATACTAGTATAGCACTTAACCACTGTATTTAGTCTCTATGGACCCCAAGGCGCCTCACACTCCTTTCAGTCATTCACCCATTTACGCACACATTTACACATTGGTGATGGCAAGCCACGTTGCAGCCACAGCTGCCCTGGGGTGCACCAACAGAGGTGAGACTGCTGGAACCTGGCGCCATCAGGCCCTGTGACCACAACCGGTAAGCAATGGGTAAAATGTCTGGCCCAAGGTCACAAAAACCAAGACAATCAGAGCTGGGGCTCAAAGTGGCAACCCTCCAATTACAAGACCAACTCCCAAGTCCCGAGCAAACTTTGCCAAAACTAATGAACCACCAAAATCTTACTATAGAAGTTTGGGCAAATGCGGCTCAGGGGTTCCAGGGGCCGATGGCGCGATATGGCATCCTCATTTCTGTATGTGAATGTGAGAGTAAATAGTGTAATTGTAAAGCGGTTTGGGTGTCATTAAAAGTGCTGTAGCTTTCTAGTCTTACTGACCACTCAAAGCGCTTTACATTGAAGCCATATTCACCCATTCACACTCGCATTCATACACCGACACCCAACATGGCTCGGAAGGACAATGTAGAATTTGGGGGTTAAGTGCCTTGCCCAGGGGCACATCAACATGTGACTGGAGGAAGCTGGAATCCAACCTACGACCCTCCGATTGCAAGCCAACTACTCTACCACTGAGCCACAGTAGCCCCATGCAGTGTTTATTATAATACATATATTTTTTTATTATTATTTTTATTATGCAGGGTCAAAACAAAACATATTGCA
Organism: Apricaphanius iberus; assembly: GCA_028564705.1. Classification (NCBI taxonomy): domain Eukaryota; kingdom Metazoa; phylum Chordata; class Actinopteri; order Cyprinodontiformes; family Aphaniidae; genus Apricaphanius; species Apricaphanius iberus. The sequence goes on along the minus strand of JAPXFQ010000467.1, from coordinate 167,444 downwards.
CATCATGTCTACATTACATCAGGAAGGCCTCATTAAAACGCTGCCAAAACTATTCACTGAGGCACATTTTCAGTGTAGTGGTCCTGTCTTGATAGAGAAAAGGAAGCTTTAAGTGCCCTTCTAAGTAATGCAGAAAGGCAAAAATCAACTAAATGGCAGAAGTCTCTGGTATCAGCTATATAACACCTTTAAGAAAGCCTCAACTCTCGTCCTCAGGTGGTTTTACGACCTTTCACACTTAAAAACATGGGATCGCGACATCCCCCATGCTGACCGAGTTGTCAAACAACTCAGAGTGATAACTACCAAAACAACCTCAAGGACTGATAAGTGGGTGGGTCAGGGACCCACATGTGACCATGAAAGCAACTTAAAAAGTGGTCAAGTCCCAATTACACTTCATGAGTCAGAAAATGTCCTCTACTCAGAAGTAAGAAAACCTTTCTCATCAGAAGTGAGGTGTATTTAAAAAATAACAAAATCCAAATACTTTATGGTTCAGTGTTTAAGAATACAATTATCTAAAATACAGAAGACTTTGTCATCGAAAACAGAATCCGACCTATAAAGAAATCATAACTTCCAGTTCTCTTAATTACCAGCTTTCAAATACCTGCAGTGTGACAATGTCTTTAGTCTATTCTGGGTTTTAGACATGAGTCCCAAAAATAGGTATGCATTTAAGGTACGGTCACACAACGGAACGGAATCACTTTACGCCCTCCACACATGACCTTAGCCACTGTTGCTAAGCAGAATTTGGTTCACAAATGGCATATTATGATGTCCTTCAGTGATTGTATGCAAATCCTCCTCACCTTAGTGTCAGTCTAGGCCCCAAACCCCTTGTCCCCCCCTTAACCCCTTATCTTCAACCACCCCCCTTCCTCTACCCCAAAAGCCCGTCACAGACAGTCATATCCGCCAACAGCATCCCTCATGCCTCACCATGCTCCAGCAAATCTCAGGAAAACAGTGGAATATACAAGAGCTGGTCTGCAGGGAGAGTGAGCGGGAGGGCAGGAAGGAGGAGCGGGATTGAATGGGGAAGCAATAAATGGAAGGATGGGGAGAGGGCAACTTTGGGATGGGAGCCAATCCAATTACAAGAAGCAGTGCAATCCTAGTTTCCCTGGCGGCACTAAATTCATATTTCAGTGGTCTCCTTTTTTCCCCCTCCCCCAATGCCTTCTTCCTTCTCTGCTTCTTTGTACAACTCATTTTTATATACATACATATAAATACAAATATATATTTTTATATATTTTCCCTCATAGATCACACTCCCGTCACACTCCTTTTCCTCAGCTGCATGACTTTCTTGGTTGCATGAAAGCATGTATAGGATTGTGTCACCAGCAAAGCATCAAAGCTTTCCACCCAAGCTGTGTCATGCTCAGATCAGCAGGAAGCCTGAAGCATCCTACTTCATCTGTGTCTCTCACAATGCGCTGCACACCCCTTCTGCAAAGAGGCTGCAGCCAAAGATCACCACATACATCAGCTCTGCCTCTGGAGACAAAAGGGATTGAACAGATAATCCTTCGGACACAAATGCACACTCTGCTGTTAGGCAAAGTTGATTATTTTTTTATGTAAGTATTTAAAAATAGATACACCAATCAACTGACCAGATATGAAAATTAGTTATCCCTTCCATTTGTTATGACAGGTAATTTGTAAATCAAAATTTCAAAAATCTAACCTTTTTCTTATTCATTCAATGCATCAGCCACCAGCAAGTGCTTTGATGCAGTTTTGGGTATAACAAAAAATAAATTAGATTCTCCACTATGCATAACTGGAAATGATCAAAACCAAAACGACTACCCCAATCAATGATGAATCAAGAATCAAAATACCAAGATGGAAAGTGTTTTCCTGGGAATGGAAAACACGGAAGCACCCCACCCCAGGCAAGACAAAAAAACAGGCAGTGTCAGTAAGAAAAAGCCTTACTGGTACATTGTTGGAGTTAGAAAACTGTTTTTTCCTCCCGATACAGCAACAAAAAACCACACAGAGGTAGGTTGGTTGTGGTCATCTTTTTTTTTTTCCTCATACACATCAGGAGAACAGTCAGAACTGGCCGAAGTGCAAGCCTCCATGCAAATAATGGCTTCACCTTGACCAAGATCATCCCGACATGCAAATTAGGGTGATGCAGGTGCTTTTCTAGTCAAATCTAGAAAAAAAGTAAGATTCAAATCAAATGCACCATGTCAATAGTTCCATTTAAGGCAGGCTTCTGGAGCTCAGTATAAACAGAATGCAGTTTAATTTCCTATTAAGTTTGCACCCTCCTATTCATACATAAAAGAAAAATCCTAATGTGTATTACAAGTATAGTAATGAAGTCTTTGTTTGGGTACATTTAAGTCGATCAGTGTCTAAACTTTTCTCATTTTCTCATCTAGTGACTCTCTGTGTGCCCTAACAGGATTTTGGTTCTCAAAGCACTGGACTGTGCAGCTTTTTTTGTCTAGGTGCTCGTCTCATATCCTGGTTAATTCCTTTTTCAGTTTGCCGTTACTGTGGCTACAGTCACAGCTCTGCGAGAAGCAATTTGAGTACGCACACACAGCAGTAGCAGCAGGTTTGTCTTTTTAGCATGCATTCTCATAGATCACGGCAGATTATAGAGGAAGGGAGAGCTGGGAAGCGAATAGCAGCCAAAGGCGAAAGTGTGGAACGAAGCACAGAGATGAAACAATATCAGAGCAATCTTTTCTGTCTTTTCTAATTTAACTAAATATGAAGTGCGGCAACAGATATATAAATGGCTCAAACGATGGATAACATCAAATTATTTTATTTCCTCCTTAACACAACAAGAGAAGGATCTGTTAACAGATTTATATTGGAGGCAACATAACTGATTGCCTGCATGGTGGGGCAGTTGGTAAAATTTTGTCTTGCAGAAAGAGGTTACTGGTTCAAATCCCTGTCTGGGATCTTTCTGAATGGAGTTCGTATGTTCTCCCCATGCTTGCATGGATTCTCTCCATGTCCTCCAGTTAACAACAGTCCAAAAACATGACTGTTTATCTCTGCGCTTGGAGGTAGGTGGGTGTGTGTGTGTGTGTGTGTGTGTGTGTGTGTGCAGGGTTGTTTGTCTTGTTTCTCTGTGTTGTCCTGGTGACCTGTCTAGGTTGTACCCCACCTCTCATTCAGTGACCAGGAGATACTGTAGCTTCCTCTTCGTTTTGAATGATTTTGTTTTTTATCGTCTAAATTATGTTAATAGTTGCTCATTTTAAATTTTCTTTTCTCAGTAACAACTTCCTCACCAAATAATCCCATGTTTAGCATAATTGAGGTAAGGTGCGCGTAGTGGTTTAAAAAGAAAGACCTGGTTAATCCGCCTATGGTTTTAATGCTAGGGAACATTTGCTAAGCGTTGTTAAAAAAATCTATATGCATAAGAAAATTATCTGTAGTTTAAACTTATGTTTGCACACAATATACAATTATGCCAACAGCTGCGTTGAATTACTCAAACTGCCATCAAATCTGACCAGCAGACAAATTTCTAATCTCTGAACCCAGAACTCACTTCCTTTTACCAAAGCTCCTACGGCCATATCTTTCCTTTAGCTTTGGTAGGAAAAGCTTTCATTCCAAAGTGCCTGGACCCTCTTTAACCTATGTGGTTTTGGTGTTCTCTCAAAACCAGAACTAGGTGGTTTAATGTATAGATCAGCTCTCTTTTTTGTGCTTTCAGTTGGCCAGAAGCAGAAAGGCGCCCATTAAAACTGATAGGTCAGGTGAGGTTATTCAGCAATGGAACAATATCCTGAAGGAGCTAATAATGACCATTACAGAGTTAGCCACTAGTATAATCCTTTCCTGACAGTTTGACTGGAGACTTTTAATATCAAGAAGATAATATTTCGTCTTTATTTCTGCATCCCCAGAAATAAAAGTACCTCAAGATGTCTATAGAACATGGACTCTTGACAGGTTGAATTCCTGCGCATCATGATAATGACGAGAATGGAAATCTCCCACCAGAGGGGTGTTCACTGCTTCAGGAGAATAGGTTGCAGCAATTACCTTCTTTAGACGACCACTCCTGGTGCCCACAAACGCCACACAGTAGCCATTGTAGACATAGGAAGTCACAGAAGTCATGCGGTCTCGAGTCTCAGTGTAGAGCGTGTGGCCGGTCACCAGCTGATTGCCGCCAAGTGGCTGGTTGATGTCCAAACCGCAGAAAGAGTCATCGATGGGCACAGGCTGTAGAATTAGAAAAAAATAAACGATAATTGAAACATAATGAAAATATCAAAGGGTGTACAATAGGACTGAGCGATAAACTGAAATGTATGACTGTTACAGAAGTCATTTTGCCCATGTGAATATTTTTGGTCTTTTCAAAAAATGTATAGATGTGTTTTAGTTTAGCAATTTTCATATCCCTTTAAAATGCTACCTGTACTCTTACTACAGAGTGGATGTAGTTGGAAAGAGTTTGTGGGGTAGTTATCATCCATTTATCATAATCGAGGTGAGTGGTATAATATATCATCATATTGATTTGAGGTCATATTGTCCAGCCCTGGTGTCCACAGATAGAAATGTTCACAAATGTCTGGCTGTTGAGCATTCAAAGGGCATGAGATTTCACTCCAATAAAATGCCAAAATATTTCTCATCCAAGTAAAGTCCCTATTAGCATTATCCTGTTACTTTTGGCATATGACTTTTTCTAGCATAGCATGTTTAAGTTCTTAATATGAGCCCTCCTAACCTTCACACCCTGTTCCATAGATATTTGAGATTCTCATAAAACAGTGACAGACATGGTACAAATGATTTGTAAGTTTTCATCCGCACCATAAGTTCTTAAAGCACTAAATATATTTTACAGCAGTTTTTATCGGTGACTATTTATTTGCATATCTCTAGATAAAAATATAACAAAGTAATGAGGTGGTCAAAAATAAATGGGTAATTCTACACTTGGATTTAAAATCTCATCACAAAATATTTGGGTATTTATTGCAATCGCATTAAAAATGATGTTCAAAGACTTCTAAAAACACAACACACCCATTTTCAAATGGGCTACTTCATTACAACACCTTCATTAAGTAATGCAATTTTTCAGCCAAAATGCACCCGCTAATTAAATTAAAATTTCTTTTTAAATATACTGATTGTTTATTAATGCCATAATTAAACCTACAGGGTAAATAAAAGCTCTAACAGCTAATGTTACAGTACCGACCACATTATCAGTTTAGGGGCTTTGTAAAATTAGACAGTGTATCTGTAACAAAATGACTTCTTATGGGTTTTTTTTCCCCTCTGATTTAAATAAACAACAATATTTTACAGTGATCAATTAAGCACTATTTTGAGATCATAAACATTATTTCTCTATTTGTGAGATCAAAATGTATTATTACCACCTCAGATGTAGACAAGCATAAAATACAACAAAACGACTAGTCAGACTCTGGACTGGAACCTTCTGCACCGATTAGATTCCAGACAAGCTTTTTTTCTCTATTAGTGAAAAAATCTGTAGGGTTCTTAATTTTCCCCACAACACCGTTAAAATGTAATTTCATTTTAGCAACCCATTATAGTGTACCATCTTGTGCTGTGAATGCATCATTAAACCCTAAACGGATATCTCATAATTAATTTTGCGAACGGGATGCATACCATAGTAGAATAGTAGTTGTAAATAATTCATAAAAAGGAGAAACTGAAATACAAAGCGTTGCAAGAAAAAGCTGTCTATGAGAAAAAAATAATGAACCTGATTAACTGAAACGAGAGTAAAGAGTGATGGAGAAGCAAAGCTGTGGAAACGGTGTCAGATTAACTTTGAGGTGAAGTGAGGAGTGAGAGGGCAGCTAAATAAAAGGGAGAGCTTGAATTCTATACAAGTATGCCTTATAATTATGCCTGAAAAATATGTACCTGCTCCACCTGACTGAGCTCCACCTTGCTCTAAGTGTGACTCATTACCCTGACCTACCGTCATTCCTCAGCATGAAGGAACACTGCGTGATAGCTGTAGTAAATAAGACTGAAATGATCTGTTTGTCAGTTTATTGACAAATATCTCTGTAGTCAGAGATTATTTGACTGTGTTGATGACGGGAAAACATGCAACTTGTGTCCTCTATATTCCAGATAAGGATCAGTGGTTATCAAACAATGAGGAATGGGGAGGTAAATGAGAGATAAAGAAGTGATGTTTCTGGTATAGAATCAGGTCAACTGACACAGTTTGAGTGTCAGCGACCTCAATGTGCCATGTGGAGTAAAGTGAGACATCCAACTGAGCCCCCACCATTTAAGAATCCCCTAACACCCTCTGAATATTCATTCCCGTGCTCTTACACCAACTCATTTGTTCCTTTTCTGTCAATGCATCCATCTCTCATCTGCATCCTCTGTAGCCGTCTTTGTTCTTGTCTGAGAAGTACAATTTACACAGACTAATTTCATTGGAATTTCCATTCATGGGAGGCAGATCAGCCTTTGCAAACAATTTCTGCACAGATTTTCAAGTGTTACAATGCTGTTGGTGAACAAAACCCTCCAGCATTGTAGTCACACAGCTTGCTTCATTGTTTTACTTTCATTTACTTTGTCCGAAGGCAAATTTATACCCAGTCTGATTTACTGTTCACTCAACCATGAAGCCTGCGATGTAAATTTCATCATCTGTGCCTGATGTGCAGATGACCGAAAGCCAAAATAAAACTCCAGTTCAAAAGAGGGATGCTGAACATGCAACAGACAACGAAATCTGTTGTACTTTTTTTCTTCTCTTCAAAACAACAGTTGACAAACCAGAAAAGTACTGACCCCTATAAGGCTGTAAGAAAAATTGATATCACTGAGAAGAACACTCCGGTTCAACTGCGCCAAACATTGTGTGAATACAGCTAAAAGGGTGTTGACAAGTTCAAAACAGAGCATGTTTCACACACAGGGAAGTATGCAAAGACTGGGGATGGACATACTGGCATCAAAGAATCATTTACACTAAATCCCGGTTTCACTTACTCTCCTTTTTCTTATGGATCATTGCAATATTTCTATCAATCTATTTGACATTTTGCATCATGGGCACTATCATCTGTGTCAGGTGAGGGCATCAACTGAACTGAGAATGCTTTTAACTGGGTAAATTTATTAGCAGTATCTAAAGCCTATATTCATAAGACTCCATTCGTCAGCTACAGAAGGTAAGAAATGTTACCATGTCCTGGTAGATTACTGCATTGTCTACAGACTTTAGAAAACAAAGTGGGACAAGACCAGCAGCCAACATCATCACTGATGGTGGAAGCTTCACTTTGGAATTCAAGTAACATGGATTCTGTGCTTCTACACTCATGATCCAGACTCTGAGAACTTTATCTCCAAATTAAATGCTAATTTTACTTTTATCTAAAAAGAAAACTTTAGACCACTGAGCAACAGTCCAGTTTCTTTTCTGTTTAGCCCAGGTTAGATGCATCTGACACTGTCTCTGGTTCCGGAGAGGCTCGACCCAAGGGATGCCACATTTGCGGCCGGTGTCAGGGATTTGTTTGGATGCAGTAGCTCTTGATGAGCTTATTCCAGTATTAGTCCCTGTAACAATATGTATATATATTGTATGGTTGCTCTGTTAGACTCGCCACTAGGGGGCGAACAAGGGCCACATATAGGCGTCAAGCGAGGGAGGAAGACGAGTTGTTGACATTGTGATGGCGGAGCCGTTTGAGACTGTTCAATAAATGCCGACCCCGTTGGGCCAGGGCAAAGAATATGAACTCCTGTTTTATATGAAAACCCGCACTTTAACATGGTGGCAGCGGCAGTGGATTTTTGCCCAAGTTTTTAAGAGATTTGCTGCGGAGGCGCCGGAGAAGTCCGACGGTAAAGTGCTAATGTGATAAGCATCAAAGTGAACAAGCTAACCCCAGCATGGACGGACTTCGACCTCCACAGACGTTGTGTCTGGATTCCAGTAACCTGTCTAAAACGTGGAAGTCTTGGAGAGACGAGTTTGAACTGTACACTCGATTAACAGTTGCGGAGGATGACGACAAGAAAAAGGTCAGGCTTTTCAGTTATCTGGTCGGTGAGAACGGCAGAGAGCTACTGGATACGTTGATGGGAGACACAGCGAAATCTGACTGGGAGATAAAGGACATTGTGGACAAGTTCGATACCTATTGCAGTCCTACAGTGAACGAGACAGTGGAGCGGTATAAATTCTTCACAAGAAGTCAAGGGACCAGTGAAACTATAGATGGCTATGTTACTGAACTCAAGTTGCTCGCTAAAACATGCAACTTCGGGACGTTGAGGGACTCACTCATTCGTGACAGGATCGTATGTGGGATTAACAGCAGTAGCATGCGAGAGAGACTGTTACGGGAGAAAGCCATGTCATTGGACACTTGCATTCAACTTTTTAGAGCTGCAGAGTTGTCGCGGGAAAACTGCAGGGCCATAGCGGGGCACACACTGGAGGAAGTTCACGCAGTGCAAGGGGCTTTGCGCTTTCAACAGAAAGAAAGCACCGTAGATTGCAAGTTTTGCGGCAAGACGCACGAGAGAAGCAAACAGAAATGTCCAGCATTTGGAAAGAAATGCAAAAAGTGTGGTAAGGAAAACCACTTTGCGGCCAAGTGTAAGGCCCGCACTGACCAGAAGAAGAAGAAATCAGTGCACATTGTTACTGAATGTGAAAGTGAATATGAGGACATACTGTGTGTTAGTGATGTAGCAGACAGTGAAAATGTAAATGCTGTTGACTCTAACAAAGGTAACGACACCAAGTTGTTTGCAGGCATGCTTCTAGGGAAAGATATTGTAAAATTTCAGATTGATTGTGGGGCTACATGTAATGTTTTGCCTATTAACATGCTGAACACAGATGCTAAGCTAGCTGATACAAATTCTGTGTTAGTGATGTACAATGGAAGCAAAGTGAAGCCGCTGGGTAAATGTAAAATTAAATTAAGAAACCCTAGAAACCAAAAACTGTACCAGCTAGAGTTTCAGGTTGTTGACAGAGGTTGTACAGTACCACTGCTGGGTAAGAGAGCCAGTGAGGCTATGAAACTCATAAAAGTACACTACGAAAACATCTTGGCTATTGACAGTATTGTGACAACAGAGAGAGACACAACAGGACAATGGACATTGGAACAAATAAAGACAGACTTTACAGATGTGTTCACAGGAGACGGTTGTCTGGAAGGGGAGTACAAAATGGAAGTGGATGAGAGTGTGAAACCTGTGCAACTTCCAAAGCGACGTGTTCCGGTCGCCATGATGCAGCCGCTGAAAGAGGAGCTGCAGCACCTGGAGCACAGAGGTATTATCACACCAGTGGACTGTAGCACAGACTGGATCAGTAGCATGGTGGTTGTACAAAAGCAAAATGGTAAACCAAGAATATGCATTGATCCAAAGCCCCTCAACAAAGCGCTCAAGCGCAGTCACTTCCCACTACAAACTATTGAGGACGTACTCCCAGATATGTCTAAAGCAAAAGTGTTCACAGTCTGTGACGTCAAAAGTGGTTTCTGGCATGTCAAGTTAGAGGAGAAATCCAGCTATCTGACTACGTTCTCAACTCCATTTGGCCGTTTACGATGGTTGAGGATGCCCATGGGAATCAGTACGGCACCAGAAGTTTTCCAGCGGAAACTGACCCAAGCACTGGACGGGTTACCTGGTCTATACATTATTGCTGATGATGTGCTCATTACAGGTCAGGGTGAGACTCAGGAAGCGGCAGAACGAGACCATGATGTGAAGTTGAAACTGTTCCTGGAGCGGTGCAGACAAAAGAACATTAAACTGAACCCAGACAAGTTCAAACTGAGGAAGAGTGAGTGTACATACATTGGGCACCGCCTGACAGCAAACGGACTGAAGGTGGATCCTGACAAGGTTCGCGCTATTGCACACATGCCGAGACCCACAGATGTGAAAGCGGTACAGAGACTGTTAGGTATGGTAAATTACTTGGCTAAGTTTTGCCCACACCTTTCAGACCAGTGTGAAGTGATGCGACAGTTGACACACAAAGACACAGACTGAAACTGGACGGAGCAGCATGATAATGCGTTTATGAAACTAAAAATGACCATTGCAGATGCTCCTGTTCTGAAGTACTACTGCCCAGAGGAGGACCTGGTGGTTCAATGTGATGCATCGGACACAGGTTTGGGAGCAGCACTAATGCAAAAGGGTAAGCCCATCGCTTATGCTAGCAGAGCACTCACACAGACGGAGCGGGGTTATGCCCAGATAGAGAAGGAGTTTCTAGCCATGGTGTTCAGTGTTGAGAAGTTTCATCAGTATACGTATGGTCGCAAAGTGACTGTACAATCTGACCATAAGCCATTAGAGACCATAGTTAGGAAACCTCTTTTGAGTGCACCCAAGAGACTCCAAAGAATGATGTTACGCATTCAGAAATACGACCTGACTGTAGTGTATGTTCCTGGCAAAGACATGTTACTGGCAGACACCTTAAGCAGAGCATATCTCCCAGAATGCCCGTCTCTGAGCTCTGGAGATGCTGACATAGAGACTGTTAACATGGTGCAGCACCTACCCATTTCAGGTGACAGTCTAAGCCAGATCAGGACAGCTACAAAGGATGATAAAACACTACAAACCGTGATCAGACTGATGAAGCAGGGATGGCCATCAGACAAAAGGGCCATACCACAAGAAATCAAACCCTATTTCTCATTCCAGGAGGAATTAAGTTATCAGGATGGCATTGTGTTTCGAGGGGAACGTGCAGTTATTCCATCTTCACTGCAGAAAGACATCACCCGCCGCCTGCACTCCTCCCATCTTGGTGCAGAAGGATGTCTTCGAAGAGCTAGAGAATGTGTCTACTGGATTGGCATGAACGACCACATAAAGACACACATAGCTCACTGTGATATCTGCAGGTCAGTGGACTACAAACAACACAGAGAAACGCTCAACCCACACGATATGCCAAGCAGGCCATGGGCCAAAGTAGGTGTTGATCTATTTCTCTTTGATAAAAAAAAACTACCAGGTGACAGTCGACTACTATTCCAACTTTTGGGAAATAGACTTTTTGCCAGACACAAAATCTACTACAGTGATTAAAAAAGCTAAAGTCACAGTTTGCTAGATACGGCATTCCCGACACAGTAGTCTCAGACAACGGACCTCAATATTCATCCCAAGAGTTTCAAAGATTCAGCCAACTGTGGGAGTTTGACCACAAAACCTCATCGCCAGGTTACCCACAAAGTAACGGCAAGGCAGAGTCTGCCGTTAAAACTGCTAAGAGACTGTTACACAAAGCTAAAGCCTCTGGACAAGACCCCTATCTCGCACTCTTGGACCATCGTAACACACCCTCACAAGGACTGGAGAGCAGCCCAGCTCAAAGACTGCTGAGTCGTCGTACAAGGACTTTGTTACCGGCGAGACACAGCCTTCTCCAGCCTAAAGTGATTCAAGCAGAGCAGGCACTGTTTAACAACAAACAGCGTCAATGCGCATACTACAACCGATCAGCCAGGGATCTGGAGGCCCTACATTCAGGTGACAGGGTCAGAGTGCAGCCATTTCACCTCACATCAAATGGCAGCTGGACAAGGTGAAAAGACCAGTTAACTCTAGATCCTATGAGATTGAAATGGACTTGGGTGCAGTTCTCAGGAGGAATCGTAGACACCTCAGACGTGCGCATGTTGTTCTTCAAACAGAGCCTGTTGACATAGAGACTGAGAACACCCCAGATACCTAACCAGACACTGTACCAGTCCAGCTGCACCCTCAAATTCAGAGCGATATGCCGAAGACAACCAGATGTGGTAGACTTGTTCGTCAGCCTCAGCGCTACAGGGACTGTACTGATTAAACACGTGTTTCGGTGACTTTGGGGGGATGTAAAAAAAAAAAAAAAAAAAAAAAGTGTTTTGAGATGTTGAAGCGATAGTTTTATTTGTTGTACATGTGAAAGTACATTTCTAAGAGAGAGAGAGAAAAAAAAAAAAAAAAAACATGTTCTAAAAGAGAAAGGATGTAACAATATGTATATATATTGTATGGTTGCTCTGTTAGACTCGCCACTAGGGGGCGAACAAGGGCCACATATAGGCGTCAAGCGAGGGAGGAAGACGAGTTGTTGACATTGTGATGGCGGAGCCGTTTGAGACTGTTCAATAAATGCCGACCCCGTTGGGCCAGGGCAAAGAATATGAACTCCTGTTTTATATGAAAACCCGCACTTTAACAGTCCCCTCTTTGAAAGCTCCCCCAAATTCATGAATGGCAGTCTCTTGACAATCCTCTCAAGGTTGCAGTTTTCACTGTGATGGAACACCATTTTCAACCACACTTGTTCCTTCCACTTAACTTTCTGTAAGTATGCGATATAATCTTTCACCCCATTCTAATATTCTGAGTTAAATATCAGATTGTAGGCCATCTTGTGGAACAGGTTTAGTATCTGGAATTTCAGTTGCTTCAAAATCAAACTGATCTTCCACATACAATCTGTTGGGATCCAGTCTATTTGGTTCTGTTTAGCACTAGATTGTACAAGTGATGTACACTTTAGAATCAGCAGTCTATCTTAAATCCCTGTAGACACCATACGACTGTTCACCAAATTGCAGCTATATATCTATATTTTATGTGGTTTTCTTGTTCTTTTTCTTTATCTTTTTTTGCCTTTTTCCTGCCAAATAGAAAAGAGCAGTTTGCTTCCTGATTGGAGCTGTAGTTAGACTAAATACAGACTCCAACGTTTGTTTAATTAATCCTGATCGAACTGCTCAAAGCACTGTATAGGACTGATAAGAGAAAATGTGTGATTATAGTTAGGCTGAGATTAAGGCAACTCTATTTTAGGAGAAAAAAATTAACCCTTAAAAAAGTTCAGTGGCATACTTTATTTAAAATTTAATCTCAGGTTACGTCAGTATTAGCTATCAGTGTCTTTTACAAGTATTTAATTAGATGGTAGCACAAAAGCAAAAAGCAAGACAAGATGACAGTGTTTGTCAGTGAGGAGAAACACACTCAGACAGACGGATACAAAAAAAATCCCATCTTGATTCTCCTCAGTGGGATCGACTACAAAAATGGTATGAATCTCCAGATGGCAGAAAGCTGAACGGATGGGTGATAAATCTTTAATAGCTGCTGCATGTGTGTGAATCCCCCTGGTTCAGCCACAGTTCCATTCCCAGCCACAGCCATGCCTGAACATACAGTAAGCATACTTGCAGTGCAACGTGTACAAAGGCAATATCTGCTGGGTGTATAATTAAAGTTGTCCACTTTGAGTTTACTGGCTACCTGCTGTTAGCAACCAGACAAGCACACAGAAACACTGTAATCTGACTGTTTGAGGCACAGTTATAACCAAAATGAAGTTCTTAACTTAAATGGATGGTTGAACCAAAATAATTTAATGTCAGGAGGATTTGCTGGATTGAAATCATTTAGACTAATAAGCAAGCAGCCCCAGGTAAAGATTTTGTAAACCCTAGTCTCAGCTTTACAGTAAAACCTTTCTGTTCTCAAAAAAAAAAAGATACACTTTTATGTTCAGAAACTGCACACCCAGTGGTCTGGAATTCCAGTCCTCTACGGCCGGTGTCCTACAACTTTCAGATGTCTCCGTGGTCCAACAAATCTGTATTTAAAAAAATGAATAACTTCCTTAGTATGACGCCAAGTTCTTCAAAGTCCTGCTAAGGGTCTGATTATTTAACTCAGCTATGTTGACAGAGAGACTCATCTAATGGCCGCACGACATTGGGCCTAGAGAAATGGAATTTCAGACTCTTGTTAGACACTCTCCTTTCTACTGCCTAAAACATAAATGATAACCTCTGGGCTAAGTTGAGGAGAAGACACTTTAAAAGCTGATCCAGCACCCTGGATAACAAATAGTGCAAAGACAAATGGTCAAAGATCCCTGACTCTGTATGCCACAACAATTAGAAATTTTATGAAGGAAACTGAGTGTTGTCATGCTGGCAAAAGGGGGGCCACCAGAGATTTACAGCAAGATTACCAACAATTGTGCCTCCAATGATTTTGATGAAATCAATGATTGTATATTTTTTCCCTCTATTGATTGAAAATGTTAAAATTAGAGGTTGACTTTTCAACAATATCTTCAGGGATGTAATGGTACTTCAACAATGGATGTCAAGGCTGACATTTCTGGCTGCTAAATACAACTTGTAAAGATTTAAAACTCCCTCATGTATTGACATCTCTCTGCATACTCCATAATACACTATGGATTTGTTGGCTGCTCATAGAGTATGAGAGCCTGGTTTAAAGGGTCATGTTTGACATTTCTCTCTTCTCTCTGGCAAAACACACACAGATCCCATGTAGCCTTTAATCCGTGAGGACAGCAGAACATCATTGGCAGTGTGTGCCTTCAGAGTGGAGTAGGAGGAGAGGGCCTTGCAGGTAACAGCTGGAAACTGTCAGCGCATACTGGTATGATTGGGGACTCTTCTGGGAAGGTGGAAACATTTTCTAATTCAAGCTCTGGTGGATAACAAGACTCACAGCCACAGTATGTCACAACTGTACACTTTCTTACGCCCACTTTACTGCATGCAACATATTTTTCTGCCTTCTCAGTGGAGCTAATAAAAACCCAACCACCAATTTTTTTAAGATAATGTCTTACTCCTCATTACTGATACTGTGAGGTGATGAATTTATGGATTTTAATGAGAATTATCCGTTGGATTCTCTAAAGGGGATTAGCAAACAAAAGAGATAATCAGGGGTTTCCATCACAATGAGGAGCACATACATAATTAAACCTCACAATTCACATGTGAATGGCCAAGCTTGGCACGATATTCTTTTCACAGGCAGACATATAATATAACACCGTCAGTCAGACGTCATTAATGCTTAATAATCTTAAATTCCTATTAGCAGGGGCAGAGTGAAGGCACAGAGGACCACAGTCTCCTGGGGCTGAAGGAGCATCAAGGATCTTAATTCTACTTGACAACATGTTACAGAGACGCTGCCTCTTTATTATGGGATAATTAGGAACTTCAGAAGGAATGGACTTGTCTGTGATCTATACTAGCATCACAAGTACATGAACGTGAGCAACCTCTAGACACCCTCCCTCTTAAATTTTCTAACAACCACACACACACTCTTCCGTGTGGAGGAGCAGGGCATTTATTTTGACTGCACTCAGAGAAAATCACTTTGATGCTTGTAAAGAAAAATAAAGCCTGCGTAATTTATGAATATGTCTCCCTGAAATGCACTTGAAAGTGGATGGTTTGTGATATCAGAGCAACAAAACAATTTGACATCATTACAAGTAGTGTTAGAGTCATTTGATAATAGAGAGCATGAAATGCCAGGCAATCAGAATTATTTCCGGATGATTGCTGTGTTTATATTTATTACAACAAAAGCCACCCTAAAGGCAAGGTGATGTTTAGGCTCACTGACAAACTTGCAGTTTATCATCCTTTATTAGAAAAGTAAACTTCTGCAGATAAAGTCATTTTTTGACAGTTGCAGGACCTTGACCTTTCTCATTTTTGAGTGTACTATAATACAAAAATATGCATACACCCTTATTGACAATTTGTTACATTAACACCACAAACTTCTATTAGATGTTATACGATGAACAAGCTCAAAGCTCCAATATTTTTAGTTTGAAACAATAGTATAATTTGTTTTCAGCATTCGTGTACAACAAATTTGACGTGTTGGGTATATTTGTACATTTAGCACTGACGTTTTAGTAGTTTTTTCTTTGCAATATTTATCTTTAATATTGAAAGAAATACTACATCAGTTACTTTTGTTCTTACTGTGTCTCTGCTCTGTCTTCTGAACTCTCCAAACGGTCGTGGCCGATGGCCGCTTTTACTGAGGCAGGTTTTGCTTGAGCATTCTTTCTGTTAAGGAACATTTTTTTCTCTCCACTGTTGCTACATGCTTGCTCAGTATGAGGGTTTGCTGACAAATTGGTGGGTTGGAGTCTGCATGAATGGGGCACAACCTCAAGTTAAAATAGAAAACTTTTAAATATGCTGGAATGTTCATCTGAAGGCAATTAGTTGTACTGTATCTTGAAGGGTATTAGAGTAAATTGAACTGATAGAAAATCCCAATAAAATACACTAAAGTTTGTGACTGGTGAAAAAAAGGTCAAGAGGTATAAATAGTTATGTAATGTACTATATTTGAGAGATCCTGTAAGCAAACTGAATAACAGGAAAGAACTTACTACTCTTTCTTTTAGATATTCATTGTCAGTCATGATCCGTTAGGAAGTTCATCAATGATGAACATTTTTTACTGTAAAATGTGTGTTTTCATTAGGATCAACTCACCGCTTTTGTACACTGCACATCCTTCCCAAGGAGCCAGTTGAGTTCCAGGTTTCCTTCTCCCTGATAGCACGACTGCAGGCGCTCTTTGATTCTCGCATTGATGTCTCGGATGGTGAAGACGCAGAGCGCTGAGTCATCTGGCGGTCGATGGAACTGCTTCTGGCCCTTGGAGAAGACTGTGAACAGCACATCATCTTGGGCACTTAAGTTGAGCGAAGCAGCGAGAATTCGGCCTGGCTTGCCGAGGTAAGCGGCCTGCAGCAGCCGATACTCAACACCATTCTTCACACAGCCAACGGGCAGGGAGACATAGGAGTGAAACTTGCGGTCGTCCTTACAGAGGCGAACAATGCGGGACGTGTAAAAGAGATCGCTGCCTGATCCACTTGATGACATGCTGTTTTCCGGCGTCTCTGGCTGAACAGTCAGGAAGTAAACAAAGCTGCCACTTGCAAAGCCATATACATAGTAGATGTCAAAGTGTGAGACAAGCGCTAGTGTGTCTGATGGTATCTTAATAAGAGAGGACACAAAATCAGTATGCAACTCGTAGTCAAGCATGGCAGAAGATTCCGGATCACGTGGCAACTTTCGGCTGGAAAGGGTGGGAAAATAGTCCTGTTTTCCATCTACTGCCGTGCCTATAAAAAGCGTTGCATCCTGGCCCTGTGACGGCACAATCACCCCATACATGGTTCCTGTTTGATTGACACTGGAGAGGTAGTGCTCTTTCTTGTGGGAAGGTTCAACTAAAATAAACAGATCATCCAACCTGAGGAGTTTACACACACCCTGGTAGAGGCTGCCACAGGCCAGCAGCCGATTTTGTGAGTAATCAATGAGTAGGAGTTTGTTGACATTGTTGGTAGGCACAAGGGGCTCAAAACAGGGCTGTACAATTAGAGGGGGGTAGCAAGCCTTATTGTCATCCTTTGGGCCTGTATCATGGGAAACAAGGAGGGTCAGGTTGCCTGACAGCTTGTACACACGGTTGACTGCTCCAACATATAATGCACCAGTGGCTTGGTGGACAGTCATGTGATTAAAAACCCAATCCCGTCGTTCAGGGTGAAAACTAGTGAAAGTCTGCCCATCTGTGGTGGGAAGCGCTAAAAGCCAGATAAATAAAAGAGCCGCAACTACGCCAACGTTGGGGTGATGTGAGAAAGTTCTGTGTTCATCCATGTTTACTTGTCCTGCAAGAAACCGTTGAGTGAGCAAACTGAGTGGGAAGTTTAGGAGAAGAGTTTGGTGACCTTTGCCTTTTTATCGATGAAGGCCAACTTGCGGATCCAACTCTCACAAGAACCTTCACATGTTTCTGAAAAGAGAAAACAAGAAAAGAAGAAGTTAGATATCTCAGCATGAGTCAGATTCCAAGCAAAGCAACTCATGACCAAATGGAAAAATCTTGTTAAGAGGTATAAATGCTCTGCGTCAGCAGGGCAAAGGGTTGTGGAGGAGGCAGTGATTTAAAGAGACAATATGTGGAAACGATCATGGTGTGCATTCCAAACAAACTGCTGGATAGGGCAAGACAATGCAGGAAGGAAAGACAGGTTACAGCACAGGAAATTTGCCTGACCTTATTCTTACTGATGATGTTGCTGTCTTAGATTGACCAAAAGGTGTCTAAGAACAAGAACAAAGAAAAAAGAACCAGCCCACAAAAAAACCATAGAAACATAACATTGACTCACTGCATTTTCCACCATGATCAAACACTATATCTAACCTGGCTATCCTAAGCACAATATATTACTTAGTATCAAGCCTTAATTCATCCATTTAGCTATAAAAAAGAACAAGAGTTTGAGCCCCAATTAAAATAAGATGATGTCAAAGTTGTGATGTCTGTATGATCATCTATAGTGCTTTGCAAAAGTTACCATGCTCTTCTTTTTTTTTTTCTAAATATGCTATGCTTTTGTAGTCACCACCCTTCACTCTGATATCCCTCAATAAAATCCAGAGTAATGACTGCTAAAATTCATGATAGAGCTACCATGGAATACAGGGAAATACTAGCAGGTGTGTAGAACTCAAGGTCAGTGTCCTAAAACCATGAAATGTCTGTAATCTAACACACCAACATAATGACTGAATCACTTTCCCAGTATGCATTTCAGTCCTACACAGTCCTGCAAATGATCTAGTTATTGGAGTGTGTTTTGAAGTAGAAAACCATCTAAAAGTTACAGGACCTTGGTCCTCAAGGACTGAATTTTGACACCCTTGTGTTAGATTCTGCAAAATACTTGAGACAAGGGTGAAAGTTCACCTTCATGCATACCAAAGACTATAAACCTACAAACAGAGCTACTACTATTGAGTAATGGGGGGCTGACATTTTTAAGATCTTTACTTATATGATTTGAAAGCCATATCAAATCTTCATAAAATACATTTCAGGTTTGTGGTTGGAATGTGACAAAATGTGAAACTATTCAAGGGGTAAAAAATGTTTTGCAAGGTACCCTATTTTTAGTATCTTCAGCCTACTAATTTAAATTTTTCCAATAGCAATTTTGCAAATTAATTTCCAACAAAAATAGGAAAAGCCTGAATTCCCCGCAATCCTTCTTCAGCTTGGCAACAGAGATTTTTCTCCATATGTGGCATAAACCAAAAGATAGAGCTGTATGTGGTATGTCCCAAAGAGTTAATTACCTCATCCACTGGAAGAAAAGGCCTGGATCTTATTACTGTAACAAACTGAGAACAAATTGGAAATCACTTCTCCGCACCCTTTCCCTTACTCATTGACCTTTACGAGCCACAATTTACAAAATTGGAATCTATTAATTATCCTTTTTTTTTTAAACATTGCTGTTCTTGTTTATCTTTTTATTTCAATCTTGTGCTTGTGTGATTAGATACTAAAGGGATTAATCACCACTGCAACAATTACGTACAATATACAGTTATGTGTGAGCGGGTGCGTATGTGTTTCTGTGTCTCATCCCCTTCCCTTCAGATTATCAGCGTGCTCTATCAGAACCAGGCAGTGTGAGAGGCTAACAAGTGGAGAGAATGGCAGTGCATCCCAAAATCAACTATGATCAGGCGTAGCGATCCAACAAGGGTAATTACAGTGGAGCTGGGGGAGGTAAGCTAGGGAGCGACACAGGGAAGCCAAGGGCTGGAACGTGTCAGAGGCGGCCTTACATCATTTGTCACGCTCTAGATTTGCATTTGCCAGCAGCGAGGGCGCAGGGAATCAGGGGTGAAAGATGTGGCTGGAATAATCAGCAACTGCACCTTAAATTAACAAGCACTTGGCACTACAAGTATGAAAACAAGGCAAAATTGAAAGGAATAACTAATGTGGGATTCCATTAAAATTATGTCACAGACTTGGCTTTAAATCAAGCAATGGCCATTTTGGGATACCTGTCCTCCACTTCTATCTGTGAGCATGCTGCACATTTCTTTCATATATAGACCCTAAGGAAGTGTATTGATCCATCTGTCCATAAACACAGGTCTTAAGACCAAATCAAGCTGTTCTTGGCGTGTGTATGGGTGGAGGTGTGGGAGGTGCTGTATCCCAGAGGCACTATATTAGCATGGCCATAAAAGTGCCACTGCCTCCAAAAAACTAGCAGCAAGAGGCAGACCCTCACTCTCACTTTCTGCTGCCTGCACGCTGCTACGCTCTTTTGTGTGAGTTTGCACAAGCTGGATGTGCAAAGTGGATCCCGTTGGTGGAATAATGAGCCTCCTGCTGAGCTAGCTTTTTGCACAAGCCCCACCGCCTTTTGCCCCTTAGGGCTTTTTTGCTGCACCCTCCGCCCTTAATTGTATGTGTGTTCAACATTTACACCCATCTATCTCTTCTTCCCCCTCTCATTATTTTGGTCTTCCTCCCAAGTCATTGCGATAAATAAATGCATCATGTTGTGGCTACAGCTGCACAGACAGAGTGTCACAATGCTCGAAATAAAAAAAAGGCTCCACCAAGGTTATCCATTCATATTGGTTTCACCAGCACGGGGACCAAAGTCTTTGTTTAAGTTGATTGCCTGACCACCGCTTTGTTGTACATGACATGGAGTTTCTTAGTGCTTTGCAGCTGTGGAGCAGACTTGAAAAGAATAAGCCCAAAACCGGATCACCCCTTGTGCTCTATAGTTCAAAGCCATTTCTTTGTTTAGTTTATTAGGTGTCAGAGTTAACAGAGATGGACATTAACATATAAATGCATTCCGGAATGATTCATCGATAAATACAATTACCAACAGATCCCAAAAAGAAGAGGGCATGACTGTTGCTGCAATAAATTTGATTATTGCCAAGGTAGAAAATAAGGGAGAAATATTTATAACTCTTAATGGGTAATTTAAATCAGAGACTTTTAACATTTAGCTATAAAGGCACCTTTTCTCATTCCTGATTCACCTCTAACAGCAGTTGAGTGAATTTACAGCAAGGCAACACTATCTACACTTCTATATAAATACAGAACAAAACACCTTCTCAAAGGCTTAGTGTGGACAGTGAAACCAGTAACGCAGTACTTTGTAGCCCATTACTCCTCAAGTGACCACCTTTTTAGTAACGACTAATCTATCGCATTACTAGTTCCACAGAAGTAGTCAAATTAAGGTTGCTTGTAGAAGCCAATTTGCTTTACTATTTTTTTGTTCATTTCTTCAGGAGTAATAACTTGAGTCATCAGGCAGAAAATGAAGTCCAGGAGAAATTCTCAAAGCACTTCTCGTGTCCCATGCACCACGCAACCAGGAGAAAGATGGTTATTTAGTTATTTAGTACACAGAACTCTTGACACTTGTGATGGAATATTGGGGGACATCACCTGTGGGTACACCCTCATCTATCGAGGTGCCTGACCTTAATTCACTAAACCCCATGTACATGACAGTATTACAACAAAACTCAAAAGAAGAACAAACAGCAAACTGTTACCTCTGAGAACAGACTTCTAAACATGCAGCTACAGCTTTTTTACAACTAAAAGTAACAAATTACACATAAGGCCCTGGGGCACATGACCGTTTACCTCACGTGTGCTCTGGTACGCTACAATATATTTGGTACATGGCAGCAAAAGCAGTAGGAAAACAAGCAACGATAGCAGTAAATATAGTCTTATATACCTTGAACAACACTGCTGCAGTCTTTTTCTATTGTAATCTAAAATAGTTGATTATCTCTTCTATGGTCGCAATGTTTGTTTTGTTTCCACCCTAAATGTTCGGCCTGAGTTCTGTACTCTGTAACCTGCCCCCTAATGGAACTCTCCAGTGGTGCGTGCAGTATGCAAGCAAGTATGTCCCCAAGACACAGCTTGTTGCTTCATAGTTGCTGGTGTCAACGTGAGGTTAAAAAGCAGGTACTGTATACTTAAAGCCTTATTGTTAAAATGCAGTTCCAATAAATTGAGTATTGGCAAAGCCGGTTATTGTTTATGTGTTGAGGCTGTGGGGAGTGTTATTGGCAGCTGCTGAAAGTAACTAATCTAACAGTTACGTTTTAAAAAAAAGTAATTGTTTGAAGGGAGCAATCAGTCAGTAATCAGATTACTATTTAAAAGTAACTGTGGCAACACTGAGTGTGGATGCATCATGACATCAGACATGACTTAAAGGGTGCATACTTGAAAATCTTTAAAGTAAGAAACATATCAATAACAATCAGCATTTTTGTAAAATTACACATTCCTGAAACTAAAACAGCCTTTGGTGCAAAGTGCTCTAAAAGGGAGCAGCACTGACATATATAGATGATAACATTTCAGGAGAGCTTCATATTAGGTGATTGGCAAAAAAAAAAAAAAAAGACCTTGCTAATGGAAATGCACTGAACAGATGTCTGACCACATACTGGCAACACATAAAAGGATTGTGTAAGCACTCCTATTTTCCTCAAAGATAGGCGACTCTTTGCAGCAAAGGTTAGTGACCTTTATGAAAGCAAACAAGGGACGAGGGTTGATTTTGCATTAAGGGAAGGAACAACCCAGGGCCAAGGGAAAAGCACACAACATACTCAGCAAACAGACCTTTGAGGTAACCATGGGTATTTGTGAGTTTTAAAAGAAAAAGAGTTTTACTGTGTTTTGCATGTCCATGTCTTCTGTCAGTAAAAAAAAAAACATTGCTGACATCTACAGATCCGTTTATCAATTATAGTCACTAAGCATATTTTCCCAACATTCCTCCTCCTTTACCCACAATAAATAGCAGCAGAAACTCATGTTCAGTAAATGAGCTAAATGTGGATCAAAAAATCCATGTCGTTACAAGAAAATCACATTTAAATTGACTAATGGAGTCTGAGTTGCATGACAGACTTTTTTCTCAAAATACTGTTTTGACAACTGCATTACTTTAATGTAGTTTAAACCCTCACAAGTAAAACATGAACGGATTATGGGTAGTAATGTAATACTTTCAGCTCAGATTTTATATGATCACTGACAAACTCCTTGATATAAAGTATAATAGTTCGAGAGTTTTTTGAAAGGGAAGGCTTTTTTCTTGTTCATTTCAGGCTTGCTAACCCTGGTCAGAAAAGAGCAAATTAGAAGATAGCCAGAAATCATGTTTATTCAAATTACAGTTTTTGTCATAATCACTTATTCCCCTCTATGGCAATCTTCTAACAAACTGGGCTTGCCTCCGAGTACTTTTAATCCCCTGTTAGTGTGCTGGTTTGTTAGGTCTACTCACTGCTGACTCCAAAAGATTATTTTCAAAATGTCAGCTTTCCCACTGGATGTTTCACCACATCAATATTCACATTATGAGCTCACTTTTAGCTGTGGCCTTACCATAAATAGTTTCATCTTAGAAGGCACCTTTGTTCTGTTCTACATACATACTATCACTTTTTGGCAGCTTTTGATCATGTGTTTAATTGCCTTGATCTTATTTTTTTTATTTTTCTCATCTTTCCCAGCTTTGAACACAAATGTAAAGATGCCTATTGGAAGCCATAAGCCCAGGCAAGATTGGAAAGCATAACAGAAAAAAAAAATACTGCTGTGAGTCTACACTTCCAACAGTTTACTTGTGCTATATTACAAAATAATATTTAAAACAAAAGCAGCGGAAATCAGTGGATTTTCATTCTAAATATTATCTTGCATACTCCATGTGACATGTAAAGAAAAGAAAACAGTCAAGACTAAGATTCCAGCATGCACACAAAAACGTCCTTTTTATATTGAGTAGTTAGGAACACAAAACACAGTATTGGCACTCTCAGCCAGCCAGCTTCCGAGTTCTTGTAAAACAGGCTGATCCCAGTGGCTGCCTGTGCTCTGTCACTGTCGTGACTGATTGTGGGTCCCTTGATGAAATGTGGGTGATTTCCACTGCCAACAGGAATGATGCAGTCACAGGCGCTACATTGTGGTATGCCCAAAGATGTTAAGAGGCAGCAGGAGTCTTAGACAAGAAAGGGGAAAATTATAAGACTCAAAATGATAGGCTAAACAAACCACCAAAGATTGTGGACAAAACAGCCCGAGGACAACATAGAAGCCAGCAAACTGACAGAAGAAGGGAAGCTTTGGCCTCTGGAGCCTGGAGTTAACAGCAGGTCCATGTTTATGTGCCTCTCATTTTTTTTCCTTTAGTCCTCATGTACTAAGCTTCTTAACAATGTAGCCAAATTTGTTTGATCTCCTAAATTCATATTTACAGCAACTGTATTGCAAAAGATAAAGCACATGAACCAAATCCGTTTACGGAACTAAATCCATTGTTGCGGCAAAAGAAAAGGAAATGGGAGACGATGATTTCATGCCTAGGATTAATGTGTTATTCCCAGAATGATTAATGTAAAGCGTGAAATCTGAGAGCTTAAGAAAAAGGGGTATGCAGCAAATCAAAAAGACAGTTTGGGAGAAAGAAAATCAAGAAACTACATTATCAAGAAAATAAAATGGTCTGAAAAATGAGCAACATTTTGCCTGGTAAGATTTGTTTTGGATAAGGTCGTTTGCATGGTAAAAATAGAAACTTTGTTTCTTCCATAAAGGGATTTTCTATAGGAGCCCCAGAGAAAAAGCAGCAGCATAGGTTAGTCCACTAGTTTTCTCTATTTGCTTCTATTGAGTACAGAAAGACTGAGCTGACTGTTACCTTACGTTGAGGTTGAGTTATATTTAAATATTTTGGCTCAATAAGAAATTATAGAGTGGTTTGGCTTATCCTGAGCTTCTGCTACAGGTATGTTGATATAGGCTTAGGCTGCTGGAGTTTGCTTATTACAAAACTGAACTAGCAAACAACAATAACACTTCCTAAATGCTGCAATATCTTAAAAAGGAAGCAAATATATTTCAACATTTAAAAAAATATATAACCCAGATTAGTTATTGCGAGCACAAATAAGTGTGTGTACAATTTTGTAAATACTGCAAAACAGGTAAATAAATCTTTTTTCATGACTCTTAAAGTGACAGAGTGTAGTTTCCTGGCAATAGGGGACAGTACATACCCAAATCATTTCAAGCAAACAGGATTTTTTGTGTTTGTCTGATGACCTTACCAATGAATAGCCATAAAGGCCAAAAATCGCAATTGTGCAATTTTCTACTACTACATCGGCAGATTGTTCGACCTCCAGCGAAATCATATATGCAGCAAAATGAAAAGCACATCAGACTCTCATCCCAGGCAGTGAGCAAATAGGTAAAGGTGTAAAACAAGATTTATGAAAGGTGAAAGATTTCAGCATTTTTCAGCAAAATGTATTTAAAAACTGACACGGAGCCACAGGGTGGGTCCTTATCGCACAAAGGCTCGGACACAAAAGCTGAGCGGTCGAATTTCCACTTGTGTACTCGGCGTCTGAGGTCGCCCAGGTTTGGTGTGTCTTGGATCAAGTTGGTCAGTCAGTCTGGATTGGAGAAAGGGATTTGTTCACGCTGTTCATAGAGCTCTTCATTGAAACTTCTTATAGAAGACGAGGGGATAGTGATGTAGCCGGGAGTTCAAAAATCAGTAAATAAGTTTTGTCCACATCTATTCATGTATAAGCAAACAAGGCATCCAATATGTCCGCCCTCATAGACTGGGACCCAAGCTGATGCATTTTTTATGGTTATATTTTGGGAAACGACCAATACTTTTCAGTAATTGGGCATCGTTTCATTTATTTTCAACAATACTCTGACTGATATTTTCAGAGACTAATGGTTAACATCGCACAGTCACTTTAACAAAGGCTTAAAATTGTAAAACATAAAAAAAAGCAAAATGTCTGCAATTTCTTTATCCAAGTTAGTAAACTGTCAGAACACTAGCTAGGTTACTTAATTAATAATATATTCAACAACTGCAGCCCTAGAAGGATTAGGCCCATTTCCAATATGGGAACTTCTAGGTTATTTTACCAGACCTTGACGGTATGTGGATGTCTTTATTCAATCAGGCCGGCCGACAGAATCGCTTTCTGGGCAATTTCCAGACCCAAATGAGTACCTGTCTTGAAGTATGTACTTGAAAATGACCCAGTAGAGTCACTGGGTGGGAGCTGTGTTTAACTCATGGTGATTTGTAACTCAGATGGAAATAATATCAGCAGACGTCTCCAACAACTGACATTGGTAAAATTCTAAGCGTTGCTGGTGAAGCAGTGTATAACAACATAGCAAACAGAAAAACGGCAACTGTCCCTCCTTCATTCATTGTCAATCTCTTGTAATTCTCTGCTGCTGTGGGCGCCTTTTAGCACCAATAAGTGCCCCCTATTACGTTACCTGAAAGGTTGTGATATGCTGACATATTAGCAAATTCCTTAAAGGGCCATTTTTGTACGTACACACAAAGGCTGAGAGGAGCAGTCCTGATAGATTATCTAGTGAGATAAAAGTTCTGGTAAAATTAACTTTAAATTATGATAGTGGAAATGTGCCTATGTAATTCAACCCAGGGCTTTTTTCCCAAATCCCTTTAGCTCTGTATATTAAATAATTTTTCCATCCTTGAAAAACTGTAATTCTTTTTACCGAAACACGATGGCTGAGAGAACAATGTCAGTGGATTTTCCCTCTCAACTTCCCCTTTCCCAGAAATGTCCCGGTACTTGTCTAGATGAAACAGGCCTATTCCAACTTCCCATGTCCTTGCAGAAAGAACAAAAATATTTCAATAGCATCACCATTGTGATTCCCCACAGGGATAGTCAAAGAAAAAATTATTATTGCCTTATTCCAACAGAAATCAGACTTTAGAAATGCATGTATACACCTTAGTCTGACTTTAGTCAAACCAAATTGGAGTTGGAGGAGAAACGGCCAAAGGTACCTAGATAATGCAAATGGAAAACCAAATTTCTCTGTATGTAAACGACAGTCAGGAGAAGCCGAGCTACAGGCAGCCTGGGAACTCTCCTACAGGAAGGGATGAGAATGTGGAAGTAGGAAAACAATGACAAAACAAGAAGGAACCATGAGTGTAACACAATCAAACTTACAAAATATTTGTGCTGCAATGTAATTTTTGTCTGTCTCTTTGCTCATACTGCATATCCACCCTTTACTCTGTCTGCTTAGTTTACTACCTGTGTGATTCTAGTCCAATGGAAGAATGTCACTGCGAAAGAGCACATATTGCCATCTAGCGACTCAGAGTCGGACACACTTTATTCAACAATTCAATTTTCTGAGTGACATGTAAACTGGGACACGACTCTCAACTCTGGCTAAGCCATTAGTCTGATTACTGCCAAAAGCTCAATTTAGACGTGCAAGTAATGTATAGACTTTGATCAGGAGTGATATCTTTTTTCCTACTATTTTCTCTAACAAACATCAGAGACCTTAACACAACAGATGTAATTCCACGTAGAGTAAATGTCATGTTGGTGGATTATATTTATTAATTAGATGACTATAAGGGAAACTTGTTGCAATAAGCCTGTGAATATTCTCATTCATCCATCTCATTCATAACTGGTCAACAGTCCCAACAGTCCCAGCCTGGTCAGCATGAACTGATGAAGCCTCTTCGACAAGAGGTGAAACGTCTTCCAAGACAAATTACCAAGTCCAGTTGCGTTCGATTAAAATTTCCTTGAGGAAGCTTGTTGCAATGCATTTTAAAGGCTGAATAAAAAACAAACATAAAATTTGAATTTAAATTTAAAAAAAACATTGTATTTCTTCTACGGTAGAATTATAACCAACTATACTTTTTGTTGGTCTATCAAATAGAATTCTCTTCAAATACATTGCTTGATCCATATAACAAGAAAAAATATTTAAAAAAAGTTCAAGAGATGTGAATTTATTTCATCGACAGAGCTGATATAACTTCACCATTCTGTACATTTTCATCATGACCTTTTCTTAAACTGTTTCATTTATATCTTTTAGCATCACATGCAAGGCCTCTGAGCAGTGGCTAACCGCTGTAAGCTAGTGATGCATAATGCATTAATGCACACTTAGTCACAATTAAGCATATGTTTGGAGGGCACTTTCAGAGAGCACTAGCTTTCAGTGCCTAATACGACTATCTTTGTTAGCGACCCATATCAGCATTCTCACTCATGACTGTCTTATTTAGGAGGCCTGCAGCCAGTTCTTAAATAGTTTCCCACTGAACTGCATCAACTGAGAGCAACCTCAGTCCTCCAGTCTCTGCTCTGTTTCTTTTTAGAACAGAAGAACATACAAGTACACAATTATTGCACACCAAGATATGGGATCTTGGGATCTGCAGCATCTCTGAATGCATATAAGTATAAATGCATTTAATACTTCCCTTCAACTTTGTTTCTCCCATACCCCCTTCTTGCTTCACCCACTTTGAACTTTGCTATAAAAAAAACAAAGCATGCGGGTACTACATCTCAAATCCACACTAATTGCTGAGAGAGACTATAGTATCATTGTCATTTTAATGATTTTTGTTTGTCCTCCCACAGCTGAAACACTGTGCAAACTAATGCTCAAATACTCTTACAGTAGCTGAACCTGGGTATAATCCATCAAAGGCTCATCCTACATATAAAACCAGGTGAACTTTCAGATATAAATAAAATGCTCCCTTTCTTCCCCATTCCAACATTACCTTTACTAAAACACTATGTATTTTTCCTGATAAAAAGCTGCACCACCACAGCTGTACTGGTGGGTTTTACCTCATCATTGCTGTCTGTCATCCAGGGAGAGCATTCTATTAAGAGGCATTTCCATAAATCTAAATTGTAAAGGGATCTGGTGAGAGAAGAGGGAATTCTCAGCGGGTGGAGAAAATAAACAACAAAAGCAGGATGTCAGTAGAGAGACCACAGGATCAGATATCTCACCTCAGCTCAGACTGGATCAGGCTTTTTGATTGACACTATGCACATAGTATCAAATTGCATGGGCCATGACAAGCCCGAAAGCAAGCTGTTGACACTTTGAAAGTTAATACATTGGTAGAATATAACTGTAGTTGGAAACAAAATTAATGGCAAGTAGCAGAGGTAAACCCCCAGTTCCAGAACCTGTTAGAAATGTAACGTTATGTTTAATATTTTCCAGAAAAAAAGCATTCTGTTCTTTTTTACCATTTATAAACTATGTTATCATCTCTCTCTTTAATGTAGAATACACCCTCACAGGTTTGATCATTCCAAGTATACCAGATTTTTAAGAAGGGGGGTTCTAAAACCAGCCCAGATTCTTTTAAAAAAAAAAGTGACAAAGCTTTTTAATTTAGCGTATTTTCTTTAGGTAAAAAACCCCAAGACATTTTCTGTTTGTGTTTTTAGCAATGTAAAAGTTTGTAAAACTACAAATTTTGTTTCAAACAGTCCGTGAGAGGTGTAAAAAGACCTTAATTAACTACTTAAGCTTGGTTAATGCTTGCCGCGTCCGCGAGGTCCGCACGGCTCCACGCGGCCAAATTACGTCATTTCAGCAACCACGCCTCTCCGCGCGGCCTCCTCCCGCCCCAGAATTTCCGCACCGCGCACCTAGGAAAATTTGTAACTACGCGGACGGCCCCGCACGGAAAAACATGGCGGACTGACGAGCTCATATTGCCGGAGGTTCGTAAATAGACATCTTTATGATTCGGCCGATAGAGATCACTGTGATCAACTGTGTTTCAATGGACGAGAGGACAGTTTCCTTTTTCGTCTTTTTTCCTAAGTAAACAGCATAAAAGTTCTGCTTTGTTTAAGCACACAGGTGTCACCATCTTGTAAACAACAGTGATTACTACTTCTACTATGGTGTAGTGTTGTATGTATGCCGTAGAGCCCCTACAGTCGTCAAGAATATTGGCGCTCAGCAGGGACAAGCCGCAAAAAGTATCTGAAATCTGACTTTTAAAATCCGTGTATATACTTTAGTCCGAGAAGTCGAGCCAAAATGGAATTGGAGTAATCAGTCTAAGGCACCCAGATAATCTGATTGGAAATCTAATTTCTCTGATTTGCATTAAAAGCGAATGTACATTGCTTTTCTACATTTCCTACTTTTACTCTGCAGGTCCTCCAGAGGTACCATGGCCCAGTGAATTGCTTCTGTGATTAATGTTTTCCTTGCCTGGCTCAGTTTATATGGATGGCCATGTTTTGCAGGTTTGCATTCATGCAAAACTTTTATATTGGATGATGATTTCAACTGTGGTTTGTAAGGAGGAGTAAGTTTGGATTTTGTATTATATCTTATCTTTAACCAGTAAAAATATTGAAAACCATGTATCATGTTCATTCTATACAACAGTTATACATTTTATTGTATCTGTTTATCAAAAAATGCCAACAAACAAAATCTAAATTTGTGGTTGCTAACTGAAAAATGTTATGTCTAAGACTACCAATTATGCTCTGCACAGTTGACCAAATTCAGACAGATGTGGCTCGGACAGACTTCCCATAAAGTATTGATGGAGGACAAAAGGTGGTCTTACACACCTTGGATGCAATACTTTTTTATTTTGATTTTTAAGTGAGCAACAGTAGCTGCACCATTCTTTTCTACAACTTTTCATACACCAAAAGCTTTAAAATTGTAACATTCCCAGCATTTTATTTTCCATTACTTAAAACTTCCTTTATGCAAACCAAAGGCAAGTTCTGATTATCTCACAATTGGCAAAGCCAGAAGGTTTTGTTATGCTCCACTACTTCAGAATTCATTGTCAGTGTGCTGATGTTAGCACTGTGGACTGAAGCAGCCATTAAACATTCTGGAGTAAGACTACGCTTGGTGAGTGACAGCTCCCTATGTGAAATATTAACGATAAGGGCATACACAGCCGCAGCACACAATATTGTAAGCTCCAGCAAAATTGTAGTAAATTTGCCCCATAAAGTATTTAGTGGACTCAGTTGAAATGAAGCACACAAATAAAACTGAATCAACCGGGTCTCCAAATTAAATGTCACACTTCAGGAAGTTTTGCAAAGCTAATATTTATAACTGCAACCATGAAAAAAATGCAGTTGAGTATTTCTGTATCTGAGCAGACTGGCTTCTGTTTTACTGAAGACACATCATCATGCATTCACTTACTCTTTAGGAACTCTCATTTGTTTCATCAAGATCATAGTGTTTGAGCACAGAACTTTGGTCAAAGCAACTTACTGATGGAGGAATTTAGGGATGAGGAAATGGGAATGGGGAAGGGGGGGCAAAGGAAAGAGGGGAAATGAAAAGGGAAAAAAACGGCCGGTGCCAGCCTTTGGAATTTGATGATGAAAAAACACCACATCTAATAAAAATGGAACACAAAAATCAGATGGGAGGAAGGAAGGAAGGTACGACTGAAGCAGTCAATACTCCAGCTGGGTAAGAAGCCGATACAGCCACAGTGGTAGCCACAACTCCAGAACTTGGTCTGGTGCATCCGTTATTATCCGGTGCAAATTCACACCGCTTGACAGGCAGTGAGAGCAGAGTGAGAGGAAAAAGGGTTGCAGGGAGGTGTCGATATAAAGAAAAAAAAGCAGAACAAAAATCTTGATAGGACTGTTCTTCTGGCCTAAGTGTACGCTATAGCCACTCATTAAACACTGAGACCTGTCATTTTACTTAGCAGACGCCAGACAAAATCCAAAACGGTTATATAAGAAATTCTGGGGGGATGAAAACCTCATGGGAAATCCTGTCAGTCAAAGTAATCCCTTCAATTTTCCAGCTACTGTTCATCTAAGGACTGTATGATATAGCCTGTAGCTCTGTAATCACATGCTGGCTGAAGGGATGAGGCTATTCTGGATGACGGAGAGCCAGGCACTAGAAACTCAGCAGGACGCACACACTTTAAGTCATCTTCACCATCAAAAACCAAATTAAAAGATCCCCCTGGTATGCATACACATCTTTAAAAAAATCACATTACACATATGATTGGGGAACAGAGGTTATTTTTGAGCATAACATAAAAAAATATTAATGATTTGGGGCTGTGATCTGTTGGAATAAATATAACCGGGCCTGTGATGTAACAGAAAGACTTTGCCCTGCAGTAGCTCGATTAGAGCTGAAATCAATTAGCTGTCAATGCAATTAACATAATGGTGGAATATTAATTTGCCTCCCTGGATTAGATCTTAATAATAATCAATGAAGATTTCCCTGGGCAAATAATATTTTTGCACCTCTCAATGCAAAATGACATTAAGAGTGCTGTAAGTTGAGAATTCAGTTGGAATAGGAATGATTGGAATTTCTGCAGCTGGAGTTTAGGTTTTTAAACTAAAAAAGTGTCTGCCGTTTTTCCTTCTGGTTTACACAAAGAGTGTTTGGTGAGAAAATCTGGGAACAATAAGATTTGTTTTGTAGCAACTCCCAGACATGTATGCAAAAGAAAGGAATATGTAGAGCAGATGTGATTCATTGTAGTTTTAGTTAATCTCTCCACAGGTAAACATATTGCTATGCTTTAATTGCACGAAAAATATTTTTCCTTTTGTAAGACCAGACTTGATGCCTAAAGTTATAGCTGCCACCAGGTTTGTTTTCTTACTTCAATCAAAGCTTTGATACAAGTTTGGAGTTCTGTTCAGGATGACAATTGGCTCCTTAGCTACACATTTCATTACTTTATCTAAAACTCATGGCTCTAATTAATTGAACTGGGAGCAAAAGCAGGGAATTGCCTGTGTACTGTCTATGACCTGCTCACCTTTTGCAAAAGTACAAACATCGTTTTGTGTCTCCAAACTGTCTGCGTCTGTTTTCTCACCATATTTAATTACTGATCAAGAAGACGAAACACGCAAGTCCAATTAAGCCTAGATAGAATCTAAGTCAATACTACTGCAAACATGATAGCTTAAAGAAAGAACCAGCAACATGAAGCATGTCCCTGTTTATTTTACCTAAGGTTATTTTACCTGAAGTTAATTATGATTAATTAATTACATAAAAAATTATTGTGTTAAAAATATCAATGCATTTCATTGCAGATTTCATTGGCATGAATGCAGAACATTTGTCTGTGCGTGAATTACTAAGACGCAGATTACAATGATGCACGTGTAAGGCGATAAGGTGAGGCTGTGAATATAACTGGTGACCGTCCACTTTTCACGCGCTCTCAGGTTCTGAGGGGTTTTACTTGTTTATCAGGCCATACTTAAACTGACAGGTACGATTTATGCAGGGACAACATCTTTTTTTCATCTGAAATCCTCCACGAACGGCCACTTAATGCATGGTTCTTATTCGTTCGATCATAGACAGAACAGAGTGCAGGTGTTACTTTGATATGAGTTCCTCTGCAACTCGTTGTGTCAGCCTGCTTACATTAAAGCACATGCTTTGTGTACGAATCGCATGAGATAATCCTTCTATCTAAAACTTTAACAATGCTGCACAAAGCGAGAGTTAATCTATAAATTGGCTGAGGAGGATGATTTTGAAAATAAAACACTGAGTTTACACAGTTTTTAATCATCTTTTTGAGACTGCTGCATTTCACTTTTATCATAGTGAATATAATATACTTCTTCGAATATTCAATTTTTTGTTTCATTTTTGTAAAATTAAAAGTAAACTATCAGTGGTAATGATACATTTTGTAATTTATGAGAGTAATCATTTATATTATAATTTAAAAGTATTTTTTGTACTTATGAAAGCCTATTGGAAGTTTGTTATTTTACTATTCTTTCTAACCACAGAGAATGCATTCTGTAAAATGATCAAATAAAAAGTCGAGGCCCAGTCCTGAAAGAAAAAAAAAAATCTAATTTGGCTAGAACTGAAACTGACTTTTTTAATTAATTAATTGGTGCATCCCTGGTTGAACATGAAGAACATTCAATGCATTAACTTATTAACATATTTTCAGTTAACCATAAGAAGGGTGGAAAACAAAATGTATTTCGTGATTATTTTGAAAACTTTCATAGGAGACAGCAATCGTCCCTCCTTGTGTTAAGGACCTGTTGTAACCCTGAACATAATGCTGCTTGACTCTAAAACACTACATCACCGTCTGAGGAGCATTAAAGCTTATTTTCAGGACATCTCCGCTGAGGCACATATAACAGATGCATTATCAGACAGCAGCAAAGGGCTTGGCCTCTCTCCTGTACGCTCCATCCGTCTGCTGCTCTCTCTACCTCCTACCTAATAGAGGCCCCTCTAATTTCATCAGATGTGATAAAGCACCACAAAATCAAGTCTGCAGCTAGTTACTTAGCCCAATCTCCCTTTGGATGAGAGGCAATAACAGCATGTGGTGAGGAAATTGGGTGCTTGCTCACACAGAGGGATGCATGCCTAGCAAGCAGAATGTGCTGTTTATGGCAAAAACTAACAGTAGACCACAAAGCAGAACGGCTGCACTCGCTGTGCGTACACAGTAGCATGAAGAAGGAATGAGACCTGCCATTGCCACAGTTGCAACAGCAAAAATGAGCCTAAGAAAACAATTCCACTCAAAAATAATTTCCATTGAATCTATAAGAAGATTTTGTTGGCTTACTGACCATTGAAATGAGGCATATGTTATATTGTAGCTACTGATTCATGGTCAGCAGGTTGAAAAAAGGAGGAAGATCCTGCAAGCACACAAACTGACAGGGTGGTTTAGAAAGATTTCTGTGTAATTATTTCAAAGTTGAAAAGCGGTTGAATCAGAAATTAAGTGAGGAATAAGTCTACGAAACAGTTGCATCCAAGACCAATTTGGACTTACAATCCATTTAAATAATAGAAAAAGCACAGCGGCATGGGCCAACGCAGACTTGTCACTCAGTGCATGCATAAAAATGCACCTGATGGGGTCCTCTGGAGTGCAACAGCTGGTGTAGGGCTACGCCAAAACACAAGTGAATAGGATGGCAGAAAGCTCAGAGAGCAGGCTGGCTGAGTGACACAGTGCCTTGCTGGATCCGAACTGAAGCACACATGCATGCCCTCCAGGCTGTTCCGTGTGAACCCTCGTACAGGATGCAGTGCTGGCTGGGACACGGTGGAAACTAAAGCATTGGCTGGTTTCCTTTGAGCCCTTGTACCCTTAGAGCAGGCACTTCGCCATAGCGAGCTTTTTTCTAACAATGCCAAATATTTTTAGAAGGGACTATTATTTCCTCTCAAAGGATATTTGGCTGTTAGAGTATTTTTGAAAGATATTTACCATAGCTTGAGCACATGATGCAAATATGATGAATACGGATTCAAGGATTAACCAGGTTTCTACTACAAATAAAACTCAACAGTCAGATATTTTTAAACTGACGATTTAAAAGGTTAGTTTAAAAAAATAATTTATTACCAATCATATTGTTTCTACAGCTCAAAGTCCTGTTAATATGATACTGTGACTAGGATTTTCTCCATCACTCAGAAATATGTTGCTGTCCACAACTGCTCAGCTGGCTTATAGAAACGTCCAAGGAGTTTTCTTCTTTTTTACAAAAAAGTCAAATTTGACTAAAGAGAAATATTTTGGGTCATAAAAATGTGGACAGATATGGTGTAGAAACGAGTCTAGAAGCAGATTTATTGTACACAGAATAATTGTTCTCACTTTCTTATGCTAGGATTGGGATGAGTAGATAGAGGAGAGCAGGAAGGAAGGAAGGAATCTCATGGTGAACAACAAGGTCTTTGATGAAAACATAATTTTGGCAGAGTAGTTTCATTCAGTTTCATTCATTCCTGTGAAGGTTGTGCATTGTGCTTTACAGTCTTGTAAAGTACAAAAATGTTGAAAAGAGTTCCAATACTCATTATGTTCGAAGCCACAAGGGCACAAAGGGGTCGGGGGTGTCCTGAGCATTTCCTGAGCATTCAGGAAACACTGGAAAACTTTGCATCCTGTAATCGATTTATCATGACCTGGTTCAAAACCATACCAAAAAACGGGGGCGAGACAGCATACTGGAAAAACAAGTTAAAGAAACGTATTTAAATAATAAAACAAAAGAAGGAACGAAGGCAAGAGTAGAGCACATACCTCCCACACCAAACAATAAGCAAAACCAAAATGCCTCTGCATGGAACAGAAGCTCGTCCCCTGAACTAGGATTGAGCGGAACTTGCATAGTTGAGGATGGCACCTGGCTCAGGTGTCTCCAATCAGTTGATGGTGTGCTCCGAACATTAAAGCATGATGCACCTGAAGCACAGGATTATTTAGCAGCCCATCACACTATTCATATGCCATTGTGCTTGTCTCTTCCGTCTACATCTCTCCCTTTCTTCTCAGTGACTCGGATCTGATTATCAGCCACCTTTTTGGTGAATGAAGGAAACTCCGGCAGCCTTAAATGAAACTGACGTGAATAATTTAAAAAGATTGTGGCAAAGAACATATGTGTGATGCTTATACTTCACAGGGTCCGTGAGAATCAGAGCTGTATGAAGAGCTACTCCAGCCAGTCTGCTACATCAGTGAACCAGGGATTAAGTGTTTCACACTCATTTTCACAGGCCAGAGATTTCTGATTCAGTCCCCCTGCTCTGTGATGGATTTAACACCAAGACAGCCAGTCCATTCATAATCTGCAGACACATGCTGGAGAACATATTTTATATGCGGCTGCTGAGCCTCGTACGACTTTCTGTCAGTTGTCCTCTTATGATACATCTTGATATAGGCACTAGGCAAAAAGACTTAGGGGTTACGTAGAGGAAGGAACTGATGTAATCACACATGGATGTGCATAAGTAGGACTACAGAAAGTGAAGATTATGCTTTTTTTAGAGGATTTGAATTGTCTAAATCCAAGCCTAGCTTGAAATGAGCTGTAATTCTTGAATTGATTTTACTGTATGTAAGATATTGGGCAAGAGAAGTACTAGCATAACACGTTTAAGTGAAACTGCTCTAGTGAAGTACCGTGCCTGAATTCAGCCACCAAAACACAAGCACAGCCTCTTCCGCGGCCAAATACTATATGGTTTTCTGGGAATTATGTTTGGTCAAAAACAAATCTCTGTTCGTGAGATGATAAAATTAGCACCAGCTTTATTTTGTTGGGCATGTGAGGTCAGATGGGAATATATGTAACGAGCAAGGAAGAGCTAAAAAACCTCAAGTAAGCAACGTCATTAAACCATAATCAGCCTTTAGAATGAGGCCACTATTGTATATGAATGATGTATCTGTAAAGACACCATCTGATAATCTCAAACAATAATCACAGAACGGATTGTTTACCTGAAAAAAAACAAATGATGTACGGCCACGTTTAGAAACACTGAAAAAGGACGGAGTGAGAACTTTTGCAACAACGATTATCAAATCAGCTTTATGGTGCAAACAGTGGTAGATGTTACATATTTCACATCATTTAATGATAAATAATATCTGTTCGAAACAACTTTTGCGCCAGGACTATGAACCAACTGATATCTTGGTTTTGGGTGTAAAAAAACAAAGCTAAAGGAGGAAGACAGATCGTAGCTCAAACAGCACTTAAGACTGATCATATAAAAAGCGTCAATGGTCACAAAACTGAAGAAACAATGGATGATGTTTATTACCAACATTTTACTAATAATTCCCTATTTCCTATATCCCTGGTTTCTGAGGGATATGAAGAAGATATCTTTTTTCTGTGGATTTCCCCTAAACAGCCTCAAACAACATTTTGTTGTAATCAAACTAATTACAGATAGCTTTATGTGGACAATGACTGAATGGTTTGTTAACATAGAGAAATCTGTTGACAGTTATTTAGAGTAATTATGTGGAACTGGAGCAAAACCTGCAACTTCTACCCGAATGCCATCAGACTTTAAGTATTTCAAAATACAGCCTTTGCCAGGAGGGTTAATTTACCACTGCAATGAATTACTGGTAGACTGGGCTGGCAACAGTGTTTTAAATATATCTGCAGAAAGCCAGTTTGCTGATTCTTCAAGATCCTACTCTTTCTCCTCATAAATTACTATATACATCTCGACCTAATGGATTCATAAATGCTTTGTTATCTCTACTTCTTCTTTGACAACTTTATTATATGCTGATACCCCAAGTTTGGTATATTAAACAGAAACATCAGTCAGTCTTATGTAACTTTTAGCTGTCTTGTCTCATCCTTTGATGCTTTTTTTAATTCTTTTTGGAAATAAAAATTGATATAATTATTGTGACCAACATGTCAGACCCCGACTGAAATGGAAAAGTTGTAAAAGTGATGACATCCAGTACACCCCTTAAAAGAGGGAAAAAGGGGGGA
The DNA here is from genome assembly GCA_028564705.1 of Apricaphanius iberus. NCBI lineage: Eukaryota > Metazoa > Chordata > Actinopteri > Cyprinodontiformes > Aphaniidae > Apricaphanius > Apricaphanius iberus. The sequence goes on along the minus strand of JAPXFQ010000467.1, from coordinate 129,426 downwards.
GGGAGAAACATTAGAAGATATGAACTGAGAGTGCAGTATTAACTGAAAAAAAATCCAATTCAAGAACATTCCCATGCTTGGTCAGTATGAACTAAGCCAAACCAAGGAATTCCTCTGTGGCACTTTCTTACTCATATGAACTTTTTCTTAGACCACACACACAGATGATGGAGCCCAGTGAGCTACAATGTGGCTAGCCCGCTTTAACAGAGATCCCTGGGTTTAGAAAAGCACTAAAAGGAGATTCCTACAAGCAACCCAGGGCCTAGTTATCCATCTGAGGTACGTAACAGAGATCTTGATGCTAATCACCGATTAGCATATTTTGGCAGAAGGTACAGGTATGACGTTAAAGTCTACGAAAACACAGCGGGCAGCCAGAGAGTATTTCCTTCTATCACAAAATTCTATAATTTTTTCAATTGGTTGGGAGACTGAGAGAAAACATGAAATGAGGTACTTGGCAGGCTCTCTTTCAGCCAAACTAAATAGCCCTGCTGCTGCTACCCTATAAACTGCATCAGCAATAGTGAAAACATATAATCATACTCCAGCAAAATACTGCAATAACAGGAAGGAGGAAAAAAAAAAAAGATTAAATCAACTGTTTGTTACCCTCGAGAAAATGTAACCAAGGAGGGAAGAAAAAAACATTCAGCATTTCATCAGCAACATGAATAGGAGCAGCTGGGGCACACTAACATGCTGAAGTGGGCTAATTAGGACACTTGGTGATTGGTTTACTGTTATTTCAGAATAGTTAGAATGGACTGGGAGTGACTAGACCACTTTGATTTTATTTTTCATGGGTGCACTTCAAGCTGACAACACGTACTGTATTTCCTGTGAGATCATTAAAGGGTGGAGAGGGAGGGAGTGAGCACTTTCCCAGTCTTCAGTGTTCTCTACTCATACTGGTGATAACAGTGTCACTTAGTTATTCTTCTCTGTGCCACACAGCACTCTCAACTTCCATGAACACAGTTTTGCCTTCCTGTTCCGACCCACCCTTCCAGCTTCCTCTTCTCTTCCTGTATGACTTAGGCGACTAAAGTTTTAATAAATCCTAGACCTCCCTATTTCTTCCATTGTTTTACAGCAAGAGGCTGGGAATGCTGTGTTTCTATGCACTTGAAGTAGACTAAGACTTGTATGCGTTTGATAAATCTAAGTAAAGATACTATATTCACTGTGTCCTGGTAACTACACATTTTAAACTATTTTAAACAAAAAAGGGCAACATGATTTGACCGCCTTTATTCCAACACAAAAAGCAACAGCTATCAGAACAGAGTTCAGATAAATATTATGTAGAGAGATCACATTTCTCCTGTTTTGGCTTCTCTCCATTGGCTCCCTGTTAAATCCAGAATAGAGTTTAAGATCCTCCTCCTTACGTACAAAGCCCTTAATAATCAAGCTCCATCGTACATCAGAGATCTGATTGTTCCATATGTTCCTAACAGTGCACTTCGTTCTCAGAATGCAGGTCTACTGGTAGTTCCTAGGGTTTTTAAAAGTAGAATGGGAGGCAGATCTTTTAGTCATCAGGCCCATCTCCTGTGGAATCAGCCCACAGTTTGAGTCCATGAGGCAGATACTCTGTCTATTTTTAAGACTATGATTAAAACCTTCCTTTTTGATAAAGCTTATTGTTAGAAAGGTTTAGGTTATCTTGAGCTATTTTTTAACTTATGCTGCTATAGTCTTAGACTGTTGGAGGACAGACTGACCAGTTTTATTCACTCTTCTACTTTTCTCTTCTACTACTCTCCAGATCTATTTTTTCTGCTGTTATTGCAATTTTTAACCCAGTTTTCTCTCTGTGTTTTTCTCCCCATAGAAGCTCCACTCGGTCTGGTACCCTGCTCTAGTATAATGCCCTCTGCTGGATGGGAAACATTGGTCCAGATGATGCTCAAAGTGACTGAGCATCCTCCATGCTGTCACTTCTCTGTCTTGTACTGAGCCAGGTTCTGCCGGAGGTTTCTTCCTGTTGAAGGGGAGTTTTTCCTCTCCAGTGTCGCTACATGCTTGCTCAGTATGAGGGATTGCTGACAAATGGTTGGAGTCTGCATGATCCAGGCACAACCTCATGTCGATGACTTAAGACAATCTGCCGGGATTCCTTACATAGAAAACTTAAATGATTGGAATGTTTGTATAATTGTATTGGAATGACTTTTGTTGTAAAGTGCCTTGATGCATTTGTTGTGAATTCGCACTATATAAATAAAAGTGAATTGAATTGAATTATTCCTGCTGCTACTAAAATATTCTAGCATTTGGATTATTAGGTATACTGATGCTGTTACAGTTCTTTTTTATTAGGCTCTATCAAGCTATATGATCCCCCTCTGCTCTTTTTGTAAGTAACAAGTATAACAAGCTGATAGTAGCTGGTTAATTAGTTGGGCTATCTGCTCAGGTAGCAACTGCTTAACATACAGGCTGTTTGCATGTTATAAACTGCAACTTTAAAATAGCAATACCTATAATTAGAGTAATGGGTTGCAGTTTGCACTGGTAATGTGCAGCAACATGTGGGGGAGGGTCTATTAATTTATCCCACAGGCAGCCAGAGAAAACTTTGGTCTATTATTGTTCTTGTAACTATGATACCTTATCCTAGAATCTAATTTGTAGGCTTTTAAACAGCAGAAAACGAGATAAAGAAAAATATTGGAATTTTTAGACCATAACTTTTTAAAACCTTGCTATACATTGTTAAAAGTACCGGTTCTATGGCCAGTCACCGGCCATAGAACCGGTCACATGACGACAGAGCCTGAATAACATGTCAGAGGACACATGTTGCTTATCGGAGCAATAACGTGGCTATTTGGTATCAACATACCTATGGTCCATATGGTCAAAGAAAACTGCACTCACTTCAGCTCTTTCCCAGAGATCTCATAAAATTTACTCTTTAAAAACAGTGGTATAATTTGATACTGCTAACTACTCAATGCCAAACTGAAACAACAAAGCGTCATTTGAGCAAGACTGAGATGACAGCTTCAACAGCTACGGTGAAAATATCGAAATAAAAATATCATTCATCAGTGTCTCCACAACAGTTACTTACTTGGGCTGTCATTTCAAACAACAATCAAACAAACATATTGTGTGCATAATTGTGTTATCATCCTCTTGTTCCATCTACCTGCAGCATCTAACTGACATGAATTATCAGTGACAGGTTTTTGTCTCTAGTGCACCAAAAGCTCATAAATGACACATTTCTGTTGCGTCGTATTTCAGACAGATTAAGTCATACATCTAAGCCATTATTAATACATTCAAAAGCCATAATTCTGTTACTTTCATTCATAAACTTTCACAGTGAACATCCTTTATTGCCGCACAAAGCTTTCATATAGCATGATATTTTAAAAATAACTTCTTTCAGTACAGTTTGAAAGAAAAGGCTTCATGAGAACTTCTGTCTGCTTTATTTTCTTTGCTTTCTTCGTCTGTTGCATCAAGCAGCTGTATTCAAAGACAGGTGGGGTTGTTTACCTTGACACAGAGCTACTGCACATGTTCAGCACCTCAGGGACCCAGGCAAACGTGCACACGCGCTGCATTTCAGCTTTTCAGACCTTAAGCCGTTGAAGCAGCTAATACTTTGTACAACAGAACACACAAACGCTGTAGCCTTGGCAGAATAAACAAATCCAAGGTATCCTTTATCAGGAATGCCAATGTATTCACAAAAGGAATCCATGGAAAATGTGGTAAGAATAAATGGGTGTGTTCAAACCTGAAAAGTGGTGGAATAAACAGAGTATACCCGCTTCTCCAATTTATTTTTTACATTTGTTATGAAGAATGCAAACTAGATTAAAGCCTGTGGTTCTTGAAATATAGGTGAAATAAAGCATGTGAAATAATCTTGCAGCATCTGAGCCATTAGACAGTCCCCTCTGGCATGCCTCCACCCAGCTCACTGTTTTTCTCACTTCCCACCTCCCAAAGCAGACAGGAAACATAATGAAGCAAGGCAGAAGGCTGATGCTGTAGCTTTTATTCATTAAAATAAAACCTTTCCTCTTTGTGAATTTGGAAGAAAAAGAACATGCATTACAGGACAAAACATTACTGAGAAGAAAATTGCCTTAATTTAATGCAATGTTTGCAAAAATAACACACAAAACATTGTACTTTCTTTGTAATGCAAATTCCCCTCACCTATTCACCCCTGTCAGGTTAATCATGTTTTCTGAGAACTGTGGGGGTGGACTTGTGGCAGGCAATGAATTTGGTGCAAATTACCTAGTAGTAAACATAATACCTACATGTTCAGAAACACCTTCTGCAATGAGGAAAAAGTGTTAAGAGGCAGGTTTAATCTAATTGACAATTTTTACAATATCTGAAATAACACGTCAAATATAATCCCTATGCAGTTTCTGCACAAATAATAGTTAACAGAATTTTCTCCCAAAGTCTATGTGAATCCCAAAATGTTTCAGATTAAGACAAGAAATAAAGGCACATTCATTTATTTTATGTACAGTGGGCCAAAACAGTATTTGACAGCAACCGATTGTGCAGGTTGTGGCACTTAAAAAAAATAAGAGAAGTCTTTGATTTTTATCATACGTACCTAGCCACTCTCCAGCAGGGATGGTTATTGTTTAGGTTTTATCCGACACCGGTGCCAAACTGGTATTTTTTAAATGGTGCCAGTGCTTAAACAGTGCTCAAAACACTGCTTAAAGACTGAAAAACCCTTCACACTTTGTCCATAAACCCTCTTATTTTTTCATTTTTAGTAGGGCTCTAAAACTATTACAATAATTATCTAATTGATCACAGGGTATTTAGTTCCTAAATATGACCCAAAAAAACTACAATTGTCAGTGTAAATAAAGGACAAATCCAGATGCTGTTCTTCTTTAAAAAAAATAAATATAGAAGAAATCAATTGAACTATTTTTTTGAACTCCACAATCACTTTCACAATGTATGTGTAGTATCATATGAAAAAAAAATTAAAAAATACAGGTAAAACTAACAAAAAATATATGAACAGACTTAAAATTTGGATATCACCAGTCTGTTGAACATCACATAAATCAATTGTCCCATTTAACCATTTTCCCATAAGAAAACACTCAGCAGATTCTCCAGTTCATCGCATCAGGACATGCTATTATTAATATAAATATTATTAAGAATATTAATATTAATATAAGTCTCAAAACATCACTTTAAGTGAATAATGCAAATTTCTAAAGCAGCGGTAACTCACTATGAATACTGAAGCTATGCAATGAAACAAAATGCAGAAATAAACATAAATGTGGCATATTTATAACCCGCAAAGCGAGCTGAAATCCCAAGCGGACGATAAGGAATACTCACACAGACAACTAATGAACTTGTAATCATATCAACCCAATATGCCAATTGGTAATTTCAATGTCGTTTTTAAATGCTCTTACACACTTGACTACATTTCCGCTTTAATCCTGTCACCATTTTTTGCATTGCACAGCCTTGCAGTGCGTGCAATAAAATGTACAGCTTTGTTTTTCATGCTGGTCTGCTGAAGATGCTATGTCGCTAACAACAATAACAATGACTAGCCTGCGCTTTGACAGCTGCTGCCCTAATAGCATCCATGTTCTTTCCGACTCTGAGTGTAGTGAGACAAATTGGAACGCTTTAAGTGGGGAATTACGTCACAATCTCGTGTACAGCAACTCGGATGCCTGAGTATCCGAGAGAAATGGAATGCAGCATAAATCCAATTGAGAATCTGTGGAGGAAGCACATTAAATACATGTTGCCCAGCAACAGCCACCCCCCACAGAAAAAAAAAGAAAAACAGCATTAGAGAAAACCTACATGGAGGAATGGGTCAAAATACCAGCTAGTGTGGTCAAACAAGGTGAAGACTTACAGGAACCTTTGACCTCGGTCATTCCCAAAGTTTACATTACAAGCATCGAGGTAAACTATTGTTATAGACCAAATACTTCTTTTGTGCACCATTTTTTCAAATTCTTTAAAAACCATACAATGTGATTTCCTGGATTTTTTTTCAAATTCCATCTCTCACAGTTGAAGTGTACCCTTGATGACAATCAGTGGCTGCCAAATAGCCGTTTGCCCCAATGTATAAACCTGCCTGGTTCCTTGTTTTTAATCCGTTTTCTTTCTCAGTCCCCCCCCTTTATCTAATGCTACCCTTTAGGAAGGCAGATGTTTCCGAGCAGTCTTATTTTAACATCTTCTTTGACAACAGAATAATTTTAAACCCTCTGTCGGAGAAAGTTTTGACTGTCACCCTCTGGATAATTGCCTCTTATGCCCAGAATCGTTTCTCCCTTAAACTCCCTAGAAAAGACAATGCTCTTGAATGGCATTGTAGCTGATGTGCAAGAATGTTGGGAGTTTAGATTTTTGGCCCTTCATATCGCATCACATCATTTACTCCTGCACTAATTATTTCATTTGTAAGTTTCTCAAAGACGCTGCTGTCATGTTTCCCATTTCAATGATGATGACAGGGGAAGACTAATGTGTCTGTGGGCGAGCTCCCACTGTTCCAGTGACTACATGCAGTTTCCCTTTGATAGCAAAAGGCCAGTAGGGAGTAAGAGTGATAGAAAAACAACATCTCACAACTTGAGAGTTTAAAAACTTTGTTGAGATTAATAATGGCTTGGAATTTAACTATGAATCCAGGTCAAAACAGTAGACAGACATTACATATATTAGGTTTACAGGAACAAGCCAAGATTCTAGCAGTATTTTTTTGAAAACTAGGGAATGCACTTCTGTTTCCACCTAAAAAAAAAAAATGACGGTGCTTCAAGACAGGCTTATCAAAGAACCCATGATCAGTGCAGAGTAATTGAATCTAAATTGGACTAATTCATATATTGGAGTTTTCTAAGCTTGTCTTATTCCAAGATGGTCCTGATACCAGAAATGCATTTAAAATACAATTTATGTACAGCAACCAGAATGATGGCTTTAAAAAAAACTTGTTTTAAAGAATTTCTTACTAGTGAACTTTTTGATTTTTTTTCTTTAATTCATAAAAAAACTTTAAAAGCACTTCAATTTTTCAACAAAAGGCATGAGCATTGTTAGCAGCAAACTATTTGTGGATTTTTTGTTTCAATGCTTACAAATAATTCAGATGTTTTCGATTCAAGTTTATTTTTCACCTATAGGCACAGAAAATGTTTGATTTCAAAAATTGTTTAAAATGATTTTGAAGACTTTTCATGTTAGCTAACTAATTAGAAGTCATTTCAGGCAAGGTAAGGCAATTTCATTTATATAGCACACTTTCAACACAAGGCAATTCAAGGTGCTTTCAATTGGTGCCTCAATGTTGCGTGGCATGGAAGCTATCAGACTGTGGCGCTGCAGAGGTGTTATAGAAGACCAGGATGCTTCAATAGTGGCCTCTTCTACATTGTTCGATCTCATGTCTCACCTGTCTCTTAGCAATCCCCCATAGATTCTCAAAGGTGTTCAAGTCAGGCAAGTTTGCTGACCAATCAAGCGCAGTAATCCCGTGGTCATTGAACCAGGTTTTGGTACTTTAGGCAATGTGGGTAGGTGCCAAATGCTGTTAAATTAACTCAGCATCTCAATAAAGCTCATGTGTGGAAGGAAGCATGAGGTGCCCTAAAAAAAAAGGTTTTCTGACCCATAATCTACCGGAGGAAAGTGTGGAGTTAAAACTGTATCAAGCACCGCACAACACCTGTCTTTTGCGCACATCAGGCTCTATGGAGCGCGTCTAACTGGGCGCATTGGGATAGATGGGCGGGCAGTATCGACCTGTCCAGGGTGTACCCCGCCTCTCACCCGACAACTGCTGGAGATGGGCACCAGACCCACCATGGCTCTTCAAGGAGAAGCAGAATAAATAATGGATGGAATTTATTTACCTGGACTCTGTGCATGGAGTTGAAAAAAAAAAACGGTACATTTACTTCAAACGGTCTGATGGGGGTGTGAAAAGTAATCTGTAAAAATGACAGACAGCTTTCAGAATTTTCTGTCACTATTCTAAAAAAAACGTTCAAACACAGAAACTATTCGGATAACACGACCCCTGGTCCCAAGATAAAGTCATCACTTCATTAAAGCTCAAATTAATCTGGCATTCTTAATATTGTGGGAACTTCTGACACAAAATCTTACACCATTAGTAATGGCCATTTTCCTGATTTGACTTAACAGGACAAGCACCTAGAAAAAAAACGTCTTTGGAACAGAGGATTCAACATGACTTTTATGCCAAAAATCCTTGATTGTGGTGTAAAAAATTATATCATAACTCAGGTAAAATGGAGTAATCTTACAGTCTCACACACTATGCATTATGACAAGCTGCCTTCCTTCTTAAGTGCCTTCCATCCCTTTTCTCTGACTGGCTTCTGTGTGTGGATCAAAGTTCTGTATTCATGCATAAACATTAATGTTATCCCATGGGGAGAATTCGGTTCCCCTGGCCTGGACACGATAATTCACCTTGGGCCAAAGTAAAGAGTCTGGACTTGCAGACACTGGCGGCAGTAGTTTTAGTCAGAACTTTTTTCATGGTTCATTCAACATCTCCCACCCTAAAGTACTTTCTGATCCTGAAATCCAAGTCAGAAAACAGAGATGTTTTTGAAATCATAAATGCATTTTTAAAAGGAGCCAACTCATTCTGTGTAAATGTTTGACTTTAAACTTTTGTCGACACTTCTCGGAAACAAGTTTCCGCAATGAGCCACATTCCATGTTTTGAAGCTGTAGGAGTTTCATGGTCTTTCATCATCAATTTAGCCCTCGTTACTTTGGTCTATAACAGTGAAAAAACTTAATCAAGAAGTTGTTTGTGCATGAGACACAGAACAAGATACTGTAGTGAAGAAAAGAGAAAGGGAAGCTTTTCCTGATAGATTTCTCTGTTTGCCATCTAACTCCATGATGAATTTAGAGCGCCTCGTTTTCACTTCCCCATCTCCTTTCTCGCTTAAAGCTTGGGATGAGTTAAGGGTCCTGCTTCAAAATGAGAGAAAATTTCCACACAGATAAAGTCACGGTTGACAAAAAAATTGGTAACTAAGTCGGAACATGTACATGTCACTACATGTTACTGAGCAACAGAGCACAGTGAAAGAAAATTTTGCACCATTTACCCTGCAAGATAAACCATAGATTCAAAACAACAAGAACAAATGGAAATACAATACAAGCATGCAAACTTGTTAAACATTTTAACATTACGGCAAATGCAAACCAACCAAGACAGAACCATCCAGCTAAGTTATAAGTAGAAAGACAAGACTAGGCGGAGCAGCAATCAAGAGCACTGATGTTTCATTTGGGGTAGACACACGATAATCAAAACTCCGGTAAGAAAATCTGTAAACAGAAAAAGTATCAGTTGTGCAATCCAAAAATGTGGCTTTTATGTTAGAGTGAGAAGAAAGATACTTTTTTTTTTTATTCCCATTTGCACTTTGCCACAAGCCATTCACTAGATGTGAAAAAGAAAGTCAGCTTAATGGCTGACAAGTAAAAAGTACATGTGGTGCAAACAATGCACATTATTTTGAGCAACCATCGCAATCATGAAAAATGGGGGTTGGAGCACTAAGAGCTTTGGCTATTTATTCTTCAGCTGGCCCAGCAAAGCTGATAGGTGTTGACAGTGAGATGGCTTTAGCTAAATACATGGCAATTCTTGAACAAAAAAATGGAAGTTTCATCCTATATATATAATATTATATATAATATATATTTATAGGGTTCATATATAATATATGAACCCTATAAAAAGAGTCCTAAACTACAATTGAAGGGTTTAGATTAAAGAATCTTCATGTGTCGGAATTTCCCAAATAATAATATTTTTACAAGACTTAGAAACTGCTGTTCACAGATTTGTATCATTCAATCTAAATCTTTAGATTTGTCACAAAGAAAATGGCCAAACATTTCTTAATCTAGATGTACAAAACTGGTAGAACTTAATCTCAAAAACAAATCCTAACTGCAATGAAAACTGGTTTTCCACTCACTACAAATTAATTCAAAGAAGTAAATAAATAAAATAGTGCATTGTTTTAATTGTTTAATATGTGCTACTTTATGTTGAAATACATTGATGTTTGTGGTTGAAAAGTGACTAAATTCAAGAAAGTTCAAGAGGTACAAGTACTTATATGAGGTGCTGTAAATACATATAAATTAACTGACCTGCAGGATTTCACAATCCTGAATTTAAGAAAATCCCACCCCATTAAGCAATGCCCCAAGCAAAATTACAAAACGCTTCAAATAGCTGGGTGGTAATGGCCATAACATGCCCCTTTGAGTTGAAAAGGGTTCTTACTCCAACTGAGCTAGAGCAACAAAAAAAAAAGAAGCTGTTGTTGGCTGGTTTCCTTTATAGCACATGAGTTGACTAGAAAAGCAATGTCTGCACCCTTTTTCCAGCAGTAACCATGGTGACAGTGGTAGGCAGGGGCATCCTCAACACCAGGCGGCAGTATGGGCAACGCTACGTAGAGTTGCCCGCTCTGCCAACCTTAGTCTTGCGTATCCCAAACACATGGCCAGTACAGTCACACAAAAAACACCACATGTGCCACACTGTCTAAGCAAATTCAAATGAAAATGGACAAAATGCAGCCAAGCACAAATTCCACACATGCACACTGTCATCTGCTCCTGACAGATGCCCCTTGGCGCTCAACAAAAGCCCCCTCCCACTCAGCCTCTCTCCTGCTCCCTTTTGTTGCTCATTTATTGTTGAATTTCCACCAAACAAAAATGCACATCCTCCCATGACACCAGCAAATTGATTATTTATGGTGCCTGGAGAACTGACTTGTAACTGACTTATATTCAAATGGGTGTGAAAAGCGAAAACGTTTGAGACAATGGATTCAATCTCCGAAGTGAAAAAAGAGCAAAGAGTATTAATGTAAGAATGAAAGGTTTTTCTCATTTATTTTGTCCATCTCTTCTTGTCTGATTTCCTGCTCATGCTGTATTGGGCAATCCTGGGAGCAGCTTTAGGACTGTGAGACAACTTTAGGAGGGAATGTAGAATGAGATCAGGAAACAGATCACACAAGGCCTCATCCTCATGTTTGCACGAGTGAGAGCCTGACTTGTAGCCAGTGTGAAGCTCAGTGACAAACAACAGCCAGACTTGTTATTCTGCAGGTCCCAGTGCCAGGATTCCTGCACTTATCACTGGCATCGAGTAATTTTGTTACACGTGGTAAATATAGGATGGCTTGTGACAGCAGACATCAGATAAAAGCTGAAAGGGCCTGGGCAGCGAAATGTGGAGATGGGTCTGAATGCCTAAACAGGCTGTTGTGTGAAGGAGAGAGTGATGATTGTGGCAGGCAGATTGAGGCACTAAAGAACGGTAGAGGAGAGGGATCCCGTCCCATGGAAATGTTTCATGAAGGCAGTGCTATTAACATCTTAATAAAAGGCTTGCCAGGCCCTGGAGAGTCCTCCTGAGTTGACTGCCTCCTCCTTTCCACACAGGGGCCCTAAAGCTGCTTTTTGCTGCATATCAACGAGGAAACATTTAGGTTGTGCCAGTCCTGCATTGTAAGGGTGTTAGGCTTCCCAAAGGAGTAGCCTAAATGCCTATCCACAAACATGCTCTGCTAAATTCCTTTATTCCCCCTTTCCCTCCACTTTCATTTACTGTTCATTTCTCCATCTGCTGGATTTAGTAGCCATACAAAAGGCTTTGTTTCAGCAAGCTGGCAGGCCTTTGGGACAGCAGAGTGCACTCTGGGGTTCAGAGCTAACTTGCTGCCATCAATAGATAGAGCAGGATCTGGACCAGCCACTGCAGCACCAGGCAGAGGGAGGACTGTTAACCATCCTCTGATGAAGCTTGAAGCTGGCTGCTGCCTGTCTGTCTGTGTTGACACACAGGCTGCTTTCTTCTCTCTGCCTGACAAGGATGAGGAGACGATTTCTCCTTACAGAATTCCTACCATGCATGACTCTGTTCGTGGTATCATGTCTTAGCAGGTTTTTTAAAAATATCTATCTAAAAACCACAAACATTTTCCATAATTATTTTCCTACAGGTTATACTATCTTTAATGTGATGCAAAAGAAAGTGCGAGTGTGACTGGAGTGTTCTCAGGATTAGGTTGCTCTCCTATGCCTCTCCCCCACTTGTTGCTCTGCTTTGCCAGTTGGTGAGTTAAGAGAAAAGTCCTACACATATCCCTTGCTTAATAGAAAAAAAAAACAATTAAACTGTTTCAAAACATGAAAAGCTCTGCATTACCCCTCCTGCAACTGTTGTTGTGCACTGCTGTTTAGCAGGCCAGTACACATTTCTTTGACTTAAAATAAAAAAAAGGAATAGCTCTGCACTGCCCTTCCCCACCATTCACTCATCTACTGTAACTCCAGCTGGTGTCCTAGACTTTTCCTGTGCTTATAAGAAAAATGAAGTCAGCTGTCTGGAACCTTTAGAAGAACTTTGCTGTAGATGGTGAGCTATGAGAGGCACTGACTGCAGACTTGGCTACCCTAACATAGAGTTTGTTATAGCTGTTACTCTTGAAAACGTAGAAGGGAAATAGATAGAAAAAACCTGGAAAAAAAGCAGACTGTAGGCAGGCCACCTAAGCAAACAGCCTAACTAAACAGCAAATATCAACTTGATAAGACTCAATTCAACTCTATGAAGAGCATGATGGCAGAAGATAGGACAAGGTGGTATAGCAACATTTTCATATCCCTTTTTTTTTTTTTTTTTTTTGGTTTTAATGATATTTGACAGTCCCCCCCATACAAAACCGTTCTTATCCACATTATCTTATAAGAAAATAATTAGTGCCCTAGCTTAGTTTTAATTAGCTAATTTTACCATCAAATGATCAAATTAGAATAGACAATCTTACTTGACGCAAACAGAAGACTGTGTCGACTTGCTTTGTATTCAGCTTAGTACTGGATAGTACAGAACTCAGACTGGATAGTGTGTCACATTTGTATAGTAGACACAAAACAAACATGGTGACTATAGGAGATCATGACCTAGTTACTTTTTAGATGACGGAAAAAAGGCGGCTGCAGTATCGTAGATGGTATGCAAGACCATATTTACAGCTATTGTTGCTTTCTTCCCTACTGCCCCTATGGCACTTTTAAAAGAAATTGGTTCTACGTCTGACCTTTTAAAGTCGATAAACTTCTAAAATACAGACTTGTCTCCTCTTTTTGGAATTACTTCCACTGGGTCAGCATATGGTGCTTCACTCTGACAGCTCCTGCCAGCAGCCATACAAACAAACTTTACTTTTCACGCTATGGTGCTATTGTTTAGAAGTGTGACTGCACTGTAAACCTTTCCCACATCAAACGTTTCGGACGTTGTATGAGCTATTCACCAGTATAGCGGTATGTTAGAAATTTATACCAAAACGTACATAAACACCGGTTGTCAATTTGAACTCAAATACTACACTGGTCTAGCAGAAGACATATATATAAATATATATATCTTATAAATTGCCCTATTATCACCCAGCAATAAATGCACACTCAAGCTAATTTAACAAGGGTATGTGTTAGGGGGCGACTGTGGCTCACAGGTAAGGACTTCGTCTTGTAATCGGAGGGTTACCACCTTGAACCCTCACTCTGTCGGTCTCTGTTGTTGTGTCCTTGGGCAAGACACTTCACCCCCTTGCCTACTGGTGGTGGTAAGAGGGCCCGGTGTTGACAGTGACCAGCAGCCTGACTTAAATGAGTGGGCCCCAGTGCACCTGTGGCTACAATGTAGCTTGCCATCACCAGTCTGTGAATGTGTCTGTGAATGAGTCCATGACTGAATGTAGTGTCGAGCACATTCCGAGCCGTAGGGACTAAAGGCTAGTTTATACTTCTCCAACAACAACTTTTCATAAAACTGAAAAAGATTATGGACAACCCTGAGCATCCTCTTCATGAGACTATCCTACAGCAACTGAGTATCTTCAGTCGGAGGCTACTTCAGTTTCGTTGCTACAGGAAATCCTTTCTCCCCACAGCCATCATGATCTACAACAACTCATTGAAAAATGAATAAGTAATAAGCTACAACAACACTTTATTTCCCTCTGGGATCAATAAAGTATTTTTGAATTGAATTGAATTTACACCCAGACGCAGAAGTACTAACGGGGACGTTTTTCGTTTACAGTACTTAGTTTGTGTCTCTCCGTTCTCTGTTGATTTTTCTGTGTTGCAAAGTAATCAATGATCAGGACAGCAGGGGGTGTTAACATTTCATGGTGGGTCTGCCGACCATTGCAGCGTCATTTTGAGTTTTTTTCTGCATCTTGAGAATGCACCCCCCCCCCAAAAGGAGCAATAGACGACAGAGAATACGTTTTGATTAAGCTGTAAAGCTTTTACTAGATGTGAAGCACATAGCGTACTCTAAAAACACATGTAAACAAACACAGCAGCCTGTTTTACACCTCCTTGTGCTCAAAATTGCCAAAAGACCATATTACATAAATTATCCTTTCAATATAAAGCATGTACTGCCCAAACACTGCATTAACTGATGATTACAGCAACTATAGAGCATCGTTCTGGTGAAATGATCTCTGGTTGACGGATAGTTAGAAAATTGGGGTCTACTCCATCTGTCCTGGCGTAGGTGATGGAGAACCCATGTGTTGAAGGATAATCTGTCTCTGTCAAAACGATGTATAAACTAGGCTTCTGTAAAGCGCTATACAAGTACAGGCCATTTACCATTTAATGTTTTTATGGGCCCCTACTCCTCCGTATATTTGGATTTTTATCTAGACTTTTGGTTTTTAAAACAGAGTTTGGTAAAGATAGACATAAATATGGATATATGTTTAAAACTTAAATAAAATGTTCATGGATTAAAAAACATGAACCGTGTCCGTAACAGCTTAATGGCAGGAAGAACCACTGTAATAGTGACAAGTTTTGACTTAATGGCATTGTCTTGTTCAACTACCCATGCTTTTCAAAAAATCCCCAGCCTCCCTATGTACAGTATCATGAATGAATGAAATGCAGAGTGGCATTGATTTTTGCACTCTGTGCCATGTGTTGCTCATACTGGGCAAGCTGCTACTTAACAATGTAGTGGCCTGTAGTCGTCAATTTAAAACTGTTTCAACGATTGGATAAGTCACTGAAGCCTGCACACAGCAACTCAAGATGATGAAATTGGATTCGGGAGCATGACAACACCATTAAATGTGGCCCTGTGGTGTTTTCCAACATCTGTTATTGTATGAAAATTATCAAAGCTGAAGCACAGATCTATGGTATATGTATGTCGAAAACACAAGGGCTTCATCTTCACTAGAGGATTAGCAACTAAATCACGGACCCTTTGGCACAATGTAAGTATATGCTGACAACATTCTGTTGTGTAAAGCAGCACACTAACCAGATTAATTTTGTTCCAATTATAGAAATGCTGAAAGTTTTTACACATTAAAAACTGAAACAAACTTTTTCAACTCTCACAGCAGCCAAACACCTACCAAAAAGGGCATTTTTGTAAGTGCATTAAGAAGAAGAAAATACAAATAGGAATAGGTCATTTACCTTTTAATGTATAAATTAAAAAAAATCTATTACAATTTCAATATCAATATGCCTTCTTTATTTCAAGTTTGTAGTCCAAGTTCAGGATTGCCGAAGGTATAAGTGGAAGAGGTAAAATGTTCACTTGTTCGATTATTAGCCAACATGAATCTTTACACCATCCCCCTGCATCAGAACCTCTGCAAACTGCCTGGTGAAGTTTTATGTTACAGTGTAATTTACCCATATCTGTGGGGAAAGTATATTTTTTCAAACCTTCATTTAAGCTATATTGATTATTTATAGCATGCACAGATACCGATACAGGTATCGGGGCCGATATCGTTGTAATGTACTTGTATCGCTAAGTAAATTAATACCATGAACCGATACCTTTTGCTCAATGACCACTGGAGATAGGCACCACCCCATTGCTGCAGCAGTATTTATCTGTCAACAGAACAATCCTAAAAGCACTACAGTCTGCTGCCACTCCATATTTGTTTACATTTCACTGTACGGTAAGTTTCCCCCGCCACACCAAAAAGTGCAGCACCACCACAGTTCCACCACAGGCAGTGAGGTAAACATGTTGCTCAAAAGCTTTTCTTTGTGTGACTAAGAGCAGTGTAAATAGGAACTGCACCAGCTGACATTTAATAACAAAACATTGGTTAAATGAATGAGTTTTGAGGAAGATAATGCCTTATTACAAGTAGCAAATCTTCTGAGAATCGACTCCCATTATATGGATATACTGACTGTGACTGAATATAAACTTTTCCCTTAGGAATCCAAGAGGCTCCAAACTTGTCTGGATGAGTAAATGAACGTTATATTTGCTAAAAAATAAATACTACGTGGAAAAAAAAATAACTTCCCCTTTAACCCCTCAAACCTGCTAGCCCCCCTTTTTGGGAGCACGCCTCATAAGGTAACATTTAACTTTCAACTTTCAATTATTTGTTATTACAGACACCAACAGTTGGTCTAAAGTCAATAAGAGTGAGTACTATCCCCATAGACCTTCCTATTATACATGAGAGCAATTTGAACATTTTAGACCGTTTACAAGCTATAAAAAGCCTTACAAACTGTAGGTATGCCCAATTTAAAAAAAAAAACTGCCTCAGGCTTTAGAGGTTAAGAAAAACCTAGTTTGGTTCAGCTTCAGCCAAACCAAGGTGTATACATGCATTTCAAAAGCCTGACTTCAGTCGGATTAAGGCAATATTCCAGTTTTCTCTAACTGCATATAAATACCCTTTATCAGCTTTTACCTAGTTATTATCTTTAGCATCACTACAATTAGCATATCAAATGGTTGTTTTGCTATCTTACAGCTCATAATTGTTCAAGTCAGGTGAGACATCAGTCCTAGATTCCAGCTCTGATTGAACATATTCCATGACAAAAAGTAGCTGAAAATGCCAAAATATAAAACTGCAATTTGGCTCTAACAAGTTGACTAATTTAATTTGATTATTTTATGTGTCCACAAGGTAGGGAATTAAGCACAGGACTGCTCTTAGAATGAAACAAAGTGCAAAAACACAGAATGGCACAGGAACAACTTGACCAGTACTGCCGAAGTCCAGGGCACTTCTTTATCACACATTCGAAGAAAACTGTCCTATATTCTATCCTACGAATTATATTTAGAATATTCATACTGTCAAAAGTCTGATTTATGAAATGTGCGGTGGCCACTCGTACGCACGCATCATCTGCAAAATGTCCGTGCATTGTTCCTTAAAATGGCCAAGAAAGTGAAAAAAGGAATTTCAGTGACACAGAGATCGAGCATTAAAAAAAGTATTCATGATGAACAGAAAAATTTAATTTAATACAAATTTATTTTACGACCAATAGTTTTTGCAATCAGCAGTGTCTCTGTTTAATTCCACCCAGCACGCAGCTGTTATATATCTACTGCAGAGCATACATAAAAAAAGGACCATTTAATTTGCTGATATTAACTTCTGTGGAAATCCTTAACTTCTTTGTACAAATTAAATACATTAATACTGAACAATGCTGTTTGGTTCTATCAGCTCTGAGGAAATCAATAAAACAAGAAAGTTACAGAGGCAGTAAATGCGGACGGGACAGTGGAGATGGTCCTGTTGGAAATACAATAAAATGTCCCTCAGCACACAGCTGGACCAGATGTAATACAAAGGGTGCTCTGATCATCATATTTGACACTTGTGTGGCCATGCGTAATTGTGCTGCCATCAGTACGCAAGGACAAAAGGAAAATCTGCTTCACTGATAAGAAGGACAATTTAGTTGTCATGGTCCAGTTTGCAAACCATTTAATCAAAGGTGTAACACTATCCCATTAAGCTGAAGCACTTGGTTTAACAAAACCAAATAAACTTGAGGGGCGGTCTTCACACCTAGAGCGCAGATTGCAAGTGACAGGATCTCCATGCATGATCAACGCCAACATTAAATTACGTAATTCTTGGCAAATTTAAAAAATTTCCTGAAAGTTAATTGCTACTCCGTGCATAACTTTTGAGTTATTTTTTCTAAAAGACAGACGCCAACTTGGTGGAGGCGATAAACTGCTGAGAGAAATATTCTGTCAAAGTAAAACTGTTTCAGTGTTCCTGTCCCTCCATTCTAACAGTAGATGCTGTTTGTACGAACGATCAGAACTGTACTTATATTCAGGAACATTTCTACGCGCAAGTACAAATTGATAAATACTACACAATGCATAGAATTGTTCCTATGCACAAAATGTGCACAAATCTGTGTGCAAGTATGGTTGATAAGTGAGGGCCCAGGTATCTCTTAGTTTAGGAGCTTGAATAAACAGCAGACATGACTCAGTAGAAAGTTAAATGTGTGTTTTACAATAGCTGTATACATTTTTGTTTTTTTTGCTAAAAGCTAACTTTGAGACAGCTTTTAATGGTGAAAGAAAACAACTTTCACACTAAGGAGTGTTCTTATCACCCTCTTGGAGAAGTTAAATGTGAAGTGTTAACTGACTGATTAGGCAATGCAGAGCAATTTTATTTGTATAGCACACTTTCATCACAGGGCAATTCAAGGTGCTTAAATATTAGGTGATTAAATATTAGACTTCTGACTTTCTAAACAGGCTACACTGGGATTAGGGCTGATAGTGATGTGAATGAGCTGAATCCATCTGCCAGCAGATTCTTAAGATTTCTATGAAGTGTAACATTACTTTAGCAGAAAGTAGAAAACTATCTATTCACTGATTTCAATAAAGCCTACAAACTGTGAGAAAAGTTTCTGTATTGCCATCAAGAAGATTCCTCTATCAGTTTTTTTTTTTTTTCTGTTGATAAGACTGTTATGAAAGCATTGCAAACAAATGTTTTTTTTGGAATAATCAAATACTACAGAAACAATCTCCAAATTAAGACGTGAATCCAAAAACAAGAGATTTTAGTGACAATCTCACATTTAGCAGATAAACAAGAATCACTGAGCTATGATAGAGAGGAAATATTTAAGATCTTCTGCTTTTTTCTAAAGTTGAACCAAATCTTCTCTCAGGCTGCTCTCCACTAGATCACTGTCACTTAGAGACCCAGATCTACGCTTGTGTGGATTATCACGTGCTCACACTCACCCAAGTGCAGATTGCCGACATAAACATGCACATAACGATGTTGAATGAGTGGAGCATGTGTGGGTCAAGGAGATTGAGATCTCAGTTGTGACAGCTGGACAGTTGAGAGGTTCAGATAAACAGCCTGCAGAGAGCCAAGACGGGAGGCCAATGGCATTAAAACAAACACTTCGCTATTTGCACTCTCCAGCAGATTGGGAAAGAAGGACCTATATCTATCAGTTAAAGAGTCATTGAACACACAAAAAGCTCTATTATGTGCATGTTTGCATGCATATAGAAGCAAGAAGACATTTGGGACGGTGCGGGTTGCTGCAAATGATGATGGGGGGTGGAATCGGGTCTATGTTCAGAATACAAAACCGCTGAACACATTTGCTGCATTCATTCATTAAGAAATAGGTCAAGGATTCCGCTCGCATGCGTAGCAACTTGTCAAAATCTCTCAAGCTGAACTGTGGCGAGCCTTTCTGCCTTAAGGGGGGGTCCAGGGAAGAGCAAGCACTGTGCACTTCCAATGCTGGTGGTGACATAGCACAGAGCATATAAGTAAAAACTCAATGCAAAGTACAATTGTGGGCCGTAAACGATCAACAGAGGACGCTCTTGAGCCAGCAGAGTTTGTCGCAGATGCTCACGGATGCTGAGGTAGCAGAGGATTTAGACACTCTTCAAAAAAAAGTATGCAGTCCATTAGAGCAGCACTTGCCTGACAGCAATAAAGGTCACTTTTCTAGATGAAGTAACAGCGATTAAAATGACATTTTAGGGGTACAAAAACAGTTTCATTCTGGCCCTGACTTTGATCTATCTTTAAATAAATTAATCACTCTGCAGTTAAAGCAAGCAAGACTGTATATTTTTCCATTGGGAAATTCGGTAGGTCTCAATAGACTTATTCAAACTGCTCTGCTGGACGTATAATAAACCAATGAATCTAAAGATTACAGCTTCTTGCAGCAAGGTACACTTGAAAAAAAAAAGCCCAGTCTGAGTAATTTCTACCCAGCTTGGCGAGGTTTACCTTATTGATTGCATCAACGTGTGATGTTGAGGTTCACGAAAGGCAATCTCGACTAGAAAGACTTCAAAGGAATCGCTTTAAAAAAAAGAGAATTATTTAGAAAGAAGAAAAAACTGTCTACTCTTCTTCATGTTGGTTCATTAAACCTTTCAACAATAGCACAGCCGCCTAAAAGTCAAGGTTAATTTGAGTGAATGAAGCCCGGTGAGCGTTTATTACTGGTGAAAAAAGTTCAAGACCGAAACAAACAATAGTTTCGTAATGATATACGAGTGGCTGAAAATCTCAGCTGGTCTGAGAGAGCAACAGCACACAGAGACTGCTCCTTTTTCATTATTAGATTGGAGTTAATTAGGTGAGCATAATCAGCATTTTATAATCAAAACAATTCTGTTTGCTAGTTTGTTCTTCCTAAAGGCAGCCGCGTGACACCCTCTCCCTGACTAGCAGTTGCTTTGTGGTGGTGGTGTGTGTGTGTGTAGGGGGGGTACACGGCTGTGTCTCTTTGAGATGGATATTGAAATAATTGTGTGCGGGGGGTCATGCTTCACAGGCACCAAAAATGTGATTTCGCCAAGAACGAACTGGTTTTGATTGCAAGGGCAGAGGGAATAATATGCTACCCATCCGCCGTGGCAGATGTAAGTCATTTTCATGCAAATGTGAGGCAATTTTCTACTTAAGACAACATTTATTTTCTTTGGAGTCACTGTCATGGGTACTCACCAGGGCACTGGCAGTCTGACAGAGAATTAAGATTTGTAGGTGCATCGGCTGAATTGGACAGATGAGGTCTGGAGCTCATCCATGGAGCTCTACGCTGATGACAGTAAAAAGCAATAATGTGATAACAAAACAGACAGAGGTCTGATAATGTCAACTATATTAGTGATCCAGGAAGACCAAACCAAGAAAGATAGTTATGAGTCAGGAAATCATTTCTGTTTCCGATTCATGTTCACTTGTTGCAGGGAAGTAGGTCAAAGTCAAAAACCTGATTAGATTAAGTTAACATTTTCAATCAAATGGACTTTAGGGCTATGTTACTTAATTAAAGGTCAACGTGTGGGTATTACTTGAGTCCCGAATTGGGATAACTGTAAACAAAAGCAGAGATCTCATTTGAAGACTGATCAGGGCAACACATGGCAAAATAAATTAGGAGCTAAGAATACGGCAAACCTGAATTCTCAATGGAAAACGTTAATGAGAAATTAGGAGACATAGCAAATTAATTTCTACTTTATCCTGATTTTTAATCCCTGCTTTCATCTGTTTTGGCATGCTCTCCACCAGGCTTTCGCACTGCTGCTGTGTTCAAGTGATCCCGCAATCTATATCTCATCATTTCTTATCAAGTGTTTTGATGTTAGAATTCTATTTGAATATAATTGCTTTTATACATGTAGTCATTTTAGGGGGAAAAACAATAGTGGAGTCTTTACATTTTGTCCAAAACTGTATTGTTATCAATAAAAGGAGCCAAACTGTAGTTCTTAAAAAAAGAAGATTAATGACAGAAGATGTATAGCCTGTGGCCCATGTGCAGAATGGTAGCCTACATAATAAGACTATTTGAGATGCACGTTTATTTGGGCGTCAGAGTGAGAGCTGTGGCACCGACACAATGTAAAACAGGCTGCCACCTTATCAAAGCCGGCAGCCTGAGATGATAAATGTCTCTTGCCGTTTGTCTCTATTCAGTGTCGGAAATGAGCTCTTCTGCAGTGTCGAGAGGGACTGTTTGAGGCACTCAGTGTGAGATTCCTGCAAATAAAAATTCCTATAAAGCCAGATTTATCCGAAACAACTGAGGTGATCACTCACCTCTTCATTTCAATCTCCTGGTTCCTTCAAGACAGCGCTCCACTCACATCCACAGTAAGAAGGGGGGAATGATTCCAAATGCGCTCAGAACAAGGTGTCGTTTTTTAGGGAAATCTCAAATGCAGTGTTAGTTATTCCAGTCCCTTTAATGCAGTGCAGCCTCTCTGCTGTAATGATATGTTACGCGGTGGCGTCATTCATTCAAAGTGGACACCTTGGACCTAGCAGCTGATTGCCAACGCAGAGCGTAAACTTCACAGCAGAGCCCAGGCATCAGCATCCGAACTGACCTCCTGTAACGTTAACTTCAGCGGACCGTGTCAGTGCGGCAGCGGTGCATTCCTCCGGGTTCCGCAGTCAGCCCTTCCTCTAGAGCGGCTTCTACGGTGCGAGACTCCAAGCCGCAGCCAGGCTCGCAATCACCCGTCGGTGGATAAGGAAACGTGTCAGCGTTGGTTCAGAACCGCAGCGTGGCTTCCTCAGAAAGCTCTGCCGAACTCACACGCACAGACTGGCTGCTCCATCAGAGTACAGCGGTGTGTTGTATCTGTGTGTGTGTGTGTGTGTGTGTGTGCTGCCATTGGCACAGAGCGCAGCTAAACCCAGCCCACTCACACTCCGGCTCATTACGGCATTAACTGTTTCCGGCCGGAATCACAAAAATGTAATTTATCATTTGGAGGGAAAGTTACATGAATAATGAAACTGAATATTGAGGTAAAAGCAAAAGCTTTACTTAACATTGAGTTATATGTTTATCAGTAAAGAGTTTTTTGACACATTTTTCTAATTTCTAATTTTCTTTAACAGAAATGAAAATGATTACGGAGGATTTACACTTGATTGCTGTAGAGAACAGCTTCAATAACTCTTTGGATTACGTTACATTCTCATACTTAATTTCCTTCTACTTGGACAAAGCGGTGTATGTATATATATATATATATATATATATATATATATATATATATATATATATATATATATATTTCTACAGTACTTGTACTACGTTAAATAGGGACGCATGTCTTA
Organism: Apricaphanius iberus; assembly: GCA_028564705.1. NCBI lineage: Eukaryota > Metazoa > Chordata > Actinopteri > Cyprinodontiformes > Aphaniidae > Apricaphanius > Apricaphanius iberus. Next base: position 106,333 of record JAPXFQ010000467.1, on the reverse strand, counting down.
CCCATCAGTTGACTGTCTTTACAGCACATGCAGCCCCATAACAGGTTTTCTTCCTCCACTTTGTATTAGAACACTGCCATCTATAGGCCAAATTGTGAACATGCCCCCCAGCCCCTCCTCTCTCTCCCCCACACACACACAGACTTGTATTTCTCATGTCCCTTTTTGTCTTCACGCCGGCTTTTTTTCCTTTCTCTTATTGACCTGACCCATCTGCGTCTTTAAAGTTTTGCTGACTGTTGCTGATCTTCAGGTGACAAACAGAAAAATAGCGAGTTGTTAAATCCTTAAAACATATCCATCCCTAATACTCAAATGGAAAATGGCATTAATGGTGGAGGCCCTGACAACATAGAAGAAATAATTTTATCAGAGAAGCAAAGGTTTTGCAAGCAAATTCACATGTTGCATGACATTTGGACAGCAAGTGCACAATCTTACAAAGTTATGAATTAGCTTGTTAAGTTTAGCCACTTTTTGATTGCAAAAACTACCAACTGTATTGCATGTTATTTGGATAATATATCATTTATATATGATCTACCAACAAGCGTTCATTTAGAAATTGAAATCATTTTTGTAGTTTTCTTTGCAAAATAGCTGAAACTCAGCCAGATTGGTGGGAATTTATCTTTCAACATAACTTTTCCAGCCTCTGCCAACATTCTCAAATTAATTTTGATATATGCTTTGATTGTGCCATTCTAAAGGCTACTAGTATATCAAAACAAAACTCTGACCATGTGCATCTTTACTCCTTTTTTTAGATTTATTGCAAAAAGTAGGCTATCCACTTTCTCTGATGCATCAATAATGCAGAGTAGGGAAAAGGGAGCCAGCGTCTGCCATCAAAAGTATTGCAAAACTGCCAGGAGGAAGAAGATGTGGAACAACCAGCATAAGTACACTAAAAGCACAGCGCCCACTTAAAGACAGGGTCAATAGCTGGAGGGTGTCCATATTGGAATTCTGCCGCACTGCCTCTCAAATGGATCTTAGTCAACCCTGGGCGGCAGGGGTAATCAAATACAGACTTTTTCAATCCATTACTCACGACCCTGTTCAGAACAAGCCATGATTTGTTTGATTGAAACATAACTCAATTCATAATGAAAGAACAGGTTGCTACAGAACAGTCTGGGAGAGATTTGGCCCATTTTGGCAGAAAAAAGAATGATAGATTGACTCATTTTGCAAGGAGAAGTTTAGTTATTACCCACAGAACAACTTTTTCTGTTATTATTCACTTTCAGACACTTATTGACAGTACAAGTCTGGTTCTGGCAGCAGAGACTGTAAAACAAAATAGCGAAGAGTATGTATTGCTCAGATTGAAATTCAAAAAATGTGCTGTGTCAACCTAATCAAATAATCTACATCAGATTTTTTTTATTTGTCAATGGGTATGGTACATATGGGAGACAGTTCAGCTAGGAGGTTTCACCAATATATCACATTTAGATTTGAGGTTTTGTTCTTACAAACACCTAAAGCCAATGCACAGAACCATCCGATTCTTATCAGGGTAATTGTGTAATCATATATATATATATATATATATATATATATATATATATATATATATATATATATGTATGTATATATATATATATATATATATATATATATATCCATCCATGTGTTGTTTACAATAACCTGAAAAATAATTTATACTCCTAGACTTGTTCACATTTTATGATTTTACAACTAACTGAATTTTGATTATCCTCTTTCAATAAAAATTATTGTATTATGTGCTATTCTAAAAATCTCTGCTTTTTTTTCAATTTTGTTTTAAGGGCCAGTACAATGACGTGAACAACTGTGAAGTAAAAGAAAAAAGTAAGGCAGAAAGAATGCACACCACACTTCTCATATTTTTTTGTGAAAGATATTAAAAACTTTGTATATCTTTCTGTCCTTTTCCAAATTATATACCACTTTGTGTTGTTAATCACATGAAATACATTAGACTTTGTGGTAATAATGCAACAAAGTGTGCAAAAGTGCAGTGCATATAAGATATTCTGAAGATGCTATAGTCAAATTATAGTATGGAGATTCAGTTAAATGCCACTGTTGAAAAATGACTGGTAGATAATAAACACAGTGGATTTAAAGCACATGTAAATCATTTGAATATAAGATATGATGGATCTGCTTTTCAAAGTTGAATACGCACTGTAGTTGTGCAGATGAAACAATTGATACTGGAAAGGCTGTCTGATAAGGCAAGAGAATATTAAGATGCAGAGAGCTTAAAGGGGTCATATCATGAAAATGTAACTTTTTAACCCTTAAGTGCTGCGGCGGCGCCAGGGAGGGTTTTGGGGGGTCTTAAATCCCTCCCAAAAAAAGGCTTGACCCCCCATTTGACCCCCCAACCATGGGCGAAACAGCCACAGGGTACACGTGGGACATGTCCCCCGCACTTTCCGTGTCAGTGCCCTCTGTCCTCCGCACTTATTTCAGCTGTTACAGCCGTTTAATGTGAGGTAACATATTTTTACGAGCCGTCTTTAAACGCACCGTAATTGCACACACGCTAAGCAAGCATCGATCACAGACAGGTGCAACAAAGCTGCTTGTCAAGCAAACCAGCCAGATGCAGCGAAAAGCTACAAACTTTGCAGAGATTTTTCTAAAAAAGCTGCTTTTGAGTTTTGCTGATGGATGCAGATAATCTTAGCTAAATGCCTCTATATCATTTAAAGCTAGTTAACAATACTAGTGTTATTAATTTTACATAACTTGGTAGTTAATAGAAAATCAGATTCGGAGAGAAGACAGGCCAGCACCCACAATTGGGAGGTAAGGAGAGAAGGTAATCAGTTGCTGACCGAAACCAGGCAGGTATTAGGATAGAGATATAACTGGAATGTCAGTATTACGTTTATACACTGCAGTTCATATTGTAATAACACATGAAACAGATGAATACTTAGAAGCTAGATAAATATTTGATAACTCTCAAATCTCAAATCTTCAAACCATGTTAAAGTTTATAATTATATCCCCAGCAATTTTAAAAACAAACTGATGCCTTTGGTTGAGACTGACATTAATCGTAGTTATTTTTCGCTGCTGACGAGTGGGGAGCTCATCACTAATAATAACTTTATATGAACCCCTATTGAAATTGCTGATAACTAAGCCTCTTAATGTTCATCGGTCATTTAAATGGTTCTTTTGTCATTGAGGAACAGTATGTAAGAGGATGATCAATAACAGACACCGTTTGAATTGACCGAGACCCCCCATTGCCCCCCCCAATCAAAATTGTCTGGAGCCGCCACTGCTTAAGTGCAGTGTGTTGTGCAATTAAGAGCCTGTATAAATGCAAAAAAAAAAGCATAAAGTAGTCACCTCAGGTAATGTGGAGATAGTTTTGTATACTGTTTTGGTTATATTTTTCAAGCTGTTCAGTTTTCTCTATTATCTATTACGTTTTTTAAACTACTGCATCCCATCACTTGCACGGGAACTGCTAAACAAGGTCAAGTACTTTTGGCTAAATGCTGAGCAAATCCACCACCTTTATTTCTTGTGGTCAGTTTGTAGTCTACGTTCAGGAATGCCGAAGGTACAAGTTAAGCAATTATAATGTTTGGTTGTTGGATTATTAATCCACATGATTCTTTACACCATCCTCCAGCATCAGAACCTCTGCAAAGTGCCTGGTTAATTTTATTTTTCAAATTTTACCCAGATCTTTGGTGAAAGTATTTTTTGTTTGTGGAAAGGACAAGAGCTTCAGTAACCTCCACCAGCATAAAGAAGGATTTGCTGAAATACTTTGTCTAATTGAGGAGTCACTTCCTTCTGACTATGGAAATGATGGAGACAGCAAAGCAGTAAGCTTTAAATAATACTAAAATGATGGTAAACTTTATTTTATACTTTCATTTATATCCTCTTGGCCATTGTTTTGATGGAATTACCATCAGACCTTCTGCTTATGTGAGCACTATGTGCTCTGTATTTTAATTCCCCAAAGACAAAATAGTACTATCACAGAAACAAGACCTTGGGGTCTTGTGTGGAACATCTGTTGTGAAGTAGTGCTATTTAAATAAACTGAATAGAACTGAAGATGCATTCATCTCATTATAGTAGCAATACTATAATTACGTGGTATCTGACAAGTGGTTTTATGCTTAAGTGTTGACAGTAGTGTGGTCAGCATATGTTCCTGTAAAGGTGCTAATGTTTTTCTTTGATATTTTTCATATAGTCTGCTTGCTTAAACAGATGATTGTCATTTAGTATAAACATTGTATTTATTGTTTTTATCTTTTTTTATAGCTTTCAATTACACAGTATTGTATTATTGACAATGTTTCAGATGCTTTGCTGAATATAGCATATTACTGTATATTTATTAAGGTTTTGGCCCATTAAGCAGTTGTCTCAGTCTAAAAGTTAGTTGGTATGTTAGGTAAAAATATATAGTTTCTGCACCATCAGTTTTTCATAACTCTATCAAACCACAAAAATGGCTGACCAGCCGAGGGGTGGGGTGTGGGAGAGAACTGGAAGGTTCTGGAGAGGGGCGGAGTATGCAATTCTCCCAACTGGATTTAAACAGACCGCACCAAAACAACTCCTTAGAATGGGGATGGAAGAGGTGCCTGTAGAGCTACAATAATGAGGAATTCAGACCTGAGGATATATGAACTGCAAATGAATGCTTTACATGTAAAAAGGAAGATTTGAAAAGCATGATAGGTCCACTTTAATTCCTTGACGATTACGTCTGTGAATATATAAAACAGTGGGCAAGTGGACAGACGTGTGCAATTTGTTATGGCTGAAATACAGAGTGCTTCTGTGGAGAGATGGCCAAGTGCAGAGTTGTTTTTGACTGTTTTGTTGATCAAAGGGCCTCATTTGTATTTATTTTATAGCATGGAGAGTTTTAATGGGGCTCCCGTTGACGCCTTTAATTCTTTCTTCTCTATTTGAATGTATGAGGGAAAGTGGCGTGCCATCCTCTCCACTGAACCACTGTTCTCTCTTGTCTCAGATCCATGAAAGAAATCAGCCGCAGCAGAGATCACAACAAATACAAGGAAATAATTAGATGATAAACAAAACCTGAGTGTTATATTGCTAGGGAGTTGCTTTCCAGAGCTAAATGCCACTTATACTATTCAAAATAAGCTATTTCTATTTTGATCAATAGCTTTTTTTATTCAATTGTGTATTGCAATAAAAAGTGGAATACATAGTTTTGCAGTCTCATGAAAAATATTAACGGGTCTAGGGAATCAGCCACATTTATTGGAGTAGCTGGAAAAGGTGTGTAAAATGTCATGTTCCCATTAGGTTTTGTGAGCTACATGCAGAACACCACTTGGGAGGACAGTTTTAAAGTTTATGTTTTTTTTTTGTATAAGATAATGCGAAGATGCTAGAGATGAATTGGGTACACTGCACATAGGAACAAAGGTGAGATGAACTGCAAACGAAGAGATCCAAAGGTGAGATTGGATTCCACACAGAGGTAATATCTTGAATGAATTTAGGTGAGGCTTACTAGAATGAAGGTGGACTGAATGCTGGGGGTGGGGTGGGTGTGAAGGATTAGAAGTCCAATATGTTGAGCTTCCGGCTGAGTTTCTGAAGACGAGGTGAAGGTGGAATCCAGGAGTGATGTGTGACCATGGAGGGCAGGCAGGGAGAGTACGGCGAAGGAATACAGTGGAACTTGGAACTTGAAGGCAACCAAATGGATAGAGACCAAGGGTTACTGGGAAGGTGGATAAAAGCTCACCAGGAAATTCTTGCAACAAGGAACACCTTGTTAGTAACACAGAGAATTAACAGGTAGATCACAAGGAACTCATGTAGGAGACAAACATGGATTTTAGGTTTACCAAAAAACTTTACAACACTCAGGCACTGAAGATCTATAAGCTATTCTTAGCTGGTGATGAGCTCAATGAGCCAGGTGCATCAGGCAGTCACCCCAATCTGCTTGACTGGCAGGTCCACAGGTCAGCCAGGATCTCTGCTGAAACTCTCCAGAAATACTGAGAAAGAAAGAAAAGAAAGTAGACAGATAGGACAAATATAGAAAAACACAAATACACCAGACTCCGAACATAAAATCCTTAAGATAATCAATAATTAAAAAAAATCCATCTAAAGAGTGATTTATTTTACTTAACATCACAGGTGCCACAAAATTGCCACCCCTGCCCTTTTAACTTTGAATAACTCCCCTTTACCAAGAGAACAACAGTTAAACCTCACGCCCATTTATTTATGCACCCCAATTAAAATGCTAGGTTCCTTAGACATAAAAAGACAGTGATAAATTATTTTAAAACGATTTAAATCTTTGATTTTAGATAAACTGTAAACAATGCAAATGAAACCTCCCTGTTAGGTGTTCCGGTTGCTGTATAGACCCAGATGCAGGTACAGTGCAATGACGCATTGACCGAAGAAGAAGAAGAAGATGATGATGATGATGATAATGATGATAATGATGATAATGATGCTGATGATGATGATAATGAAGGCTAGAATGGAGCGGCGAGGACAGGACACCAGATTGACGTGAATAAGCAGGAATAAACAGTAGAAACTGACAGCCTGTAGGTGGAAGTGAGAGGGTTAAATACACAGGGATGGAGGATACAGCTGGTAGCATAGTGTAATTGGAGATTCCAGTCACCACCACTTGGGATGTCAGCCCCTGACGGTCTGGTGGTTGAGTAGATGGCTGGGTGGTTGCTCCCTTACGATCTGGTAGTCAGGAGGTCACAACAGTCCCTTAAGAGGCATTAGTGACCGGCGATGAGAGAGGCTGGCTGAGGGAGAACAGCGGCAAAGGAGCCTTCCTAAAGGACACCGGCGGTGAACGGGCCAGGCTGAAGGAGACCAGAGGTGAAAGAACTTGGCTGAAGGAGCATCTGCCTCCGAAGACTTGTCCTCAATCACCTCTGGGAGCTCTGGAGACAGAGGCGGGTCATCTTCGACTCCCTCCAAGAGCTCTTCCTCTAGCAACTAGGTTGCAATGATGGCAGCTGACCTGATGACTGAAGCTGTGATGATGACTAAACTGATAGCCTGAGGCAGAGGCTGGCAGGCAGACTGAGGCAGCAGCTGGCGGGAAAACCGATGCAGTGGCTGATGGGTAAGATCCCACCCTCAGCCACTCACCGCCTTTCCGCCGGATGGATGTACCCTCACAGGACGAGGTCAACTCTCAAGGAAACAAATATAAAGGAAATCATACAAGGACTTTTGGGAAGCAGCATTGGCATCAACAAAGAGACTTGACTTTAATGTGGTTTTATTGTGGTTCTCATTTTAAAGTGTAACTGAACCCTATGATAAAGCATTATCCCACCCCCAGGCAACATTCGAAAAATTCTGCCAAAGTGGGCGGTGCTAGAAAGCACGGGGCTGGATGGGGGGCTGGATGGGGGGGTTGTCAAGTGTGGAGCATGAGCAAGGAGGCAGGAAGAGTTGGGGTGCAGGGAGGTGTCGCAGTCACAGCTGAACCAACTCAAATTGATAAGGCGTGGGGCCGCTGAGGTCCATAAAGGCTCTTGAGCCTCATGAGAAATCATTATGTCTCTTCTCTGCCATCCACCAGAGGTAAAGGGAGGCTTTATGGAGCTCAGCGGCCAAACGCCATATCAGTTCGAGTCATTGGCTGGAGCTACCTGAAGCCAGAGCTGCTGCAGAGGGATCGATCCAGCCTCTGAGTGGTATGGCTAACAGAGGCTAAAATTCAAAAAACCCTCCATAGCTCTCCAGCCATAGGCTGCTGTAAATCCTGTCTGTTTGCTCTAACTACTTCCACATTTTTCGGTTTAAACTACGTCGCCGTTGTGGTCCTCCATAGTGCGATATACAGATTTCAGTTTATCTTAGTGGTAGACGTGTTGCACACAAGATACACATTCCAGCTCGCCACAGGGCAGGGTGAGTGTGTCAGAGGTGGAGGGTGTCTCTGTGAGACCATGACTGTGATGTAGACAATGGAAAAGATGTACCACTCTCAACCAATCACAAAATTCAAATTCAGTACCACACAATGACCAAGACATTTTTAGACCAACAAATGTAGAATTTAACAAGTTTACACGAAAATGCCAAAAAATGCCCTGAAACTAAAGGATTGTATTGGTAAAGAGCCATTTATTCAGTTTATAAGTTTTGGGGTTTAGTTACTCTTTAAACAGTGGATATTGCATAAGAGAAAATCTGGCTGTATTCAACACGCCCTAACCTATTTAAAATCAATTCAATTCAATTCAGTTTATTTATGTAGCGCCGTTTCACAACAGATGTCATCTCAAGGCACTTTACAAGAAGAGTTATTACAATACAATGTTTAATTTAGAAATTAGAGAACCACAGAAGATTGCGTCGTGTAATTCTCAGCAATCCCTCACACTGAGCAAGCACGAAGCGACAGTGGAAAGGAAAAACTCCCTTTTAACAGGAAGAAACCTCCGGCAGAACCAGGCTCAGCACAAGCGGTCATCTGCCGAGACCGTCTGTGGTTTGGAGAATACAGAACAGAGACACAGAACAGAGACACAGAAAGAACAACACAACTGATGCAGAAGTTTGTTGCAGGGCGTGGAGAACTTTCTGTCACTGCAATGCCATCTTAGTCAGGGTCGTCAAGCAGGGCGGGTCAGGAGCACCTACTGTAGGAAGAGAGAGTTGGGGAGAAGTAGGAGAGAAAGTAGGAACAGACCCTTATAATGTCCTCCAACTGCCTAGCCTAAAGCAGCATAGCTACTAACATTAACCTGTCTCCTAGCTACTACGAGACCTAGCTACTAACACTTTCTACCTGGCTTACATTAACCTATCTCTACCTAGCTACTCTACCTCTTCCTATCTCTTCCTAGCTTTTGATACTCTACCTGACTACTAACATTAACCTGTCTTCTAGCTACTGGGAGACCTAGCTACTAACACTCTCTACTTGGCTTACATTAATCTATCTCTACGTAGCTACTCTACCTCTTCATATCCCTTCCTAGCTTTTGACACTCTACCTAGCTACTAACATTAACCTATCTCTTCCTAGCTACCTGTCTAACCTGTCTCTAACTACCTATTAACATATCTCTAACTGTAAGCTTTGTCAAAGAGGAAAGTTTTAAGCCTAGTTTTAAAGATATACAAATTGTCTGCTTCACGAACCAACCCTGGGAGCCTGTTCCATAGGAGGTCAGCCTGATAGCTGAAAGATCTGCCACCCATTCTACTTTTAGAAATCCTAGGAACTACCAGTAAATCTGCAGTCTGAGAGCGAAGGGCCCTGTTAGGAACATATGGAACAATCAGGTCTCTTATGTATGATGGAGCTAGATTATTATCTGCTGCTGCTGATGCAGATGGCTCCATGATGGCATTTCCTGGCTCATCTGTACTCAGCCCGCTTTTTGTAGCTTCTAAGTGTGTGTGTGAGTGAGTATGGCTGATGGGTTGGGTTGGGAGGGGGTTGTATTTGCACTGATGATTTTATTTTTTGAAGGGGGGGGGGTTGTGGGGTTATTTTAAATCTGTAAAGCACTTTGAGTAACTTTCTTTGTTTGAAAAGCGCTTTATAAATAAAGTTTGATTTGATTTGATTTTAAGAGCTTTATATGTCAGAAGGAGGATCTTGAATTCTATTCTAGATTTTACTGGGAGCCAGTGAAGAGAAGCTAAGACAGGGGAAATGTGATCTCTTCTTTTAATATTCATTAGAACCCTTGCAGCAGCATTTTGGACTAACTGAAGACTTTTAATTGTTTTCTGTGGACTACCTGATAATAAAGAGTTACAGTAATCCAGTCTTGAAGTAATAAAGGCATGGACTAGTTTTTCAGCATCATTCCTGGACAGGATGGTTCTAATTTTTGCAATATTCCTAAGGTGAAAAAAAGGAAATCCTAGAGACTTCTTTAATGTGAGATCTAAATGACATATCTTGGTCAAAAATAACACCGAGGTTCTTTGCTTTATTACTGGAGGCTAATTTAATGCCGTCTAGGTGAAGGGGTTGACTAAGTAGTTTCTTTTTCAGAGCTTCTGGTCCAAAGACGACAACTTCTTTTTTATCAGAATTCAGAAGCAAGAAGTTTAGAGTCATCCAAGTTTTTATATCTTCCAGACATGCCTGTAGTCTACCTAACTGATTGGATTTATCAGGATTTATGGATAGATAAGGCTGTGTATCATCTGCGTAACTATGGAAATTTATCCCATGCTGCCTAATGATTTTACCAATAGGAAGCATATATATAGTAAAAAGCATCGCCCAAGCACTGAACCCTGTGGTTACTCTGCAAGTCAACTATTGAGTTTGAGGAAGATCTATTGTTTACCTGAACAAACTGAAATCTGTTAGACAAATAAGATTTAAACTAACCTAGTGCTGTTCCTATTATACCGACACTTTGAAGCCTTTCTATGAGAATATTGTGGTCAACAGTGTCAAAGGCAGCACTGAGGTCTAACAGGACCAGAATGGTCACCAGTCCATTGTCTGAGGCTATGAGAATATCATTAGTAACCTTCACCAGAGCTGTTTCAGTGCTGTGATGAGCTCTAAAGCCTGACTGAAACTTCTCAAACAGCTCATTAATGTTTAAATGCTCACATATCTGGTGTGCAACTATTTTCTCAAGAATTTTAGATAAGAAGGGAAGATTAGATATCGGTCTATAGTTAATTAAGTCGTTTTGATCAAGAGATGGTTTCTTAAGTAGAGGTTTAATTACAGCTATCTTAAACTCCTGTGGTACATATCCATTGACTAAGGATAGATTCATTATATCTAAAATTTGAGCAGCGATCAGAGGGAAAACTTCTTTTAAGAGTTTAGTTGGGATTGGGTCTAAAACGCAAGTTGAAGGTTTAGATGAAGCTAATAATTTTAGTACATCAGAAGGTTCGGCTGCATTAAAGCAGTTTAAGCGTATATTAGGTTCAACCATTTTTTGATGTTGCCTCATTAACTAGGGAGGAAGCAAGCATATTGGGAAGGTTCCCAATTATCTTATTTTTTATAGAGTCTATTTTATCTATAAAGAATTGCATGAAGTCATCACTACTAAGAGCTTGGGGAATGGTTGGCTCGATAGAGCTATGATCCTGTGTGAGTTTAGCAACTGTATTAAAAAGAAACCTAGGATTATTTTTATTCTCCTCGATTAAAGATGAATAATATACCGTTCTAGCTGTTTGAAGGCTCTTTTTTTATAGCAATAGACTATTTTTCCACACTAAATAGGAATCCTGTAAATGCGTGGAGCGCCATTTTCTCTCTAGTTTTCTAACGTTCTTCTTCAGGATATGTAGCTCTGAATTAAAACAGGGAGCTAATCTTCTAAGGCTGGCCACCTTCTTTTTCAGTGGGGCAACTTTGTCTATTGCCAGACGCAGGGAGGAATTAACGCTATGAACTAGAACGTCAAGTTGTGAGGGGTTACGAGTTAAATCACTGTTTTCTATTGTACTTTTATGTACTGAGAAAATTAAAGTTGGAAGAGCTTCTTTAAAACTTGCTACAGCATTGTCTGATAACGTTCTGGTATAATGAAGTTTTCTTTCAGGTTTGATATGATCTGTTAGAGTAAGTTTAAAAGTGATGAGGAAATGATCAGACAGGATAGGGTTATGTGGAAAGACGGTTATTTCTTCACAGTCAATGCCATAAGTCAGCACAAGATCTAAGGTGTGGTGACCGCGATGGGTTGGTCCCTGCACATTTTGAGTAAAGCCTATTGAGTCTAAGATAATGTTAAAAGCTGTATTTAAACTATCACTTTCATTATCAACATGAATATTGAAGTCTCTGACTATAATGACTTTATCAGTGTTTAAAACTAAGTCAGATAGAAAATCTGCTATCTGATCTAAAAATTGAGAATAAGGGCCTGGTGGACGATATAAGACCACGAATAAAAGTGGCTTTACTGCTTTGTTATGTGTATGAGGAAGGCTAAACATTAAATGCTCAAAGGAACTGTAATTATTATTTTTTTGGAGATTAATTAGTAAATCTGAATGAAAGATGGTGGCTACACCACCTCCTCGACCAGTACTTCGCGGAACACTAAAGTTTAAGTAGCTAGGGGGAGTTGACTCATTTATTGTGACATGGTCCTCTTCCTGCAACCATGTCTCTGCAAGACAAAACAAATCAATATTATTTTCACAAATTAAGTCATTTACTAAGAGTGTTTTTGAGGGGAGAGATCTTATGTTCAGTAAACCACATTTAATTGATTTATTTTTCTGTTCAGTCAGAGTTGTATTTATCTTTATGAGATTTTTATACTTTGCTCTAGTAGCATTAACTTTTAATTCATTAGTTTTGGGCAGTGGACGGGAAACAGTCTCTATAGAATAGTGGGTGGGTGGCAGTCCCTGATCCCTGAGCTGGACTCTGGGTTGTCACGGCATTGGGGAACTAGAGATAACCCTATCAATGTTCCTGGAAAGAAGCGAAGCTCCGTCCGCGGTGGGATGGATGCCGTCTCTACTTAACAGTCCAGGTTTTCCTCAGAAGGCCCCCCAGTTATCAATGTAGCCCACATCCTTTTCTGGACACCACCTTGACAACCAAAGGTGAAACGACAGCACACGGCTGTACATGTAATCGCTAGTACGATCAGGCAGGGGACCAGAAAAAATTACAGAGTCAGAGATCTTTTTGGCAGCCCTACACACTGAAGCTACGCTAATTTTAGTGACCTCCGATTGCCGTCACCGGGTGTCATTGCCACCAGCATGGATAACGTTCCGGCTGCACGGGAGCTGTTGGAGGACGGTTAAGGGGTCCTGTCCTAATTGACTCCGCGCTAGCTAATGCTGGGCCTGGCTGTTCTACAGCGCGGAGTCGGGCCTCTAGCTCAGAAACCCTCGCCTCCAAGGCTACAAAAATGCTGCACTTAATACACCTACCAACTTCACTAAATGAGGCGGAGGAGTAAATAAACATCTGACAGAGAGAGCAGGAGAGAGGAGGAGGTTCAGAGAGAGACGGAGGAACAGGAGACAAAGCTGCCGAAGCCATGCTAGCCATGAAGCTAAGCTAACCTAGCGGTACCTTACCGAGCCCAGAAAACCAGTGTAACGCTTAAGAGTCCCAGAGCGCAAAGAACACCAACAGAAAATAAATGTTTTAATGTGTTTGTGTGTTAAAGCAACTCAGAAAAACTTCTGGACAGAGAAAATTAGATTAATTCAAGAGAGAGAGAGAGAAACCCCGACTTGCTACAACCGAGCCCCAAACAGGAAATGACACGATACGTCTTACCAACGCAGTCTCCACCTCCACGTTGTTGCGCCTGACGGAGAATCACAGAAATTGCAGTTCTATTTGCGGCCTGCCAAAGCAATGCAATATTGTGGCAAAGTAAATAACCAATTTCAATCAGCTGGGCTTTCTTTACAAATAACTGTTTAGAATTTGGCATTAAGTAGTCTATAGAATTTGCCAGTATTGTATGTAGATTCGGAATACAATGAATGTTTTTAGCTGAATCTCACTATATAATTAGGTACAATTTACAAAATATTATATACTTACCATGAAGTTATGATAAAAATAGTTTGATTTAAATCTAACTTAACAAAACAAAATATGGTAGCTAATCTTTAATTGTTTCACTTCTCTTTGCAAAGCAGCATAGATGACTGATTCCATCATGCATGAATGGCTTGGGTCAGACTTGTACCATTTGAACTGGGTCTATTATGCAAGAGCACCCCTGCTGTTTCCCTCCCACCATCCACCTGTTAGCAGCTACCAGATACAAACTCATGGGGCTCTATCGAGAAGACTGTACTGTATCAACAAATGCCAACACTCTCTCTCTGTGAAAGAAACGACATTCATACAGGTGGCCGATTGCATCAGTAATGGCCCACTGATGAAGCGTCAGTAACCATATGGCGAAGATGGACCATTTTGTCATCAGCAAGGAGAAACGCTTCACAAGGGACGAGAAGGAGCAGTAAATTGGATATTACTACTGCTTTGACACAGGCATTTCCTGCCCGCATTTCAGGCAACAAATTTCGCTACCTGTTAGCTTTAAAAGTGTAGTCCATACTAAAAGGGCAGTTACGGTTTCTGTTACAGGTTTAAGCTAAGAAAATGTGCCCTGTCTGTGAGGCAAATATATTTTCATGAGATATTCTCAAGTTTGTCTGTGGGCAAACAAAATTGAGCAGCAATTCATTTCTAGAGATTTTGGTAATTGCTAGGTACGGAGATCTGTTTGCAGAGAGAAGCACTGTATGAAAACGGTTTCTATTATTTTTATTGTGTCCTTTATTCGAGGCTTTCCATTAGGTCCAGGCTCCTGCTGTAATCTCACACATCGGACTTGAACAAATCATGGACTCAGATGCCGTCACTATAACTTTTTTAAAAATAGCAGCAGAGAGAGAGAAAGTGAGAAAATAGCAAAAGTACAGATGGTCTATCTTTCAACATATCAGTGTTATTGAACTGTCATATGAGATGAATAATGATAATATAAAAAACATTTATGCACTTTAAGTCTACAGTGCTAAGTAATTTACACTTTGCCTAACTGCAAATTGAGCAACAGTTAGAATACCTTACAAAGCAGGCACACTTGCACTGGATTTTGTCTGTTTTTTGCTTTTTTGTCTCATGTATGCGCACACAGACAGGATATTAAAAGTCTCATTCACTTGTTTTTTCAGTAAATTTGCTGTGACTCTAGCTTAAATGAATCCTTAGTGAGCCATATTCGAAAAAAAATGCTTCTGCACTTCTATTCCAGGAGGTTGAAGTTTGTCAGAGGAGTGGGTGGGAAGAAACGACGGCATTACCAATCTTAACCATTTTTATTCATGATATACAAACGTCTCGCCTCTGACTGGCTAACTGCAATGCTACTTTATTGCTGCCTTAACTTACTTATTGGTGGCGTTCCACTGGTTTGCTAGGTAGAAACAACCACAGGCACGAAGAAACTATTTTTAAAAGTTTATTGATAAAAGTTGAATCGGGGTGGTGAAGTCAGTTTAGGGAGAATAGGTAAGTGATCAATTCTTTGTACTGAGTTTTGTTGTTTTTTTTCCAGGAGGAGTTCAAGATGTAGAAGTCTGTAGAAGTACAGCTTGGATGATTAGTCGTGTTTCTAGGAGGAGTTAAGTAGGACTCCAGTGATTGAGATTGGCTGGGAGTGGGTGTTGATGAGATTGAATGATCCTAACTGCAGGACGAATGGCGCTGAGACTGGACAGGCAGGAGATTGGCTGGAGAAGAGAGCAGATGAATGTTACCGGAGGATCCAGGGAGGACCGGCGTGGAAGCTGACCAGAGAGAATAAAGCAAAAAACGCAACACAGAGGACTCCAACTGGAATGAGGAACCATGGAGGAGGAAGGAAAATCCAGTGGAGAACTTACTGTACATGCATTTAAAGTTTTTGAATGCTGTTGAGTGATGAACCATTTCAAACCAAAAAGAATGAGCCAAAGCACATAACATTCCATTTCCTTGAACAGGCTATATTCAGCAAAATGTTCTTCGGTTCGTGCCCGAACATTTCTGCGCTGTGCTAGGGGGTGACGTGAGTTGATGCTGCTTGAGGGTTCACTACAGCTAAGCTTCAAGCAGGAAGAAGACAGTTGCTTGTCGCAGTTCATTCACGCAACCAGGAAATTTAAAGCACACTGAAAGTGACACAAAGAAAAAGCAGGTTTTACCAGCAGAACGAGTCAAAAGCAATATATGATAAGGCAGACCGGCACCCGGCTATATATCGGATACACGATCACGAGCTACAGGCAGGGGAGACGGGATCAGATGCCGGCGGTAGCTATTGAAGAATATTGGAGGACCAGGTATACAGTTAAATATTATCTTTTAACTTTCTTGTGTTAGTTAACACTAGACAAATCTGGTTAGGGCAACTATAGCATATATATATAAGAAAGAGACAGGGAAGAGTGGGGGAGAGGGAGGGAAAGTGCAGAAATAACATAGAGATACCTGCTCACCCGCTGACAAACTGACATGATCCGCCAACAACAAAGTGTGGAACCCGCTGTGTTTTAAATTCAAGGCATCGACTTTCGTCAGTTTGAGCATTTTGGCTGCCTGGACTAGCTGGCCATTGTGAACACGGCTTAAGAGTTTGTGCATGCCCCCATTTGTGTCACTGCGGATACTTATAGCGTAAGCTGTGTTGGTCATGAGTTTTGTTTATTAATCCTGCTTCATGCTCCTTTAACGAATTTGACTACAATTTAAAAAATCAACCTGTTACCACTCTAGGAGAGTGAAGCATTTGGTGTCAGCCTCAGGAAACTGCTCATCTTTTATGCTGTATCTAAATGTCTGGCCTCCATATGCTGCATTTGGAGGTCAGAAATTCATACTCTAGGGTTGCTTTTAGCAGAATTGTGCAGAAACATTCTTGACAAAAAAATAAAAAGGGGCGGGGGGTGGCTGGGGGTTAATTGTTTGAGAAGAGCTTTTTCAGTAGGGTGGTTGTCCGGTAAACACAGGCAGGGAAGCTCTGTTGGTTTTGGAGAAAGTGTAAATTTAGTGTCAATGATCGCGGGAATATATTGGGAAAATTTCTGACGTGTTCAAAATTATTTTCCCACCTTCCACATGGATACTCATGACTGCTCTTGTGCACACACAGCATGAAGCCTCTGAACAAAAAGAATGAAAACAGCAAAAGAGAGAAAATGTGCAAAAATCCTCTAATGATGCAAAGCCCTTCTATTAGACAGTGGACTGTTTTAATAAGATGCCTATCAGAATTTGAATCTCAGGAAATTGCCAGCTATTTATTTTACTCAGGCTGCTCATTCTGTCTCGCTTCTTGATAAAGCATTCTGGTTTTAATTAGAGACATTTCCAGTCTCCGCCAGGGATGACCTCTTATTATTGTGAAGTAGGCCTGCTTAGCAGAGAAAGCAGCCGGGAACAAGCTCCTTCGAGCATCTCAATCATTCCTCATCCACGCTCTTCTCCTTGGCCCTCAGCCCGAATCAAAAGAGTCACTATTAAGCAGAACCAAATTGGTTAATGCAGTAATCACCTGGATATTTTTCCACCGCTTCCTTATTTGCAATTGAAAATGAGAAAGAAAATATGATGCATTGTTTTGCATATTAATGAGGAACCTTGGATATATCCCTGTTTTTCATGGTTATGGAGAAGCGGATATGTACTACAGCAACGAAAAAACATTTTCTCTCCTATGAGTGTCAGAAAATCACTTTATTTGTAGCATCCAAAGGAACAGAGGGGAAATCCAGACTTGTATGTACTGAGTTGGATTACTGTTCCACCTCAGCTCATTGTTTGATGCTGCAGTTTGCAGTAGTGAGGGGCATGTTTCCTGAAATGAAACATGATTTTTGGCTTTGGAATCCCTGTGAAGCAGAGAAAGAATGACATACTCCATCAGCAGACAGCATCTGCTACTGTCTGTTTTGCATTCATATGAAAACAAATGACTTACACTATGCTACCAGCTGTATGTGGCTGAGGGAGAAACATTGACATATTTATGAACAAATTTTTTCTTTGGATGGCAGCTAGTGTGATGTTTGCTTATGAATCTGAAGGCAGAATTCACAGCACCCCTTGACTGAGAGCAACAGAGCTCAAGCTCTTCTCACATGTCACCTAATTTCAATTGGTCACTTTCAAGTAAGAGACAAATGGGAGAAAAAGATAGGTGGAAGACAAAGCAATTATTTCGACCAGTACATGCCATCACGGTTGATCCCTTTGGTATGAGAGGAAGAAGGCTGCGAGGGAAAGGATGACACTGATTAGAGCTTACCAGCAGCTCGAGACCTGCTCTGCTCCAGAGGGGGATTTAGATCTGCCTGCCTGTCCATGACGTTTGATGCGATCAGAGATACCTTAATCCAACTTGGCCTTTCACTTTGGACGCCTGCGGTTCATCCATATATGAAATGTAAATGTGGGATCTAAGATGTCGATAGGAAAAATCAGGCATTGCAGTCAGATGTAGTCAGTCCACAAGCTAGAAAAGACCGAAGAACTGACAAATCTGTCAAAACTACACAGAAAAGTATACAAACATGTTCTGTCTGGCCAGTGTGTAAATGTAGGCATTTGGATTTAGACTTTTAATGCAATTCAAATCCATTCATACACCTTAAGTCTAGTTTATACTTCTCCGTCTATATCGGAACGGATAAACACAACACTGTTATCCATCAACACAAGGGCTGTCCTTGGCCTACGCAAACACAGATGGGGCCCAATTTTCTATCTGTCTCCAACAACGGAGAGCATATGCCTGTGATTGGTCAGCTAAACATCAGCCTGAGTTCATTTCACCAGAATGGCGCAGTATAGTCGATGTAATCAGTAGTCAATACAGCATTTGGGCACCTCATGCTTTATATTGAAAGGACAGTTGATTTAATATGGTCTTTTGGCGATTTTGAGCACAATGATGTGTAGAGAAAAACAAAAAAGACTGCTGTGTTTATTTACATGTGTTCTTAGTGAAAAGCTAAACAGAACAATAAAAACTTACTTTCCGTCGTCCATTGCTTTTTGAGGGGGAATGTGTTTACAAGCTGAAGTCTCTAGTTGGATGATAGGTAATGGTAGGCAGATCCGCCAGAAAAAGTTATCACCACCTGATGTCCTGGTGGGAAATTGCTTTGCGACACTGACACACCAACAAAGAAGTATAAAAGGAAAATGTCAGTACATAGGAAAAGAATAAATTAGGCTTTAGACTACCTAACTCAAGATCACGTCAAAACAAAAACCAGAAAAGACCAAGACGAATGCAAAATTTTGAGGATGGTGAGAAAATGTTGAAGACCAAATCAATTAATAAACATTTTCAAGACAGTTGCTATAATCATAATAATCTCGCTTTTACTGCAGCAGGATATAAAATCTTTTCTGGATGAAACAGGTCCTTCAATCATTAATTTATTTTCCAAAATCAAAATTTTAATCTGATTAATTCAAAGTTTAATTTCTTAATCATGAAATATTCACCACTGAAATAACCAAAGCACAACTGAATGTCCCCAGTAGGACTGGAGGCTATCACTATCCATAAAAAGGATATTAAAAATGTACACCTTGCCTGAGGACTTGCTTAAAAATTCCACATCTGTTCTCCCATAGACATTTCTGAGAGACATTAACAAGTTTTGCTGACTGTTTGCAAAGCACATAACTTTATCCCAAAACAAAATGAAATGTACATTTGTTTAGATGTGTAGTGAATAACATTTAAAAATTGTGAATGAATAAAACCACAGTGATGCACTCTGGGTGGAGTAAATATGGATGGAAATTCAACTTTGTAACAAAGATGGGTTTGTTGCTGAAAAGAACAGATACAAAGATTGTTACTCATATCAACTCTCCAGGTCTCCGAAGGATTAGAAAAACAATAACTCCGAAAACAGCTCACTGGAGTGGCAAATATGCACCGTTTTCAAAAGATAGAGGAGTGTCATCATACAAATCCTAGGTGCTCACTAGCGATCACAACCTACCCCATCTCCACTGGAGGTTGTATTTTTAACTGTGACATCTCTATCTGTACAGGGTGCAACAAAATCCACAACAAGACAGCAATAATGTCTCAGTTACATCTCCCTATTTATTGCTCTGCCATATCTGATTATTAACTCTGAGGAAACAAAAGTAAACATCTATCCAAGAGTCTAACTTACCATGGGCCTTAGTTTTTCTCTTCACATATTTTTGTGTGTGCTTGTGGGTGTGTTAAAACACATTAGGATTTCTTCCTGTGGTGTAATTCTGCATAAGGTTTAAACTTTTATTATTCAGAAGGTAAAAGACTGTTTATATAGTTTGCATGGTTGTAAAAATGGGTCTGTCACTATTGTTTATGCAGGTAAGCTTTTAAGTCATAAAACTCTGGGGTGAGTTTTATTGCAAGCTGTAAAAAACAGGATGTCTGTAGATTTAGGGTGTTGCCATACCATAAAACTCAGAAGGAGCTTTTAAGAAAAGACGTCTCACCCATATGACTGTATAATTTTCTGACAGCCAATAAGGGCTAAGACACTGTATGAAAATGTTCTGATTGGAGAGATTAGAAACGCCTAGAGGCCCGGTTGTCTATAAAGCTGTGAAATGAAGATCAGTTAATTGTTCAGATTTCTTTAAATCTGGACCACAGGGGAACGACGGGGGCAAATTCCTCTGTAAAACTGCAATTTATTAATCTGTTCAAAATAAATGTTAAACTGGAAATTGGCTCCATTTTGTCTCTGCTTGAACATGCATTGAATTACTTATGATAATTATTTAATTCAACACTCCTCAGGAATCCATGACCGGCCAAGCCCTTCTAAGATCCTTAGCAATGCTACTATTTTTCTGCAGACGGACCTAGCATATGCCTCATGCCGCACAACAAACATTGCTGGTTGCAGGAAGTGTCCATGATTCTAAAGACAACTTCATCAGCACAATTTTCTTTTCTTTTTCTTGTTTTATTTTGCTTTAAGATCTTTGTGGCCACAAGAAATTTTATGCAGAATGGGCAAGAACACCAAAAGAGCTTTTTTTTACGCTTTTGGTAGAAAAATAGAAACAGTTTGTGTTGTTTCACTTTAAAATTAAGAGGTAGAAGTATCTTATTTCAATTAACCAGCTTCAAGTTATGAGCAGCTAAGACCAAACTGAACATCTAATATCTTAAAACACTTCCAATCTAATGTTTCTTGAGTGAAGATGATGACATATGACAAGGTTTTTCCTAGATATGACCTTTTATTCCTAGCTAGGCAATGTCTGCCCAAGTCTGTTCAAGGTAGTCAGCATGCCTGGTTAGTACAAAAATCTTTGAGCCTGTGAAGGGACAGTGTTAACCTGGCAAAAACCAGATCTATGTGTAGCCCCGCCCCATGTCGAGTCTACAAATCAATCTGGAACTGCTGCCGCAGAAAGCATCTAAAAATGGGAGGGCCATTTGGTATAAAATTCTGAGCTGATTGGGGGATGCGCTAAAAGTGTCTACTACTATGATTTGTCTTTAACCAATCACAATAACGAGTCGTGAAAGCTGGTAAATTAAACTCTTGTTAAATCCAGTGAGGAGAAAAGCACACGCACCTTTCCTTTCAAGAAATTCATAAAGTCCTTAAATTTGCTCAATTTTCAATGAAGAACTCGTCTGTAGACAGATTTATTTGCGCATGCTTCTATGCACATGTCCACCTGTGCAGCCATGTTTGTTTTGCTATGCCTACGCACTTGCTGCTATCGTCCTTACTGAACACTCGCCCTTGCGCCCGCCCCAAAGCACAATGCTGACAAATGATTGTTATGCACCACCAGTTGAGTTGAGTCAGACGGTTTAGTTTGAGCAGTACAAGATGGATTTTTGTGGGTCTGGAAAACTCCAACTCTCACGAGAATCCAGCTTGTAGCACAAGGTTAGGACAGAGTTGTTGCCTGGTGGACTGAGGGATACGCTCCTGGAGGGCTGGATGGCATCAACCGTTCCTTGCTATGGAAGTGTGGCCAAGACGGGACTTATTTTATATTTCACAGTGGCTGGATAGCTGATGTAGGTAATAAAGGCTGAGCCAGTAGCAATGTCCAATTCAAATTCAAGTGCAGTGTAAATTTTTTAACTGGTGACGGCAATCCACTGTTTTTTTGTTTTTGTAGAAAATAAATATCGTTACTAAAAGGTATTAACATTCCAAAAATAATGGCCAGCCATGTAGTCAGCACTATTAGACACTTGTTAATACAATTTATTAGTGAAAAGTTGATCAGGAGCTGATTTGCTCTTTAATAATGAGGCATGAACAGCAAACAAATGAATGCAGAAGACATATCCACGAGTTACAAACGGAACATAGAAAAATGGTTGAGAGGGAAGAAGGTCAATAGCTTTTTTTGCTTTATTCCACATCTTGTCCATCTTGGAATTTTTTTCCTTCCTTTGGCCAACCTAAATACATTTAACTGTTCACTTATTTGAAAAGTTTACATATAAAACAAAAAAGATTATTTTCCAATTTAAATCAAACTTTTATCTGATTTTTGCATCCTTTTTAACCATTCATATTAATAATTTCAAACCAATGAGAATTTGAAGGAAACAGTTCTACTTATTTAACGTTAGTTTAGACTCCTATATTAACGATCTGTGGAAGTGATGAGTTAGTAAACACTCAAAACCTTTTCAAAACCTGCACAGATAAAAAGTTGTGTAACATGTCCCTAGCTTAACCAGTAAGGTGGTTTAAAAAACAAAAAAAGAATATTGAAAAAACTAAAGATAATATTTTATTAATATTTACAGTAATTTTCTTTTCTTTTAGTCAAACACTCTGACTAGAAGTGCTTTGAATGTTCCCCCCTCTATTTCCTGTTGAAATAATTATTGGTTTTCAAGTAAGCAATAGCCCTAAAGAAAAACTAAAAAACTTTGAGTTAATGAAGTTAATGACATAGTCTTCACATAAACATGATGACATTTTTAAGATACACGATGATTGATTTAAGTTGGTAGTTTTGCCAATCTTGGACACACTTCCAATTAAGTTTCACCTGATCTGGATTTATACAAACAGAACCTCCATTCAGAACAACAGAATTACCTCGTCAAATAAATTTATATTTTTTCCTTTCTTCATAAATTCTTATAGGTGCAACAATTGTGGCAGATATCAATAAACTGCTAGATAAGTTTGGATTACCTCCACTCCACTCTCTGTAGTACAGCAGAAAAACAACAAAATAAAATATTTTAAAAAGAAGTTTAGATTTTTATTTGGTTACTCAAAATACGGTAAAATTTAACAGTAAACCCATCTCCAGTCATTTTGCTGATTCCTTCTACGTAGATGTGTATATGCTGCATAATGATAAATATCAAACATTTAGGGGCCATTTGGGCTAACGCATAGCCACTCATCAAACCGGATTCTCCCTGCCACATACAGATGTGAATGATGGCTGGACCAAGCTCTTTTAAACTAAAACTGGAATCTGTATTCTCTTTGTGTGACATATGTAAATGCAGCATTGCAGTGCAAATTAGGAGACAAAAAAAACACAACATCTTGAGGCCAACAAAGTACTGACACATTCGTTTTTGTCTTAATTTTACAGGTTTTTTTAGGTTTTAAATCTGCGCACTGTTAGTGAACATATCTGTAATTTTCACATTAAAACAAAAAGCCCAAGTAGACCCATATTTATATACAGAAAAACATCAGCCCACACTTTTTTCCATGTTGTATCTCTTCCAATTTGTTACTTTAACCAAGATATTTAAGTTTCCATACAGCCAATTCAGATGTTGTCAATTCATTAAATGGCCGTTATTAGCGGTTATCACTCCCAATTAAATGCCATCAGATTGTGCCCTCTCTACCTACTAGTAGGTTATCTACCATTCTTATCGCTGATAACAGGCAACTGTCTGCACGTGTCAAAAATACTTTGTCAGAGTAGCATGTCATAACTGGAGTTATCTAACCAATTTTAACCAACCCACAAGTTTTATGTCCTAACTTTAAGGACACAGAAGGACAAATATACTTTGTTTTAAATGCCTAAACCTAAACCTAATTTGAAGAGGTTATAAACACCAAACGGAAACATAAGTTTCAGTAGGTAGAGAGGGCACAGTCTGACAGCATTTAATGTGAGTGATAACCGCTAAACAGCCATTGAATGGGCTGATCACATCCGAAACGGGTGTTTCCATATTTTTTTTTTCTCTTATGTCTTTCTTCAAGGATTATTTACTGGGTCAGTCTTCCACTTTGGAAATTTCAGGTTCTTCACTTACAAGAGAAGGTATTAATTATACCATTATTACATTAATTTCTCATTTCCTACAAGAGATGGCAGAGTTGGTAAACAACTCAACTTTCAGAACCCATCCGATCATAGACTACTACGGGTATAGTAAGATTGATGTGACTCAAGAGCTCAGGATATTAAAATGCTACAATATTTCTCATCAAAATGAAGTCTGTCTCATGTATATGTGCTGGATAGGTAAGAAATTAGTTTGTTTTCCGGTCATGAATACATTGTACTTTACCCCTGCTGCCTGAATTGATTTACAAATAAATTAAAATGTATTGTGCCTTTGCTATCAAGCAATCAGTGCAGATATTTATAAATCACACAATTTGCATACATTTCGGTATTTTGTCACTTTAATAAGGAGACAGACGTTGACTACTTAGCTCTTATCACCCAACCCTTTTATCCAGTTTAGTGAAATAATCAAAATCGACTCTCCCCTCTTGTTAGCCTCAGTGTATAACACTCCTGCACATCCTACACATTCTCTCCTGGTATCAAACTGAATTACTATATTCAAAGTAACATCAGTAAAGGATTCTAATATATTATATATAAAACCCTAAAGGCGTGCATACTAAATAATTTGACATAATTAGGTACAACTCCAAACACTAGATGCCAGTAGAGTTCCTCCAATTTAATCTGTGGTGTGTATAATTTGCACCACCAGGTTTAAGTGGTATAGATCTGTGACACGGAGTACTTGAGTGAATACTAAAAAACTTTTCGGGTCTGAAGTTCAGCAGACCCTAAAGGTTGGAATCTGATTTCTAGCTTCCCATTGGCACTGTTCAGGTTTTTTTGTTTGTTTTTTAGGAAACCGGACTACATATGATCATCTCTAGGTAAAATTCGAAAATGCTAAGATTATGGTTAAAAATGATTTTTGTTCAGTGTAGAATATTCCAGTTCAGGTTTGACTTGTCCAAGATTCATGAAACCATTTTTTTCTATTCTGAGAACACAAAAGGGACTGTCACAGCATCTGTCCTGACTCAGCAGATTGCTACAGTCCAGTTCCCAATGCACTCGCACTTTTGAGAATGCAAGTAAAAAAAAGGTGGGAAACATTCTTCAAAGATATGACAAACATGCTCTTAATTTCCTCATTTTTGAACACAAGTAAAACATCTTTGTCGCTAAGTGAGATAGGAAACAGTGTGACACAGTGTGACAGCTGATTTAGCTTTCCCAAATATATTATTACAATCTTGTGTATTTCTGTTGTTGTGAATCATGTATTGCTTATTGTCTTGTCTTGTGGCCTTAATGTGTCACTATATCCTCCCTGAATACTTAGCTGTCCATGGATCTGTGCGCTATAGTTCCTTTAAATAGCTATCCACTCCTTTTTATGGAGAGCATCAGCCATGTTGAATTTTGAGGAATTTGAGTAACCTTTGTTCATGTAATTATTACTTTCCAGTCAATTACTCCATCTTCAAATTGAAATTACTGAGTAAACGGAATGCAGCACGCTGTTTTTGCTGCAGTGGTGTTATTTTCTAAAATTAGTGATTCATATCCAAACCAATTAGTAAAAAAATTTTTTTATAATTATATTGGACAATTAGTTGGCATATTTCTGCATTTATTTTTTTTAAATAGATAATTGAAAAAACAGAGGTTTGAGTGTGATTTCATATATTCAACCTATTAGTAACTACTTTTACATGTAAAAAATAACTTTAATCCGATCATAGTTGGGATTAGAATTTGACTCTGTACGTGTACCCTGAAGAAATCTATCCGATTATGACAAGCGTTTACATCCGCTATATATCTGAATGGAATAAATCATTTTTACATGGGCAGAACTACCTAAAACACTGGAAATGGCCATAGAAGAAGAAATAGACTTCAATTGCAAACAAACATAGCTGCACTCATTTGAAATGGAGGACTACAATGTTCTTCAGAGCATGCTTTTATTTCTTTTTATTCTGGTCACGGTTTTACAAGCATTCATTGTTATGCACAAAGTCGAATTACAAACCGATATTTTTTAAGGCCGACATATTGTACAGCTATGCATGACTTAACAGATATGCCAGGACTGACCTAAATTTGGAATAAGAGTTTACATGCACCTCGATCGGATTAACTATCGGAATAAACCACCCCTCTCAATCAGAATAAAATTTTTATCCGGATGACTTTGTTCAGGCCAGAGTAATCCAAATGGTGTGTTTACATGAAGCAGTTTAATTCTGATCAGGCTTATAATCTGGTTACTTGTGTCAATGTAAACATAGCTGTTGTTGGGTTTTATTTCCAAAATAAAGTCAGTTTTTTTATTCTTTTGAACTGATGCATATGGTTTATGCAAACTGCAATCTAAATACTAACTTTAAATCAAAGTTTCAGGCATTTTAAGGAAGGGCTTTTAGGGACACTGAGTATGTTTCTCTGTGACTTGTTACAGCTCTGTAAAAATGCAGTTAAATCTTTATGAAGCTTGTCAACACCATTTCAGCTGGAGGACAGCCGAACTCTCCACAGTCCCAACAGTATACACTATTTACAGGAACACTTTTTTTTCTTCTTGTAGCTCTTTTGACAAATTTGACTACATTGACTGGAAGAAACTGGCTCAAAGACTTCCCAGCATGATGCAGATGCAAATATTTTACTATGTTTCTTTTCATAAAAAATGCAGGACTCGATAGGACAGAGACAGTTTCAGATCATTGCATCACTCTGTGAAGATGTGAGACCATCAACTGCTGACCAATGACACAGGCACTTAACCCTCTATCATTTCCTTTCATGAGGCCTATATCATTTCCTTTCATGAGGCCTATATCTGAGAAGATTCCTTTCGTTTTATTTGAAACATTAAATTAGCTCATTATATTTCCAGCACACTAAAAGATGTGATTGTTCTACCAGGAGATCAAAGTCTCTCAATTTGCATTTATAGGTGTGTTATTTCTGCAATGGGTAGTTATTCCAGAAGCTCAATGTCTTTCTGATAGTTTTGCTGCAAGGCCATGTTTGATTTCTCCTCAGTTCAGTGTTGACAGACAGAATAAGCTGCCCGTCAGATGGTCCATCCTGTCCACCTGCAGAAGTGTTGATTCACCTATAAGCTATTCAGGGCTGATTGATTTCTAAGCTTCAGGCACACGACTGACACCACATGATTACTGTTTCTTTCATTGTATTATTACCCATGATAGGAATGCTATAAATAGAAAAAATATATATTTTTTGGAATGTGAAATTGCAAAAGACTATGCATTTTAAGGCAATAAAACTATAGTTGAGATGCTTCATCAATTCGGCTTTCTCTGGAGGATTATTAACTTAATGGAGCCTCAACCCAATGTAACGTTTCAGAAAATAGGCAGTTCTCCCTAGTTAGACTTAATGTGCATTCATATGGATTTCTCCTATCATCATATACCATTGTGTGTTTCTTCATGGATGAATCACAGAACAATGTACCTCTTTTGATTGGGAGGTAAAATATCAATTTTCTATGTTGCGTTGCACACTCTGCCTCCTGTGGAGAGGATAGAAATGAATAATGAATGAATAACTTGCAGCAAGTTTGAAGCCATGCCCTGAGGTTGTGCAGGTGGACAAAGTGATGATGGTATCACCCAGCATAAACACATCTACACTCTTGGAGCACAAATAAAAAGGCAAAAAGGCGGAAATTTGTCACACTTTTTTTTATTCACCTCAACTTCACCACCTTTTTATTTTAATTCTAACCATCAGCATTGCAGCAGGACATTTTAAATTCCCTAAACTTTCATGACTGCCCAGTAATGACTGCTCACAAGTGCTATACAGGCCCAGTGACTGGCTCTAGTTTTGTTCAGTACGTTCACATAAATGTGACCATGTGGGGGGGGGGGTTGAGGCAAAAGGCAAATCCATTATTAAGAGAAAGGAACGACTGAGCTATCAGCAGGGTATCATGGTTAATTTTGAAATGGAAAATGAAAACCAGTTTCCCATTGTCAAAACTAAGTTTGTAAGAGGTGTATTTTTCCACTGAACCCAAGTGTAATCTCACTGTAGAGGCCTGAAAATATGAGGTGGTATTGTTTTATTTACTTGATGTTAGTGTGGGTAGAAGCTGATGCTATCAATTCAATCTCTTTAAAATTGTAACCACAGTCTACTGGTCTACAACTAAAAGTTATTGTGTTAGAAGCTGCAAAAATACCCAAGTATAAATACATAGTTTGACGAGTGAAATTATCATGGATGACTATAGATTTTGCGGGGTGTTTTTGGTCTGCAGGGGTCTGTAATTATCAATGATGGCCAAGGAGTGAGTGAACCAACAACAGTGTGAAAGGAGAGCAAGACTCCCTGGTACAAAAAAGAGGTGGCTCATGTCGTCTGATACAACAAATGGTAGTTTTTATTTAATCCCTTAAAAATTTTACGTCTCGTGGCCAGTATGTTACGAACTTCTGGGACAGTTTTGCCTTTTTTGTGACACCCTTTCTATTTACATATACATAACTGAGATTCTTTCAGAGGAGGGTTGGCCATAGGGAGGTTCAAAAGTTTTCCTGAATAGCTGGTCTATTCTAGAACTCTAGCTGGAACATTGGTTTTTGTACCCCAAACGCAGCCACCATGTAGCCACTGTTGTAATACTGCTGTGTGTCCGCTTGTCAACATAGTGAGGCATCTTTCTTTATAAAAGATCTTGGAATGTGCTACTGGTGCTGCCTCACCTGCAGTTGATTAGTACATCTCACTGCTGATCTCAATTCTGCAAGGTTTGAAAATATTCCACCATGTTTTCGTATAACTTATTTCGATATTGTTTCTAGCTGCTACCAGAATTCAGTAGGTTACTTCGTCTTTGAAAGGACCTCGCAGAGCTTCCAAACATAGGTTGCCTCAGCACCTGAAAGTCTGAGATATTCATAAGAAACAAACCAAATTCCCATCTATGACTGACACAAATTAAAGAAACTTCCAAGCTCCCTGGCTGAATATCAACATCAACCCGACCTAGCTTGTGATTTCAATTATGTATGCCAATCAAGGACAAAATCCTCACCATAGACACAGTAAAAGCTTTTTTCAGACCACTCAGAAAGCAAGGTAATGAGCAACCTTTCAAAGGTATCACCTTTCAAAGCACAATCATGGAAACAAACCATCTTCAACATAAACTGTTTTTACATCCACAAAGGTCCAGTAAATGTCCATCTTTAAATTGTTCACAACAAGATTTATTTCAAACAGCCAACATAATCTGCTTCTCAAAACCTTGATAATTCCCTTCCTTGTTTTTCTTAGCATGTTATTCTAAAAATTGTGCGGCACACTTCTTCTTTGTTGTGATTATTGGCAGTTGGTAAACAACAAATTGGTGCGCTAACGCCACCGACTGGTATCGAGTGTGAACCAGAATGTCAAGGCATTACTTGTTGGTTATCTTGGGTCATTATATTGCATGGTTGCAGTTTAATTTACACAGGTGTTGCGATCTGTCCTCTATTGCCAGATCTGAATGGTATAGTGTATACTGTAGCTCAAAGTGCAAACAAGTTTATGCTTGTAATACAATATCCCCTGTCAGAAAACAAAACAGAACTGTTCAGGAATAGTTTGAGGGATACAAGTTTGATATATTGACTTTACCGCTTAAGTTTTCTGATCTCAATCCAATTAAGGATCTGTGGAACCTGCTTGATGCCAGATACATCAGACCTTCAGGAATGTATGGTGCATATCTCAATGGTTCAGTTCGATCCTAAAAAACAAAAAACAAAAAACAGGACAAGCAAATTGTGGGGCATACAAATGTATTATCAATCTATCCATTCATCCTGCATACTCACATGGGGTATACTAGAGTTTGTCTTCAGCAGCCAATGAAGAGGAGGGAAAAAAACAGGAGTATTTTACAAGTAAAACACATAAAAGGCATGATTTTCAAAGTAATGTGTAGTGTTTTGATAAAACCGCTGTTTCCTCACTCAGCTTTTTTCTCCAGCCAATTTTCATTTGTACGTTATTTAAAAGCACAGTTGTCAAAAAACTTTTTTTTTTATCAGCTTGTTCTTCCCTTTAAAGTGGAATCTATCCCATCCGTTCTGTGCTTAGTTTTGGGGGGGTTCTCAATACATCTATGTTTAGCTGTCTTCATCCTCTGGATTGACCACTGACTAGCAGTTGCTACTGTCAACTTTGAACTTTTTGTTTTTCTCTCCCATAAACATTTCTCCTGGACCAGTGCTTCCTTTTGGACTCTCAATTTTCTTAAGGTGCTGTGCTATTCAGAGACCTGCTTGATGAGCTGGCAGATTGAAAAAAAATTATTAGATGACCTTGAGAATCTTGAGCATCAAACTGTTTTCCCTATAAACAGATCTTAACAAATGGATTTTTATTCTGTTTTGATTATATTTAAATATGTTTCAATACTATAAAAAGCAAAACCATTTGCAATGAAAATATTTGCAGACTAATGTAAAAATCCAAAATAGTGCAATCTATCTTGGCTTTTTGTCGTAAATACAGCACTGTTTTTCCTCAATTTGAATAAGATTTTATTTAAGAACTGCCATGCATTGGAGTTAGTGTAGAACCTCCATATTAACATAACTGAAAAGGCAATTGCCCTAAAAGCGTTGGGTAAGTCATTTTTGAAATACAGATGATCTTGTTTTAGAAGATTGAATTTGCTAATTGAGTTATGGCTTGATGCCTGAAGCTGTGGCTTTGACCGTCACTAGGAGGAAAAAGGGAGAATAGAGTGCCTTGAACACTCAGTCATTGTGTACCTAACTTTCTGACATTAAAGGGCCATTAGGTTGAATCATCTAACACAGAGCAGATGCTTACTTAAATAAGGCAGCAAAATAACAGCTGGTGTTAAAGTTTTGGATGTTTAACCCCTTCGCCAAAAACAACAAAAAACACTAATTTTAGCGTAACATGAAAAGTCACTCAGAGCAATTTTCTGTTTCAGTTTTCTGTTTTCCAAAACTTAAGTAAAATAAATACCTGCAATATGTTTTATCCCTGTAGAACGGTTCATGGATTCAGATCAACAGAAACATTTTCTTGCTTAAAAAATTTCTGCAAGGTGTTTGAAGTCTTAAGGTTTATTTGGATTCAGCTGATTTTGTGTGTGTTTAAGAATCCGTGTGAACAAATCCACGACTAGGGGCTATTTATTTGTTTTTGCCC
Organism: Apricaphanius iberus; assembly: GCA_028564705.1. Lineage (NCBI taxonomy): Eukaryota > Metazoa > Chordata > Actinopteri > Cyprinodontiformes > Aphaniidae > Apricaphanius > Apricaphanius iberus. The sequence continues at coordinate 75,294 of JAPXFQ010000467.1, read as the reverse complement.
CTGGTTTTGACTTTGACTGTGACCATTTTGGTTTGTTCAGTGTCCATCCAAATCCCCCAATCAATCCTTCAAACGGCCCTCACCTTTTCCACCATTAAATCGATAGCGCATCAGTAACCATCAGCGTTTTAAGCCTGACAGGAAAAGCACAGATGCAGCTCACTGGCAACCATTTTTAAAGAACTCTGTTGCCTTCTCACCTTTACCCAACTCACCTTGTTTTGGGCTGACACCTAGAAAACAATTAGTTTATGCAAAATAAAATCTTCGGTGCAGTTTTACCTGGAGGGAAAGGAAAAACGTAACATCTAATCACTGCCCTCTTTTGACTAAAATAATTTCCAACATTTCCAACAAAGTCAAAGTTTTTATACTTTCTGTAATACTGACAAATGATTAAAATACAATAAATCCAGTTTGTTTTGCAATCAATAGGATCCTATTAGAAGTTTGCCTGGATACATGACCGTTATAAAAAATGACCTATCTAAGGTTCAAACTAAGTAATTAGTTAGAAAGATTTTTTTTTTTTTTAAGCTAAACATGTTTGCTAGCAAAGCAAACTGGCTAGCTAAATATATAACTTTGAAGTGAATATTTAACTCAAAGCTCAAATCAAGTTGATATGCAAATTCACTTGCCAAGAAGCATTAGTGGACTATCAGATTAAAAGCTGGGTTCTGCTCAACCGCATCAAATTTTTGATTGTGTAACTTTAGAAATGGCACCCCATATGGTGGTGGTCGCAATTCCCAAAGTGGAAGTTTTACTGCAAGTGGCCCTGGTGCATTGGACCTTTTGGAAAAAAAAAAGATAAGAGGAAAATATCTGAATTCTTCACCTCCAAAATTAACAGGTGGATGGTTAAATGTAAGACATAAAGCTCCAATTGGAAAACGATCTATAAACAGACTTTGGCGCTTCTTTTTCACAGGATACAACAGTCTAACAGTACACTCTTAGAATGGCCCCAACTTCAGCCATCTTGAAAAATGTATTGACTATACCTAAAAGTCAGTTATGTGCAAGAAAGCCAACCAATTTAAATTAGTTCTAACCATTCTGTCAAGAAGAGAAGATGGCACATGTATCCAGAATTAATCCATAAGCGTATTAATGGCAACTAAAATGTATGTGACTGTGAAAAACAATAGATTTAAAAGCTATTCAGTTATTTAAAACTAAAGATATATAATGTATAATTTTTTCACCTGGAAAAAAGATTGGCTCAAAGAAATAATTTAAATCCATATTTTCAGTATATGTTTGCCCAAAAGTAAGACATGTAAACCTCTGACAAACACTAATTGTGAATGGCTAATGGCCTCCTCTTATTCTTTCAATTTCAGTAAAATTTAACTTTTTAGTAACATACTGTTTTTTGGTTTGAGCTTTTTGAATGCAAATATATATTAAAATAAAGAATACAAAAAAATATATGGCAAATAACCTCCTTAAAAAAACTGACATTGTTTTAATGCGTTAGAGCCAACCTGTGACAGTTGTAAACTTTTGTTTCCATTTATTTGCAGTTCTGATGTAGTCACATATTCATGCCTGCCTTTCCATCTTTTTTAGCATGCTTCAGTTTTGTGCACTACATTGAAAAGTGTGCGAGGGAGCAGCTAACCTTTGCTGACCTCTACTCTTCATGGTTCACGTGACTTCTATTGACTCCGAGGATGAATGCCCCTGCTAACGCTGCATCAGTGTGTCCGCTCACATAAAGCCGACGAGCCTGTTATCAAAAGTCAGATCTAGATCTGACTACAATCTATTTCCCCCCCTTTTGCTGCATCTCCTTTCGCACCTCTGACAGCCGCTTTTCCAGCTCATTTCACAGGAGATAGCCACGTCACTCTAAAGACAGGGACATCTCTGCAGTGACCCCAACTCAATGAGCAAAGCCTTATTTGATTGATCTCCGCAGCAAAGCAAACAAGGAAGAGCAAATGGCATGATGTATCCTTGATAAACAAGAGCCTATGAGATGCAGCTCTGAAGCACCAGGGTTAAAAGGGCATACCAAGGAAAGGCATTTTTCTTGATGACCATTTTAAGGTCCATCTTGAGTCCAACTTCCTGAAAGCCTCAAATAACTCAATGCCTGCTACTAAAATATGTTCAATCTGATGCTTAGATTACTGATGCATGCTTAATGGAATTTAAAAAGATTAGGAGGTATGGACACAGCAAGAAATTATCTCAAGCAAGGGTTTAAGACATACAGTATTCAAAGCAGTGTTTTCTACCAGATGTCCACTGTGTAAAAATGAGGCCAAGAAAGACAGGGTCTCTTCCAGCCAACCAAAAAAACTTTATATATCTCACCATTATAAAGTGAATGCCGGTAGGCAGTGGGTAATAATTTAATTTTCCAGGTGGAGCTCAAGTCTGTTCACATGCTATATACTTTTTGACTGGTTGATTCATCCCCAGCTTTGATGTCTGGTTACCAGTTAATCCCAGTAGCTACCAACAACACCTTCCAAATAAAGCTTTGAACTAGTGCGTATATGTTTATTTTGTTTTATTTAGATTTAATATTTTTTAGAAAATGGAACCCTTGTCTTTTGAGATTTTTCATATGTTTTCAGTTTATTGCATGTTAAAGGTAAGCTAACAGGTTATACTGCCTTTGGTAACTCCTGACATTTGTTCTGATTTATATTGCTAAGGTGTCTTTTTTTTGTAAAACTAGACTAAATCTTTCAGTAGTGCAATGTTGCAAAGAAATATTTTAAGAATACTTATTCATTCTTCTTCTGTTATTCTTCTGTTTATAGTGTCAAGCAGTAAAATGTTGTAGATCCAACTCCAACAATGTCAAATAATACAAAACCTCAAAATGTTTTTTGGGTATCAGGAGGTTTTTACCATTTCTTTCAATACTGACTAATGACGTTATCTGGATTTATATAGAGCCTCTAAATGAGTTTTTTTTTTTTTGCCTTTGAGTCATTGAAAGAGCTGAAGCACTATTAAATCATCATCATTTTCATTTTAAAGGTTGTGACAAAGATTTATGTCCTGTTGAGTGTTATGTTGACTTGAGTGTTTGAGAAAGCTCACTTTAGCGTTGTCACTTTAGCACACCTAAACATGAAAACGCCTGTAAGTAAAACATTCAAAGTTGTCAGTCAGAAGGGTTGGGAAACATAAACATAAACTTTGAAATGCTGCCACAGATTCTCAATGGGATTGAGCTCGGGTTATATGATTAAGGTCCTCCTGTAAGAATGTTAAAGTCCTTTTTAGCCTTAAGTCTTTTGGTGAAAGGGATGGGAGTTTATGTGCAGTAAGAAAAAAACAACAAATTATTGTCTTTCAGACTTTTGAATTACGTGTGTACACCTTAGTCCGACTAAAGTCAAACCTGGTCTTCTCCTAATCATGCTAAGACACCCAGATAATGTGGTAAAAAACAAAAATTATCTGCATTTAAAGACATTCCATGTAAGTCGTGCTATCACTGGCCTGGGAGATAACTCTTCCATAACTGGTGAGATCAAGGAAGCAGGAAGAACAACACCAGTACAACAACACAGCAGCAACACATGCAACACAATGAAACACCAGACTATGTTGGAAATGTACTTTGCTGCAGTGTTGTTGCCATCCATTTCTTCTTTCATTTCGCATATCCTACTTTTACGCCATCTGCTTCACAGCCGCCAGCATTTGCTTACCATTTGTGTGAGTCCACGAGGAAGAAAGCAACAAGAAAGGGCGCATGTTGCCACCTACCGTCGTGAAGTCAAACACACTTCATTCAATAATTTTATTTTCTGACTGCAATGTATACTCGGAAAAGACTCCCATGCTGGTTAAGGTATTAGCTTGTGTGACCGTGTGGAGGTCCTGTTAAAACGGCTCTGATTGATCATGTGCCCTGGCTGCTTGACCACAGTGATATCCCTTTGGCTGACTGGTTAGTGCACATGACTCTGGGAGTTGTGGAATCGAATTCTACCCGGGCCCCCGTTGTGTACCTTGCCACACTTGATTATTGTGATGGCTCTATTTAGATGTAAATGTGTAAGCACGTAAAAGTATTGCTTTAAACTCATTTACATAAGTCTTCCAATCAACCCTGACCTGCTTCTGGCATTATGTTTCTCAGAGAGTATTCAGGGGGATGTCTTCCTCACAATTTGCATTAAGTCCAATCCTACAAGGCAATTTAGGCAGTCAGACATGTCTTAGGAGATGTACCATGCTCTTTTGATTCCTAAGCCACTGTATGCCGCTCACACACAACTACCTGGGTGTTTTTTATGACAGTCTCAACTGTTTACTTATAACAGAGCATTTTTAATTGCCATGCTGACGGTTTTTTTGTAATGACGGAATTAATTTCCTTATTTACTGGTTTAGCTTGATTCAATATACTATGAAAGGATCACAACTTTACACAAGAAAACATATTTTGTTGAAGAGCTCCCTCTTACACAGAAAAGTAAAAACTCTTGAGAACACCACTCAACCTTCAGGAAGGTTGTAATCCTGAGCACAGCTGGTGAGAGATGCTGACAGTTTACCCGCTGAATTAATGATACAAGTCAAGGTCAAGTGCAAAATGATTATCCACCTCATATGCATCTAAGGGGAAAACACATTTCAAATTCCTTTACACCTGCAGATGTCATTATGCACCAATTCTTAAGTCACATTTAGCTCTCTTTTAGATTGAAAAGTGCAAGAGAGGAAACCATTAGGAAGGGTACTCAATGCATGCTTGCTTCTTCCTCTTTGTGACTGCTCAACCTTTGCTTTCTTTTGGCAGAGTGGAACCCAGCAGAGTGTGAGGAGATCGGTCACAGAGGCAGAGCAACATCCTGAGAGCATGTAATCAGTATCTGGCTGCTCTTAATTGAAGATGTTAGTGCAGCAGAGTGGAAAATGACACAGGAACCTTCTTGTTTTGCTCCAGATGGACTCCAGAGCCACTCTCACACAAAATACATGACACGCACCATGACCATCCTACAGCTGTTCTTATGGCCAGCTTTTACCAAAAAAGATGACAACCAGAAAGTTTTGCACAGACTGTTTATATTTAACACTTTATTCATATTTAAAACCACCTTAAAATTATTCAACTTTAGTCTTACATATTTGTAACATTTACATTTTAATACAAGTATCTAGCCTTTACAGGTTTCTTCTGTTTTTTTTTTTGTTGTTCTTTTTTACTCTTAAATGTTTCAGATTAGAAAAAAGTATATAATCACAAAAAAGATAAACGGAGTAAATATAATGTGCAGTTTTTAAATAATAATTTGATTTATTCATCCAAACAAAAATTGGCCAAACCATGTAGGTATTATGGTGAAAAAGAATTCACATCTCTAAACCTAATACCTGGTTCCTAACAGTAACAATAGACAGAATCTCTTTCTGAGGCATTCGTTGGTAGACCTGCCGGTGTGCTATCAATCATCATCCTGTTCCAAAACCCTTGTGTGCTTGAGTCTAAGATCACACACCGACGACTGGACATTCTTTTTCAGGATTTTCAGTGAGGAAACACAATTCATGGTTCCATCAATAATGGCAAGTTGTAAAGGTTTTGAAGCTTCATAGTAACCTCAGACTTCCACTCTACCACCACATTGCTTGACTATCAGGTTAACAATCTTTATCTGAGTTGGTGTTGTAGTTATTTGTTAAATATATTAAGACACACACTTTTGAAAAAACATTCACTTTTGTGTTACAACTCAATTGAACTTTTTCCCAAATATCTACATAATCATCAGCATAGTCGATTTATATGTTTGTGTAGTTTCTGTCTTGGATGTTAGTTTTTTCTCCGTACATTTTTATATTTAAATCATGACTCTTTACCTTAACTGAGTCAAGCACATAGCTACATAGATGACTTATTGAAGTATTCACCCCTCTTGGGAGAAATTTTGGAAGGCCATAGTCCATGTTTTCTACATTTGTTGATATTGGCTCTCACTGTGGTCCAGAGTCCCAAAGCCATTAAGATGTGGTATAGATAGCAATCATTGATTTTGTTGCTCCTTATGCTGTTGTTTTTCAAGATCTTTTGGTCGACTTTATGTTGTCTACTCTACTGTTTAGGTTATTTCTTGATTCTACTTGTTGTGCTAGGTTAGATTTGATTTTAAAAAATCCATATTAATAACTGAAATAATCAGTTAAAAATTATATTTTGTATTTACACTGTCTTTGGTTGATATATATTTTTTTTTCTGATGATCTGAAACATGAGTGTGACAAAACAGCAAAAAGAGAAGTTTCTGAGGGGGCAAATACTTTTTCACGTCGCTGTATATTACTTATCTTGCAGTTAATGAAATAACATATATATTACAGGTAAAAAAATGCCTCTATTTGCCTGATCCATCTGATAAATCACAACACTGCCCCCTAGGGATCAATATAAGAGGTAAACACATAAAGAACACAAAGCAAGTACAATTTTCTATAGATTTTTAAAATCCACCAAAAGATAAAAAATTATTCTAAATTAGATTTTTTCTGTCTTGGGTCATTTTTTTACTTATCTCCCCGGGTAGAACGACCAATTTTCCATAAAAAATAAATAAAAATAAAATCAGCAGATCTATACTTTAATTTAAAATCTTTATAACAGATATTTCAGTGATACATTTGCCAACAGAGAGCTTCAGAAGAGTTCACTCAAAGCCATCTCCTTGTCACGTACACCATCTGATCTCCACTGCTCAGGGAAGAACTTCATCCTCATCATAAAAGCATTTCAAAAACAGAAGAGGAAGCAACTGTGACTCACGTTCCAACTCAAAGGCAAATCACTTGACAAAAGCTGCGATTCAATCACCTGCTATGCTTCATATCTATCACCCCCTGGAAGCAGCAACAGCTTCCCGCCAAGCGTGCCGTACTTGCTGTTTATTTAGCTGGGTGCTAAGGATCTGAGCATTGCAGCCTGGCTGATCCTCAGCTGAATGGAGGCTGATTAACTCTACACACAGACCCAGTGTGTCATTTGTATCTTGCCAATGCAACCCTACTAGCACCCTGAAATATCAATGCCCCCCACCCTTAAAAGCTACAAATTCAACACACACTTTTTGTTTTTTAGAAACACCTCACCCATTCTCGTCTACTTCTTATCACTCTGTTGGTTGATTTACTTGGAGCTTATAATGGCAATGAGTTTTATTTCACCGGAAATAGCTCCATCTATCAAATAAAGGAACATGCGTGTGCCACTTGGCCCCATCTTGCCTGTGTTGCTCTGCTGGGTGTCCTGCCACTGATATAGGAAGCACTAATTCAGAGCTGTCAGCACTGATGACAGCCCATCTTTAGTCTGTAATGAAGCGAGGAAGAGAGTAATGAACTCTGCACATAGGCCAAATATACAACAGAGGCAGAACAGGATGTTCAGGCACATAAAAGAATGTGGAATAGGGAGGAAGTGGTAGATAACGAGACAGAGGTGCGACAGTAAGTGTGTTTACCACCAAGCTGATGACAGAGACCTTATCCGAGTCGAGACAGGGCAACACGCCTCTTGTGCCGTGTTTCTGCCTAGTTTTCTGCTGAGACATGGATTCATGAGACCGACTGAAGTGGGCTCTAACAGTGTTTGAGGGATAAACAGATACTGCTAAGCAATCTCATCTTAAATAACACGAATGCATGAATCTGAAAGAAAAGTGCTTTTTTTTCTCTGTAGAGGCTAAACACACAGGGTTGAAGGGGGATGGGGATGCCTGGCTGTGGTGACCGTTTGATGCAGACATAATGATGTGGCACAAGATAAATTATTCCTTTAGAAGACTTTTTTCCCCTCTAGCAGTATTTCATTCTTAATCAAAAACCTCATTATGGCAAACACAGATTGACTTTATATTCTGCAGAAGTGTGATATGGCCACCTCTAGAAGCTGATGCAATTATCCACAACCTAAATAAAGGGAAAAGTAAAGTTATTTTACCTTTAACTTATCTCAACTATTTACTCAATTTTTTTCAGTTTTTCTTTCCATTTGATTTCTGATAATTCCACAAGTAACAGAATAAGACCCGTTGACAATGATGATGATGAAGGCTTTCTGTTCTGGCCTGCAGCTGTGATGGCCATTTTTGCACTAAAGAAAGTAATTCTGTACCAGGCTCTATTCAACAAAATGGCCCATCATAATGATGCAATGTATAACCCCTTGCCCCAAATTTCTCTTTCACTTTCCTAGAAACCAGGATAGTATGCTTTGTAATCGAAAAAGGCCCAGAGGCAGTGATCATACACCTAATGTATAGTATTGTTGCAGCTGAATAAGAGCAGAGAGCAGGAAAAAAGCCAGAAAACTGAAGAATAATGTTTGTAGAAAATTACTTTCTAATTGAGGCATAGTCCATGGACTTGACATACAGTATAAATTAGATATTGTCAACCTACTCAGCTGCAGAGCATCACATACTGTTTGTATCTTCATGTTTGAGTGTTCCAGCTGTATATTGTTTGGTTGGTTTGAATCATGCTATGCTAATGCTTAATGCACAATGAGTTCAAACTCGGATACTACTTTTATTTCCACCTACAGCGTGTGTTCTTAGCATAACTAGTTTTTATCAGTAAAAAGAATAAAGTGGTGTAAAAATATATAAATATACTCATGAACATGTTTGCTGCCCCAGTTACTCTTCAATCCAGACCATATTTAAATTTGATGTTATTAGAAAATAGCTAGACATTGACTTCAAACTGTTTCCACATAATCTGAACTGGATTAAATCGTGGAATTTAAGATTGCCATTCTGAAACATGAGCATCCTTTGACCACAACCATTCCGTTGCAGCTTTGGCTGTGTGTTTATGGTTGTTGTCCTGCTAGAAGGTGAACCTCTGTCTGTCATGATCCGTCCCTGTCTGTGTTGTTTATTCCTCCTTGTTTCCTCCCAGTCTGTTTTAGTTACTTAGTCCTAGTTTGTTTCACCTGTTGTCTTATTAGTCCTCCCTGTGTTTTCTGCCTCTGCTCCCAGGTGTTCCACGTTTCCTAATTACCCTCCCCACAGTATATATACCCTTCTGTGTCTGTCTGTCCTCGTCGGGTCGTTGTCGTCGTTACCTCCCCTAGTTCTCTGTGCTTCTCGTCTGTTTTTCTGGACATTTAATAAACATGGGCCGTAAGAGCCACAAACGCCGCTCCGCATCTGGGTCCTCCTTGAGCCGAAACATGACAGTACGACCCGACCTGCCACTGGACCCAGCGGAGTATCGCCACACTGACAATGAATGGAGGAGACTGATAGATTGGAGCGTAAGTCAAGGACTCTATTCAGACTCACCTTTTTGTGGATCGCGGCTGGCTCGCTGTCCGCCCGGTGTTGGGCCCCGCCGTCGTGAGGAGGGCGGCCTCTCCGCTCCTCGGGCCTCGAGTCATCGCCGCGCTTCTGAGCGTCCTCCTGGGAACGTAGTTGATGTTTCCCCGTCGTTCCTCCTTGCGTCCATGTATGACGATTCAGAGGAGGACGATGACGGCTTCCCGGAGTTCTTCTCCGACTCCCAGGACGACGAGCTGGACTTTTGCGGCGGTGCCCGGGGTGCGCCGCCCTCGCCGCGGCTTTCTGCCTCCTGGGTTGACCGGTTGATCTCCCTGGCTCCTTCCGCCGATCTGCCACCCATCTGTGATCCCTCTGGGACTGGCCCTCTTCCTGCTTCCCGGCGACGAGGAGGGAGGCGTCGCCGAGCTGCTCCATCGGCTCCAGGAGGTTTCTCGCTTCCTTCTCGGAGTTGCAGCGCCTCGGCTCCTCCTGTCCCGATTGGTGCTGCCTCCAGCTTCGGTGATTCGACCGCCGCTTCCTCCTGCCGCCCACGGCCGGTTTCGGGTCTGCCTCCTCATCCTCTCCAGCACAGCCAGGCGCCGGCGTTTCCTTCGGGTGGAGCCGAGTTGACCCAGGGTCGGTGGAACAGAGGGAAGAGTTCCTTAGGGAATGTTGAGCCCAGGTCCCCTGTGGAGACTGTTTTTGAGCGCTCTTCAGAGGCTCACCTGGAACCCCGGTTCCGAGTTCCCTCCGAGGGCATCCAGACGGATGCGCCTCGGTTCCGAGTTCCCTCCGAGGGCGTCCAGACGGATGCGCCTCGGTTCCGAGTTCCCTCCGAGGGCGTCCAGACGGATGCGCCTCGGTTCCGAGTTCCCTCCGAGGGCGTCCAGACGGATGCGCCTCGGCTCCGAGATTCCGCCGAGGGTGTTCTGGAGAGCACGCCTCGGGTTCCTGATTTCTCCGAGGGTGTTCTGGAGAGCACGCCTCGGGTTCCTGATTCCTCCGAGGGTGTTCAGGAGAGCACGCCTCGGGTTCCTGATTCCTCCGAGGGTGTTCAGGAGAGCACGCCTCGGGTTCCTGATTCCTCCGAGGGTGTTCTGGAGAACACGCCTCGGGTTCCTGATTCCTCCGAGGGTGTTCTGGAGAGCACGCCTCGGGTTCCTGATTCCTCCGAGGGTGTTCTGGAGAGCACGCCTCGGGTTCCTGATTCCTCCGAGGGTGTTCAGGAGAGCACGCCTCGGGTTCCTGATTCCTCCGAGGGTGTTCTGGAGAGCACGCCTCGGGTTCCTGATTCCTCCGAGGGTGTTCTGGAGAGCACGCCTCGGGTTCCTGATTCCTCCGAGGGTGTTCTGGAGAGCACGCCTCGGGTTCCTGATTCCTCCGAGGGTGTTCTGGAGAGCACGCCTCGGGTTCCTGATTCCTCCGAGGGTGTTCTGGAGAGCACGCCTCGGGTTCCTGATTCCTCCGAGGGTGTTCTGGGGAGCACGCCTCGGGTTCCTGATTCCTCCGAGGGTGTTCTGGAGAACACGCCTCGGGTTCCTGATTCCTCCGAGGGTGTTCTGGAGAGCACGCCTCTGGTTCCTGATTCCGCCGAGGGTGTTCAGGGGAACACGCCTCTGGTTCCCGATTCCGCCGAGGGTGTTCAGGAGAACACGCCTCTGGTTCCTGACTCTTTCGAGGGTGTTCAGGAGAACACGCCTCTGGTTCCTGACTCTTCCGAGGGTGTTCAGGCGAACACGCCTCCGGTTCCTGACTCTCCCGAGGGTGTTCAGGCGAACACGCCTCCGGTTCCTGACCCTTCTGAGGGTGTTCAGGCGAACACTCCTCCGGTTCCTGATTCCACCGAGGGTGTTCAGGCGAACACTCCTCCGGTTCCTGATTCCACCGAGGGTGTTCAGGCGAACACTCTTCCGGTTCCTGATTCCACCGAGGGTGTTCAGGGGAACACGCCTCTGGTTCCCGACTCCGCCGAGGGTGTTCAGGAGAACACGCCTCTGGTTCCTGACTCTTCCGAGGGTGTTCAGGCGAACACGCCTCCGGTTCCTGACTCTCCCGAGGGTGTTCAGGCGAACACGCCTCCGGTTCCTGACCCTTCTGAGGGTGTTCAGGCGAACACGCCTCCGGTTCCTGATTCCACCGAGGGTGTTCAGGCGAACACGCCTCTGGTTCCCAACTCTTCCGAGGGTGTTCAGGCGAACACGCCTCCGGTTTCCGACTCCGCCGAGGGTGTTCAGGAGAACACGCCTCCGGTTCCTGCCTCTCCCGAGGGTGTTCAGGGGAACACGCCTCCGATTCCTGCCTCTTCCGAGGGTGTTCAGGGGAACACGCCTCTGGTTCCTGCCTCTTCCGAGGGTGTTCAGGAGAACACGCCTCCGGTTCCTGCCTCTTCCGAGGGTGTTCAGGAGAACACGCCTCCGGTTCCTGCCTCTTCCGAGGGTGTTCAGGGGAACACGCCTCCGGTTCCTGCCTCTTCCGAGGGTGTTCAGGAGAACACGCCTCCGGTTCCTGCCTCTTCCGAGGGTGTTCAGGAGAACACGCCTCCGGTTCCTGACTCCTCCGAGGGTGTTCAGGAGAACACGCCTCCGGTTCCCGACTCCGCCGAGGGTGTTCAGGAGAACACGCCTCCGGTTCCCGACTCCGCCGAGGGTGTTCAGGAGAACACGCCTCCGGTTCCCGCCTCGTCCGAGGGTGTTCAGGAGAACACGCCTCCGGTTTCCGACTCCGCCGAGGGTGTTCAGGAGAACACGCCTCCGGTTCCTGACTCTGCCGAGGGTGTTCAGGCGAACACGCCTCCACCTAAGCTCAAGGTTCCACGCCGCCGGCCTCTAAGGCTCAAGGTTCCACGCCGCCGGCCTCCAAGGCTCAAGGTTCCACGCCGCCGGCCTCCAAGGCTCAAGGTTCCACGCCGCCGGCCTCCAAGGCTCAAGGTTCCACGCCGCCGGCCTCCAAGGCTCAAGGTTCCACGCCGCCGGCCTCCAAGGCTCAAGGTTCCACGCCGCCGGCCCCCAAGGCTCAAGGTTCCACGCCGCCGGCCCCCAAGGCTCAAGGTTCCACGCCGCCGGCCCCCAAGGCTCAAGGTTCCACGCCGCCGGCCCCCAAGGCTCAAGGTTCCTCGTCGTCGGCCTCCTCGTCTGACGGTCCCTCGCCGTCGGCCTCCTCGTCTGACGGTCCCTCGCTCGCCTCGTCTGCTGTTCCTCCGCCGGCCTCCTCGTCTGCTGTTTCCTCGTCGCCGGCCTCCTCGTCTGCTGTTTCCTCGTCGCCGGCCTCCTCGTCTGCTGTTTCCTCGTCGCCGGCCTCCTCGTCTGTTGGTTTCCTCGTCGCCGGCCTCCTCGTCTGCTGGTTCCTCGTCGCCGGCCTCCTCGTCTGTTGGTTCCTCGTCGCCGGCCTCCTCGTCTGTTGGTTCCTCGTCGCCGGCCTCCTCGTCTGTTGGTTCCTCGTCGCCGGCCTCCTCGTCTGTTGGTTCCTCGTCGCCGGCCTCCTCGTCTGTTGGTTCCTCGTCGCCGGCCTCCTCGTCTGTTGGTTCCTCGTTGCCGGCCTCCTCGCCTGCTGATCCCTCGCCGCCGGCCGCCACGTCATGGGTCTTCTGGGGACTGTGGTTTTGTCCCTCCGTCCTGGACCCCCTCCTCCCGCCCTGGCTTGAGTTTCCTACTTGGTGCGCCAGGTGGCGCACCTTGAGGGGGGGGTACTGTCATGATCCGTCCCTGTCTGTGTTGTTTATTCCTCCTTGTTTCCTCCCAGTCTGTTTTAGTTACTTAGTCCTAGTTTGTTTCACCTGTTGTCTTATTAGTCCTCCCTGTGTTTTCTGCCTCTGCTCCCAGGTGTTCCACGTTTCCTAATTACCCTCCCCACAGTATATATACCCTTCTGTGTCTGTCTGTCCTTGTCGGGTCGTTGTCGTCGTTACCTCCCCTAGTTCTCTGTGCTTCTCGTCTGTTTTTCTGGACATTTAATAAACATGGGCCGTAAGAGCCACAAACGCCGCTCCGCATCTGGGTCCTCCTTGAGCCGAAACATGACACTGTCCAAATATCAAGGCCTTTAATATGTTTGTTTATTTGTCCAGGATTTGTCCTGTATTGACTTCCCATGAACTGTTTACCTTAATTTACCCTGCCAAATAACAGCCTCCCTTACAATAAGAAGAAACCACTACAAACGCAACCTGTTTCCCTCTGTGGATGGTGTATCTGAATACAGATACACATTGATATACAGCCTTATTTTTTTATACCACAGATAGATTTTGCAGATATGCCAAAGGTAGATTTCATTCTCACAATACAAGTACTTCAAATGAGCAGACAGTTTTAGATCATAGTCATATGAACAGAATGCTGAGTACAAAGCAAAAAAATAAAGTTTAATCAAATTACGAATATGAACAAAAATGGGAAAATGGCTTTCTTATTTATTTTGATTGACTAGACAATTTGTTGGATTTTCATAACACCTAATTTCATCAACTAAGAAAAAGAAAAAAAAGAATCTCAGCAATTATACTCTTATATGGAGGATTCCTGTTTTCCTATATTTGTGCGATAAAGTGAATTACAAGTAATCTAATGGATTCGTGCCAATTCGACTCATTATAGAAGGCAACAAAGTTTTGCAAAGGACTGCTTTATGTTGCTTTCCATAACAAATGGTGGAAGAGCCCATTGTGCCGTACATCTAGATTCATCTTATTTCTAAACAACTGTGCTGCGAGTAGACTAAACGTGTAGACAGTTTTTAATGGACATCTGGAGAATAAAGAAAGCAGGGCTAAACAACAGATAGGTGAAGTCAAGAAGCTGTTAAGACATACTCCAATCCAATCCAGTACAAACTCTTTGAGATTGTAGCCATTTTAATCATATTTTAAACTTGAATATTGCTTAAATTGATATTAAAAATTAGTCCATTTAAATGTTAGGAAAATATATATTTTCATGGGTTCCCTACTTTTTTTCATACGACTATTTATAAGTTTAATTCAACTCACTTCAACTGAATTAAACTTTATTTATCTCAGAAGAATCCAACAACTTTTAAACGTTTCTATAGATTAACATGATTGTCCAAACGTTAGACAAGGCAACTTCATTTGTATAGCACATTTTCAAAACACAGCAATTCCAGGTGCTTTACGTCATTATTGCAGTGGTCTGCAAGTTAGTTTCAGATAAGGGGAGTAAAGAAACTGAAAGCTGCTTCCCCACGTTTGGTTCTACTTTTTTCAGCAGCCGGACGATACCAGGCAGTAACTCTCTGAAAAAGTAACACAATAACCGCTGTGCTGCTGCCAAATTGTTATGAAGACCCATGTTTTTATGGTATGCCTATGACAAAAATGCTCAAACATCACATGTGCACCCTGTGTTTGGACTCATAAACAACATGGATACACTCAGAGATATGTTGGCTTTATCGATTGTCCACATGCTTCTTGTTTGATCTACAAGCTCAATTACTGCTCAATGAGAAATTTAGACAGCAGAATGCTATTCTGAGTGGGTAGAATTTTGGGAACTAATGCCCCTACAGATTTGACATATCTATGTATGTGATTAATAATGCACTAACCTGTATGTGGTTAGATGTGGATGTTTTATTTTGTTGTTGATGTTTTTTAAACGAGGTGGTGAGAAAATTCTGTACAAAAAAAACAAAAAATATTATATACGACCAAGAGCATAGTTTTCCACACAATATTGCTGAATATTTTGTACAACTCCTACAGTGTATATATGGTCCTATAATTCCTGAAGTGTTTGTGTATTCATTTATTTTTCAGTCAGTCCTGAAAGTTGTTGCTGGACATTAATGTCATAATACAAGCACAGCACAATGGCTTGAAGATAATATGATAATCCTGCAGCGATGAGATAATGAACACATACAAATCTATCAAATGTGGATTTAAAGTACCCACAAAGAGGAGTTGATCTTGTTCCCACACAGTGAACTCATGTTGATACCCAGCCTTAGCTCCTTTATGAAAGCTGTTGTGTTCCAGTCAGAGCTGCTAGGCATGTGTTTCTAAATGGAAGTAAGTATAATTACAGGATGACGAAGGTAGGTAGCAGCCAGCCAGGCAATCAGTTTCCCTGATTGAGACAGAAAGTAAAGGTCTGAAAGGCCATCAGAAAGTGAGCCCAAGGCAGGTGCAATATGACGCCTCAATAAGCGTGGCTGAAATTAGAAACTTCACATTCATTTCTGCATGCCTTTTGGACATGGAAGGGAGGCTTTCATTGACAGGTAGAGTCCGGAATGATATATATTTTTTGATGTCAATAAGGCTTCGTCATGTTTCTGTCGCCAATGTACACTGCAAGATTAATCATTCCGAAACAGGCAAAGCTAAGCTAAGTACCTCAATGCATAGAAGGTAATATAATTTATTTATTTATCCAAAAAAAATATTGGGAAGTATTTCCCTAGCAACATAGGGTTGCATTTCACTAAAACCCACAAAACCGTACTTTAAAATAATGAAAAAACACTTTTCTAAATCAATGCAACAAATAAATGCTTTGTAAGTAATTAATCATTACTTGTCTATGTCTCAGAAGAATAAGTATACCTTAGGCAATATAAATCATTTCTGATGGAGATTGACACTGATCACTCTAATCCCCTTGTGTAAATTGAATCTAAGCCAGCCACAAGAAATTCTTTGGAAACATGCTGATTTACCTTACAATAATTTGAAAATGACAAAAAACACACATAATAATTTACACATAGTAGGTTAAATTTGATGCTTCACACCATAGGAGGAATGCATTAGACACAAAGAAAAAATGCACAGAAGGCAGAGGGCGTAAATCCTAAATCAGTGAATGAGCAGAAAGATCTGATTAATTCACTGCTTTGAAACTGTTTTGCCATGTCACAACATCAAATATCCAGTACCTATGTGTTGGAAGGACAACAAGTTTTCTCTATAGATGTTTTATTGTTACTCTTTATGAAGTAGCAACAAAAACACACTGTTGAAGGAAACCATAAAAGAGGCACATTTATATTTGATACAAATCCTATATGGAATTCAGCAAAAGTGGAACTAGATGTTCTGGTTAGATGAAATAAAAAAGTTTTTTTATATGAAAAGCTCTCTATGTGTTGCAAAAGTTAATTGATTTTAGAAATTAAACTCAAAAGTTTAAATTAATATATAATATAGACACATTATATGCAAAGCATGATATTTCTAGCCTTTATTTTATTTTATGTTTATGATAATGCTTACAGCTTATGAAATCCCCAAATACAAACATATCAGAAAATTTGAATATTGTGAAAAAATTCAGTTGTGGTGTGACACTCTAATCTGCTAACTAATCCAAAAGACCAGCAAAGGGTTCCTGAGCCTTTAGTTTAAATGGTCTCTCAGTCTTGTTTAGTAGGAATCACAATCATGGTGAAGCCTGAAGACCTGACAAGTGTGCCGTTACCATTACTGACACCCTACATAAAGAGGGAAAGCATCAAAAGTTAATTAGAAAAAAGAAGTCGGGTATTCCCAAAGTGCTGTATGAAAGCACATTAATAAAAAGTTATGTGGAAGGTAAAACTGTGGAAGAAAGCACAAGCAGCAGGGATGACTGCAGCCTACAGAGGATTGTCAGGAACAGGCCACTCAAAAGTGTTGGGGCTCTTCATAATGAGTGGACTGAGGCTGGAGTCCACTCCTTGTGGACAGATCTGGACATGGGTGTCAAAGGTTGCATTCCACTTGTCCAGCCGCTCCTGAACAATAAACAATGTCAGAAGTGTCTTAAAACCAAAAACTGGTCTGTTAATCAATGCTCCAAAGTCATCTTTCCTGATAAGAGGAAACTTCATTAGGAAAGCAAGGTCCCAGAGTCTGGAGGAAGAATGGAGAGGCACACAATCCAAGATGATTGAAGTCCAGTGTGAAGTTTCCACAGTTTGTGTTGATTTGGTGAACCATGTCATCTGCTGGTTTTGGTCCACTGTGTTTTATTTAGTCCAGAGTCGATGCAGCCATCTACTAGGCCATTTTGGAGCACTTCATGCTTCCTTTCATATACAAGCTCTATGGAGATGCTGACTTCATTTTTCCAGCAGAATTTGGCACCGGCCTACACTGCCAAATGTACCAAAACCTGATTCAATACCCATGGGATAACTGTGTGTAATTGGCTGACCTGAACCCCATAGAAAATATATGGGACATTGCCAAGAGAAAGATGAGAGACATGAGATAGATTTACTCACCAGGTTACTCTCTGTTTTTCTCACCTTTGTCTTTGGTGAGAAAAAACTAGAAATGCTTCGTTGTCGCTTCATTTCTGTAGAATATAAATTATTTTTACCTTTTTTCTGGACAAACGTAAAGATTTCACCTTCTCTGACTTAGTTTACATGTTGCAAAAATTGTGATTTTCAATTTTTATCACCTGAAATAGTTTCAAAACTCTCAACATTGAGCTAGAAATTATATTCTATTTTGTAAGATGGCATAGTTACATCTTTCCTGGTGTGCTCCTGCCTTCTGTGTGCAGGTCGGCTTGTCTCTCACTTCCCGTCTCTCAGAAGCGTCTGGAGTATACAGTGTATGGTCCGGTTACGTCGTAAAAGGACTTTGTGCGCTCAACGTCCGATTTTACACAACTATTTAATGATTTCATAGCCGCTGGCTGGGGTGGCAAGGCTTTCTTTTAGGGTAGCAACTGCCACCCTATGCCACCCCAGTAGATCAGCCCCAGCTTTTGCAAGATATTCATATTTTTTTAGACCAACAGCCGTCGTTAATTAAGATGTACTACACATATCTTTCAAGTGGAGTACTACAGCAGTAGCCCTAATGTGCTCCACTTGTGAAAGTAAATCTGGTGGGGTTCAAATCAGTACTCAGACATTAATTCTGTTTCACACTCCAAAACACATATAAAACTATATATATATGTGATGGGCTTTCAAGTGGCAATCTTCTCATCTTTCTTTCAGAGAAGAGCAGTCGTACCTTCGTTCATATTTATGTGATGCATCTTAAATAACATTTGAGAAAGAAGTTTCATTGGAGTACCTGGAAAATTGTAAATGACAAAGGCAGGAATTTGCATACTTTCAGCCAATGAATGCCAAATATGTTTTCTTTTTCACTATTTTGTGATATGCAAGGGTGCATGTTTGTTTGTGTATGTATGCGTGTGTGTGCGTGTGTGTGTGTGCGTGTATAAACTGAATGAATTGAACTTTAAAAGGGCCACAAAGGTGGGATCCTGCTATCACTCTAAAACTGTCTGGTCCTTTGGGCCCTTCTAGACAATGCCACACAGAATAAATGGATAAAATCCTGAAATCCATCCAAGTCCATGGGCATAAATTTGAAAGGCAAAATCTGTTAAAATATAATGCATTCTCCCTGTCAGTGGGAATCAAATGGAGACGCAGAGTCCAGCCGCGTTAGCCGTTTCATTTTGGCAGGTAAATTAATTTTTTATGGTAATATGTGTAATGTTTAGAAAAGCTCTGTAAGCAGATTAAGAGGAGCACTTAGTGGAGCATTGGTAATAGTAGTGAAGCGGCGGGTGACACAGTTGGATACGTGAGGTGCAGAGTACTCGCTGGTGTCAAGCATTAGCCTCCCCAGGCGACATATTCTTGACATTAACCCCATGCTGTGAGACGCACTGCTGATGCTGAGAATATATCTTAGGAAAATTCACAGAGAGGAAAAAAACTAAACTGGAAAAAGACAACGAGAGCTGTATGAAGATAAAGCTAACATATTAGGCCCTTCAGATGGTGAACACCTTAAGATTTTTAGCACTCTTAAAATATGCATCACCAACGGGTGCAGAGGATCTAGTACATCTCAGATATGCATGACTGTTTTGGTAATTGTGATCATCCTATAAATTTTACTTAGGCCATGCATACACGGGTCTTTAAAAAAACGTATATTTTCCCTTGCTCTTTTTAAAAAAAAATCTCCATCCACACATAACTGGACGAGTGCGTTTAAGCAAATTCATAGACATGGCAAACCTGTAATGGGATGTAGTTCTCCCAAATCCTATCCGCTGTGAGTAACTTTCTCTAACTTCTAAATACAGCATTGATAGCGCTTGTAAAAACAAGTGAGGAAAAAGCACTTGGGCAATCAGTAATGCCAGTACAGCTCTGAGGGCATAAATGCTGTTTCTGAGTGTAGACACATGTCGTACAAGTGATGTTGGAGTATTTGTTGTCGCGGACAGTGACGTTGCAGCACTTAAAACTCCAGTTTGCTCGGTCCATACGCAGATGCTGAAATGGAGAAAACGCAGATCTTCACTTTGGCCAGAGTTTTTAGAAGGAATAGTTTTGTGAAAAATCTGCATTTACATGTGGATGAACCAAACTCTAGAAAAAATATCTGACAAAACCCGTGGTCTGAATACACCATTAGAGTTTTCTGTATGTTCAGATTTGAAAAAACTTGAAACCGATTTGAAGAATTTGACACCTCTGGCAGCCCTTGTCATATGGTGTAACTAACAATATTTATCAGAGATTTCACCAGTACTGATATATCCAAATACTATAAATAACCCATAAAAGACAAAGAAAATTTGTTGAAAAATTCAGTGAAAAATATATTAGAAAAACATGTATTTTATGGTCAGGAAGATTGTTACAGCTTATGAGTCCAGTGAGGGATTACATTTTTTTTTTATCAATTCAAATGAAACACTCCATAATGAAGAAAAGAGTTTGGAAGTGGATGAACTCCATGAGGTGGATGAACTCCAGCATAATGGTGCCTTCCATTTACCTGGGAAGTCAGAACTTGAAGTTTGATGTCACAAACGAGTAAACAGCCTTCCAGCTAACTTTGTCTAATAAGTATAAGTATTTTGACTTTGGGAGGCGTTTAGTTGATTTTTCCCACTCTGAAGTCAGAATTTTCCAAGTTCAGGCTGCAAATGGAATGCCCCATGATTACCAACATGTGCTGGCTAGGATATATATATGATAAAACGTTACCGTTGGTGTAAAATCGTATTCATTTATCCTGAAATTTTTAATTTTATCCTGGATTTATTGTTGGGCCTGGAAGTAAAAGACCTTGTTTCTCTTTCATCCCGCCTCCTGCCCCCTTCCCCCTTCCCCCTTCCCCACTCCCCCACTTTACTCCTCTCCCCTCACCATGAGCACTTTGCCGCTCTGACTATTTGAGCAGAGATTAAACGGAGCCCATTCACACTTTATATATAAAAAAGCCATGCGTGTTGTTTGCTCCCGTTTACTGAACATTCTGAGATGCTACATATCAATTAATTAACCACACAATGCTATTATAAGATCACATAAGCTTCTTGTTGTTGGAAGTGATCCAGCTGGTGTTCTTTAGGAATGTAGAATAAAGTCCCATAATCCACGCAGCCAAACGGGCTTTTTCAAAGAGACATTTCAGAAAATAAAATTCCAACAAAAAAGGGGGGTGGGAGTTTTTGCAGCTCTATCAGAGGTAAATATAGACCCTTTAAATTGTCATTACAGGACCTACATTAGGTACCACTATCACAAAAAAACGTTTAACTTTTCTCGGAAGTGGCAAGGTGAAAACCTTGGACCTTTAAAGGTGGAATATGTAAGAATAATCTATTGTGGTCAGATTTGTATACTGTATATTCCTATACTAGTCCATGAAGAAAAACAAAAAGGTCCGCTCTCAGCAGCTCATCCCCTCTACTTTTTCCGAGTATCCGGCCAAGGTGAAAGTTACAGATCAGCGCCAGAACAAGCAAAATGACAAGCAAAGATGAGTTATACACAGTAGATTTATAAGTAGATCATTTTCATGCATTGTTTCAATGTAACTTTCTTTCCAGTATGATTGGGACAATAGACTGTTATGTGATTATTTTACTCTAAAATTCTTACATGTTGTGCCTTTAAGAAGTTGGGAAACTTGCACATCGAATTATGTGGTACAGTGATGCTGCAAAAAAAGTTGAAATTTGTTATATGTTATGCAACTGTAGTACTTGGCTAAGAGTTGCATCTCGATGTTTTTTCAGCTACGGGGTAACGATGGATATTACCGACATTACTGATAAGAACAAAGGATTCCATTCCATCTGTTTTGAATTGTCGCTATATAAATAAACTGAATTGAATTCTTATTTTTTTAAGGTTTATGGCCACGGTGGCCTTAATTAGCAGTGGGCAGTGCAGAAAGGGGGAGACAAGTGGGGGAGTGACATTTGGCTGATAAAACTGCAGTTTGATATGCCCATGTGTGTTAGCATGCACATTTTGTAAAGATTTTGAAAATAATTATCAATTAAAGGCAGAATGAATTATTTACAAGATCTAAAGTGCTATTTGTGGGTCCTCTATTGTTTTTTTCTTTTTCATATCAACTACAACCCTATCCATCTGTTCTTCTCATGAATTGAAGAGATGACACACTGCCAAGCTGATGGTTTTGTTTTGGTTGCAGAAACACCATTGAGTCCAATAAAGCATTATCCAAAGGAATACAAAAAAAAATCTTCCTTCCTCTTTTGGTCTGTAGCTGCTGTAAAGTAAATCTTCATTATTAAAGTCTTTATGTACATGGTACAGTCTGCAGTTCATTTTAAATTTGAACTATCGTATTTTCCGGATTATAAACCGCTACTTTTTCTCTGTTTTGAGCCATGCGGTCTATAATCCGGTGTGGTTTATTTATATAATTCTACAGCTAACTACCAGTAGACCTGCATTCTGAGAATGAAGTGCTCTGTTAGGCACATATGGAACAATCAGATCTCTGATGTACGATGGAGCTTGATTATTAAGGGCTTTATAAGTAAGGAGGAGGATCTTAAACTCTATTCTGGATTTAACGGGGAGCCAATGGAGGGAAGACAAAACAGGAAAAATGTGATCTCTCTTTTTAATATTCATCAGAACTCTTTCTGCAGCATTTTGGATTAACTGAAGGCTTTTCATTGCATTTTGTGGACTTCCTGATAATAAGGAATTACTGTAGTCCAGCCTTGAAGTAACAAATGCATGGACTAGTTTCTCTGCATCACTCCTGGACAGGATTTTTCTAATTTTAGGAATATTTCCGTGGTGAAAGAAATACATCTCAGAAACCTGTTTAATATGGGATTTAAACGTCATGTCTTGGTCAAAAATTACACTAAGGTTATTTACATTATTACCAGAGGCCAAATTAATGCCATTCAGATTAAGTGATTGATTTAGCAGTTTCCTTTATAAAGATTCTGGTCCAAAGGCAAGAACTTCTGTTTTGTCTGAATTTAAAAGTAGAAAATTCAGAGTCATCCAGGTTTTTATGTCCTCCAGACATGCTTGTAATCTACCTAATTGATTGGTTTCATCAGGTTTTATGGATAAATATAATTGTGTATCATCAGCATAACTATGGAAATTAATTCCATGTTGTCTAATTATTTGACCAATTAGAAGCATATATATAGTAAAGAGAATCGGTCCAAGCTAAGAACCCTGTGGTACTCCACAGGTAACCCTTGAGTGTGAAAAAGATTTATCATTGGCATGAACAAACTGGAATCTGTCAGACAGATATGATTTAAACCAGCCTAGTATTGTTCCCCTTGATCCCTACAACATGTTCAAGCCTTTCTAAAAGAATATGTCTATCCCAGAAGTTGAAAGCTGTAAAATAGCATGATATGGTCCCTTTAAAATTGATCTACATGTTGTGTTACATCATCTAACCAGTTGTCTACTTTATTATATGGATATTTTGGTTTTTATTTTAATTATTTACAAATTTTACTGACTGCCAACAGAAAATCTTTGAAATCACAACAGAATGCAACAAGATATTACATAATGGTTTTAACAGTTATATTACCAATCAGAAACATTTCACAAGTCAAGTACACCTATTTTTTGTATGGAATAATGAAAAGAGAAATCATGTTGTACATGATAACAAGTATATTTATTTTTAAAGCCAGCAGCTATTTCCGTTTTCCTCTGAATTTATTAACAATGTATTCCACCCTCCTTGGCTGGTTTCCCACAAAGTGATTAACACACACTTTGTCCAAATACGTATACCCACTGTTTAAAAATGAGGCAAAACTGTGAACATCTTCTCTCTGTAGCCCACCTACTCATGCTATGCAACACTGTACCTCCCCATCTGGCAGTGCACGCTCTGTTTGTATGGACGACATGTTTTTCTTCAACTGTCCGCCCACCAAAACTCATCATCTTAATTGTCCCTTCTGTTGATGTAAAATTCAATAAAAGTGGCAGGGACCGTCTTGAATTGATTTTGAATAGATGCCACTGCCTGGGTGTCTAAAATTGTGACAGCTGGAGAAGCACTGCTGTACTGTATTAAGTAAAACTGTGTGTTGCTTTGTGTGCTTGAATTTGAAAGTGTGAAGAAAAGGAGGATTGTTCATTATTGTGGTATTAAAAGAAGTTTCCTGTTAAGTATGGCAGCGCATCAGGAATAACTAGTGTCTACATTGCCCAGCCCCATCTTTTTCTTTATATGACCTTGCTGGTAGTGTGAAGCAAATCTGTCTCGTCACATTTGTATGGATGTGTTCTATTGTTCGGGGGGCATAAATGCCTCTTTCAGGCTGATAAATTGAGTAAAAAAAAAAAAAAGGAAAAAATCTTCAAGCGCAAACTTTTCACATGACTGCATTGCTCATTGCAGTTTGACAGCACACAGCCAAACCTAAGAATAATTTTGACTCACACATAAATACCCATTATTTAATGTGTTGAAGCTCTTGCATTATGTGGTTTCTTGAAATAAATCTTCATCACATAATTTCTGTGTGGGGTAAAGAGGGAAAAAATTCCCGAGTGTAACTCAGAAAAAACTTCAGGGATTAACTGGACAAAGGTATTGTGTCATTTAAAGGATCCAGCACTTTAAAATGTTGATGGGTTTTAATGTGTAGGGATGAGATATAAAACCAAACTAGCACTGGATTTTTAAAGGTCCAACAATATATTCATTCATATTTTTGTTTTAAACAGACCAGTACCAGGAAATGGTTTTGACTCTCACCTCTTGTTTCTGAGGTTTTTATGGTCCCACTTACATGTTTCAAATATTTTTACATCAGAGTTAAATATGAGTATCTTTTAAGAGTGGGAACTAAGGTTGAGCCGTTGTTTGAATTTGAATGATTCTGCCTCCAATTCCATGTTCTTGCTTCAATTCTAGTTCCAAACGATTCTCGAATCAAATTCTTTCACGACACAACAGGGTCAAACAGATTTTGCATATTTTTTAACTTTTAGCTACCCATAGGTCATCCTACTTGATAACATAGTTTGACTTCTCCATGAATTTAATTCTTTGAACTTTTTACTTTACCATAAATTTCCTCACAGAGCTGTTTTCAACTAACATATAAATGTAAAATCTATGGAACTGGATATAAATGTTAGAGATTTTCTTTTCACAAGGGTAACATTTTCACAGGAGAGATTTACTTTTTGAGATTCTGATAAAAAAAAGAAATATTTCCAGGTATCCTGGATGTGTAATTATGCAGGAACTTGCATGCAGCATGTGCTCCAAAAGACAGGCAGAATATTGAACAAACCATAACAAACTACTGCTACATGCCAGTCCAGATTAGTAGCAGGTGCATAATTAAATCAGAAACATTTCTGTGGCACTCTTTGACTTGTTGCACAGACATCTTTACCTTGGCTGTGATGGTGAATGGAGAAGGTATAGCGCATTGAGGGAGTTTTGTCAACTGCCTGGCTAAAGTTAGCAATCTCAGGTTGTTTGTCTATGACAAAAATGCATGAGCTAAGGTTAGCCAAATATTTGCACTTGAGTTGAATATCAAGGGTTTGTGCCAGAAAGCTTGGTTAACTTACCATGTGGTAAACCCTGACGTCTTGGTTAATCAACCCAAAACCTGCATAGCCAGAGTATGTCGGTTCCAGAACACCTGATAAGAATCTGGTTAATCAACATACTCCTGGTAAACCCTAGAACATAAAGACCCTCTCAATGGATCACAGAATTCAATAGTCACAAAGAAAACTTAAGAGAAAAAAAGGCCACAATACCTCAAAGAAATGGAGTTGGAAAGACAAATGCTGACCTATGAGGAATTCAAGCCAATCATTATGAAAAAAAGCAATAAAGCTAAAGAAAGAACATTGATTTGGCAAGAAATAACAGTGTGTGTGTGAGTTTAAAGTCCAACTCACCCCCTAATCAACTTTTTTGCTGATAAACTGTATAAATGAGTGTCTAATAGTATGGTCTACTTGTCTCCTCATTATTTTTGTTTTTTAAGTACATTTTAGTAAAAACATATTCATTTTCTGAAGAAAAAAAATATCAGTGGAGGGCCCTCTTCAGGTTAAAACGTTAGCAACAAGGTTAAAACTTGAATTCGAATAATAGACCATTCCTACTGGCTCAGCCTTATTGGAGACATCAGCCTTAAATATACTAAATCTCAACAATCTTCATTTTTATTTGTTGTTTTTCTCTCAGTTGAGGTCAAGTGGTGCTGGAGGATATAATGTATATAATTGAAACTTTGTTCCTGTATGTTGGATCATTATTCAAAGTTTACTTTCTTTTGCCACCAATTTGTTGAAATTACAATAATATTGTACATTGACTTAGACAAATATTGAACTCCAACTTAACTAGATGCAATCCTTCTGGAGCCAAATAACTTTTTCTCAAGTCAAAATGAAACACAAAAAGATTTTATAAAAAGGTAAGATTGAAGTCAAATAATTTTTGGAGAGATGTAGGGATATTAAGTAGTTTTTTTGTGCAATCTTCCTATCATGTAGCTAATCAAAAGAAGGTTGAAGTCCATCTAACTGGTGGTGTTGGGGGGAGGGGGGCACCACCATCTCACCTCACCACACCTGAGGAGTCGGCTCTGTAAAGACCAACCAGACGTTCATGGCTTTCCTTGGGGCACTACATTATCTTTCTTTCAGTGACTTTGTTAACTGTAAGTTTTCAACATATATAAATATATTCAAATTAAACAACTGTCATTGTTGCTAGTTAATGCCATTTTAATGCACTTGGCAGTAGTCATTATTTCACAATGCAGGACTATTTTATTTAGCTGCATATAATGTGTTCTGTAGTCTTCCTTGAAATACTCTTACATGTTGCTTATATGTTTTTGAAATAATTTTTTAGATTGTTTGTAATATGTAATGGGCTTTGTCCTACAGTTTCTGGTTGACAAAATTAAAGTTATTTTGACAAATTATGGTATAATCTGTGCTTTCACGTCCAAAGGATCATCATTTAAAAGTTCACGCCATGCTCAGAACCTCTCTGGAACAAACTTACCCAGAACATAACCTGGTCCGGAGCAGGTTATGTTCAGAGATTAAGTTTCTATGGTTACTAACATACCTTGAAAGATACCTCCATTTTGGAACCGAAAGTTAAGGTTATCCACAAACTTACCCTCAAACTTATCCGGATAGGTCACATAACCTGCTTTCAGACCCAAGTTCGAGTATAATTTGTTTACAGATATAATACATGTTTTACATTTTTACTTACCAGATTTGGACTGCAGTGCGGTGTTGAGGGTTGGATCCGGAGGAGGAGCCAATCGAGGTATGCCAGCATGGTGTGTCAAACAAAGGGCATTCAATAATTTTGACACCATGAATCCGAAGTTGTATATTTATATATTTATATTTGTTGTGTACCCTCCTGTGCATGATATACTTTCCTTCCAGGTATTCCACTGACCCGAGATGTTATTTTGTCTGCTAAAGACACTATTAAAGTGCCTCTGCACACTTTGCACGATTGCGAGGTAACACTAACACTTCTGGGGGATTGTTCATTGGTATTTGGCGGGTTCGTCCGGTCTGCGGACAGGGTATGGAAATTAGGGATCACAATTAAAAAATTTTAACAATTCCGGGAGAATCTGAAATTAGTCCTAGTTTCAGTAAATGTTTGATACATGATGCCCAACCATAGATGCAACCTGATAAAATATAAAAAAGGCAAGGGCCACCTCAAATATCGCCAATAAAAACCGGGTTTGTACAAAACATCAGTCTTTTCTGTTTTGCAGCCCTGCCCTTGGAAAATATTTAAAAATGAATGTGAGAACAATTAGCTATGTATGATTTTATTCATGTTTGCCTGTTTCCTGACCTCAGCATTTTCACAATGATTTCCACCAGTAACTTCCAACATCTTTTTAGATTATGGGATTAATAGTAGTAATAATAATCCATTTGTAATTTTTCAAAAGCTAAAACAGAAATCTGAATAAAATGTAAAAGTTCTGAATTGATGAATCACATTATTCCCCCATCCAGCAGCATTATGGCAATATTACTGAATGTTTTGCCAATGCCTTAACCAGAAAACAAGAAGCAGGCAAAAAAACATCAACACAAACAAAGACCACCAGCCTTCTTTTAATGGTATGCCGATGAATAACAAGAAAAAATGGCAGTGTATAAAGCAGCTAAGTGGTATTGAGCCCGAGGCAGCGAAACAGAGAAAGAGCTCTGAAAACTAAAATGAAAACATGTATGTTTGTGTCTAGGGGGTAACTTCTGGCTTCAGGGACTTCATTTGACTCCATTAGTTGAAGTGACCTGGACTAAATTGGGAAAACATGCTGAAAGGATGCACAGAAAAAGACGGGGAAAGTAGAGACTATTATTTAACTTTGTCCAGAGGAACATCAGAGCCTAAACAATACCTGCTGTCTAATGCATTAGTCTAAAGGCAAACCTTTTGTACTTGTGCCCGTAGTTATTTATCTGTGGATATATGTACTGTTAATGTCCCCAGTGTGTTGAAATGTTTTCCTGAAAGTATTAGCTATGTAGGACATGACAAAAACTTTAAGGAGAGATTAAGTTCTCCATTCATATGGATTTGTTTTTTGTTTTTTTGTTTTTTTACCATTTAATGTACCGTAATTTTTGGACTATTGAGTGTACCTAAATATATACCCCATCTAAACTTAAGAAAAATAAAGGTTATACTATGAACACCACAAGTTTTCATGTTGTAACATGAGATATTTACAAAGAAAGATGGTCCGTGGAAGAGTTTTTTTTATCTTTAATCAAAGAGGCTTTTCTTTTCCCCCAAACTCTTTCTCTTGTGCACTAAAGCCATTAAAGTCGTCTTCTTTGCTGTCTATCTCCTCTGAAAGCTTTTTGACATCATTTTACATTGACTGATTTGTAACTGCTCCCTCCTCCAATTTTCTCCATAGCTTCATTGATGTCAAGCTCATGTGCAGTAGCTCTATTTCCTTCTTTTGATGGTCTGCCTGATTCCCTTTAACTAAAAAGGAGCATTATATGCATTTCTTTGTGTGTTTTCCATGATGAGGGTATATACATAAAAAGCGTCTTCTTCGGTGCATAATATTTCCCCACGTCTTTCTCACTTTTTATTTCCTGCTATAGTGCTCCCCGGAGTCTGACAGCCGGTAAAAAAAAGAAATAAATAACTACATGTTGTATGGGGAGCCTAATGGTGCTTTCACACCGTCCCAAATGTCAGCGTCAGTTCCGGCAAGATTACATGTAAATTCTATGGTTGAGTCTGCCAGAGATCCATCAGAGTCCCTGCGGCACTTTGTGTGTTTTGGCTGCGACAATTGTTCAAGCGTTAGTTCTTGGATTTCAAGTGGCAACGTAGCAAACGCATGAAACGCTAACCAATCAGAGTGTCTCACTGTGGTGACGTCACCCGACGTCGATGTTGTCCAGCCAATCACGATCTGCTAGTGTTTTAAACATCTGTCGGAGAAAGGCCCATCCACATGGTTTGCAAGCTTCATCTTTAATGCATATATGTCAAACTACATGCATTAGGAGTGTTGCTTGACGTAGACCACTCATGCGGTGTGAATGCAGCATTAGTCTCCTCCCCTTCCGGTTAATCCATGGGTCCGTCCTGCAAAAGAAAGAGGTCAGTGGAGCAATAAAAGTAATTTTCTCGTCTGCTTTGCCTCATGGCCTGAAAAACAAATGTGCTTTACATAAATTTAAATGATAATTAATAATGTGTATTTAAACTGTGTTTGTCATGTGGTTAGTGATTTATTTAATTTGCAAATAAAATTCTTAAAAATCCAAAGTCGCATATATGACTTCACATAACTAACATTAGTTAGCACTAGCTAGCATTTAAAATACTCATTGAGACCTTTAAGAGTGTGTTATGCATGGTGCCACTTTTCTCGTGGCCAAATTTATGGTGGTTCTATCCACTTTTGAATCTCATTCCTTCGACCTGGAAGAATGATGTGAATTGTTCTAAACTCATGGCCATTTTCTTTTTCTTCAGCTGTAGTCCGCTTTGTGTTTTGACACAAAACTTAAAGTAACTTTTGTCACCTGTCGATAATTAGCGTTTTCTCTGTATTAAAATGTGTTTTAAAAATTCTTGGAAGTCATAGGTTGAATTCATGGCACATTTAAATCTGAATCAGAAAATAACTTTTATCACTCCACTGACTCTTATTATTTTTCTGACGATAGGGGACCTATGGACCAGAAGTAGATAGGCATGACTTAGGCTCCCCATAGGCTGCAGGGTCCAACACGAGTGGAAAATATAGTAACTAAATAGTCCAAAAAAATAGTAGGTCAGTGCGTTTCATGTACCTTCCAGACATGTACAAGAATCTGGAAAAAGAATTAAAAGACCTGTTAATTTTGACATTTCCATAAATATCTCCCACAAACATTAATATTTGTATTTAGATTTTATGTTTGCACCATGAGCTTGAGAAATGTTGCAAATAAGAATGGGCAAAATGTCCATCCTGTCTCTGGATGTGTAAGGCTGTTAGAGACACACCCCACACGACTTGCAGCTGTAATTAAGTTAAAAGGTGTTTTAAATAAAGTATAGACGAAGTCTGTCTTAATAAATGAACAAATGCATGTGAGATGTGTGGCAATAAAAAAAGAATTTTCTCTTCACAATTGTGTGCTACTTTGGGTTGGGCTATCACAAATATTTTTAGTTGATTTTTACGTGGTTTTCTAAGGGATTGTATGTATGACAGAGAATGATTGTAGTTATTGTTGCATTCTTCTGTCCTCAGTATTTAGGTAACTAAATGTGACAGTCACAGCGCTTAGTGTGTCAGTGGGTGTCTTGAACCAGCGGGAGGCGAAAGGGCAAGGAAGATTGCCCCCCCAAACACACACATACTAATCAACACACATTTGTTTTTGGTATCTAAGCCTCTAGCATTATCAGCCCACTCTGATTAATTAGTCTTGTCAGGTACCGTCCGTCTCCACTCACAACAATTAGGCCATTAGGCTTTCCCATTTAGCTTACTGCTCTTAAACAGCAGGACCGCTGAGCTTTTCCTCTCGCTCACTTTCAGTCTGAGTTTCTCACCCAATCACTGTCCTGCTGCTGGACCCTTGTGCCTGTCCTCATTCGAGGGGGGCAGACTGACTTGACCTGAGACTGTTAACCTCCTGTAGCGAAACCCGGCACTTAAAGTAGAGCAATTACAGCAGAATATCAAACAATCCTTGTGTAAAAGACAGATATCTTTGAAATTCTCATCCTAACCTGCAAATGTCTACCTGCAGGATGCCACTGCAAAGCAATGCCACGTAGGGTCTGAACCAAAGTCTTAATTGGATCTAACACTAGTTGGCTTTAGCTGAGCAACAAGAGGAAAATACATTGTGAGCTTGACTTGTCTGAATACTTTTAGTCCCGACTCTCATCAGACCCTTGAATGTTAATTGTGCTTTAGAAATATACTCCTTCTGAAGTAAACAATAAAAAAACTGTCTTCAATTGGGAGCTTTGTGTTTTACAAAATCTTCAGCAACACCTAGCTCATGTAGAATTCATTGCAAGCTGTCTGCAGCTTTGTGACATATGCTAACTAGATTAGCCATAGATATGAGTGAGTCAAGTGGTCTAACACAGGACAGGGAGAGGAAGATGAGCTCTTAATGTGCGCTGATTTGTTCCGTGGATCCAAGCATGAGGAGGAGCCTGCTCGCCTGGGGTCTTTATGTGCCTCTCTGCCTCTGCTGTTTGTAGCCATCTCGTCATGTTAGTGCATCAGTCAATCAAGTGGCGGGGGCTCCTCTTTCATCAAGGTGCTGTGCGTGATTGCCAGCGCTTGAATGCGCAGAAATTTGCACCTCCCCGGAGAGCGTCCCCACTGAGAGGGAAGGACTCATCTGTCACACAGACCACAGTGCCGATCCACAATGACAGATGCGCGTTCTGACTCAAACAGATGACAGCACCGTTCAAAAGGGTGAACAGTAAATACATACAGGGACGCTAACAAATAGCTAGAATAAACTGTTGGTATACATGCCTGATTATTATTATCTGACTTGTATGTGAATAGGTTTGTCTATGCCTCAAGTAGATTGTTTTTCTTTTCTTTACTTGTGTTTATGGCTTTATTCAACTGAACAGAGAGTGAAGATAAAATAAGAGATGCGTGGATAACCATGCTCTATTATACTTTCAGGCTAATCAAACAAATTCAAGTGAACAAAATTTTTCTTTCCTCTGCCTTTTTTCTAAATGCAGCATTGTCTCACAAGATTATATGCAATATTTTGGCTGTACCGGATGGTCATTATAATAATGCAAATGAGGGGGCGCGTTGATTGGTAGCAGGAAGGGGGGGGTTGACACCGTAGGCTCTGCTTCAGCATCCTACTCCAAAATAACAATATGGCTCAAGTTATGACTGAACCTGACCTGGCTGCAACCTGCATAATACAATGCATTCAATACATGTTTCCTACTTCAGCTTTCTTGGTGTTTTCGTCAGTTTTCGACCTCTAAATATTTCCAACAGGGGTTCACCGATCCGACTTTTTCAGTCCCGATACCGATACTGATGCCTGGATTTTGTGTATCTATCTATACCCGATACTGATCCAATACTATTGTTGAATTAATAAACTGTATAACTTCCACTTTATACCTTTCTTGAAGACACTAAAGGCACCAGACCTTACTAACTAAACATAACTTAGACAAAATAACAGATGTAATGTATAAAATTACCACAAAAATTAAATTTCAAGTGAAAAATTCAAGTGAAAAAAAACTTTTTGGTGAATTTATTGCAGATTTTCCACATTTTGAGTATTGGTTCATGGTACGATATCAATACATGTACATTAGACGGTATCATGGCTGATACCAGTGCGCACCGTCCCCTATAGCCCCGGTTCCCTTCCCTTTGGTCCGTTAGCAGTTCACTGTGGTTTATGCACAGTAGAGTAATAATACTTCAGCCTTATTCTTTTAATTGCAGGGAAGTCTCTAATTGTTGGAATGGAACCTCTTTCTAAATGGAGCTTCAATGCCATCTTTGCCTAATATTTTCCCAAATCATTCTGGCTTTAAATGTTTAGTACAGAAATCTACACTGGTGGGAAGGTTGCAGCCAGGAATGGCGTCATTAAAAATTAATTTAATCAACTGGCCCGTGATAGCTTGGTCTGGTGTTGGGAGTCAACAACAGAGTAACTCACATGTGCACACGGCTCCAGCAGAATAGGAGGGGGAGGGAGGAGAGGGGCAGTGTAAGCTTGCAGCAGCATTGGTCTGCAGTGTCCATATATGATATATCCTGCCGATTTGACGTAAAGACGGGAGAGAAACTGAGATCTCGTGCATGGCTGCATGTGGGGTGCATGTGAGCTGATTGAGAAGACCAAACGTAAACAAACACTCTTTTTTTTATCGGCCAGTGTAAAATAATCAGGAAACCTTAATATACATGTGAGATGTATGTTTTCTGTCTGAACATCAAATGTTTTGTGCTAAGAATGTGTTAAATCAATAACATATCTCTCTAAGTGACCCACCTTCGTGTTTAGTCAAAATAATTAGCTTCCTGTGTGAGCAAGCTACTATTTTTATTTGGTGCCTGGCAAAATAAAGTAGTATGTGGCTCATTGCAACAACTTGAACTAAAGAGTTTACTATCACTTTTGTCTTGGATATAAATTGTGTTATGAATTAATGTCGAAGTTTGATGAACATAACATAATCATCCAATTGCAACTTTGTGCTTTGCTGCCTTATGCTGTTTTCTTTCTCCACCTTTTCTTGTTTTTCTTTTTTACATACGTATTCTTTGACTTTGGCAAGATAACTGAACCCAAACTAATATGACCTTCAAACCCTGAACCTAAAAGAAAAGTACAGGTTGTAAAAAATTTTGTATGCTCCTTTAATTTTCCCGTTATGCTCATTGTAACCCATCTGTAAAAGCGGTGTACATCAGACTTTTAGAAAAAAGTGCTTGTACTGCTGTCCTGTTTATTCACTGTCAGTAATCATTTTCCTTTGTTGAACTCAGTCACATTTTCAGCCATTTTCCTCCCTGATGCAGTGCCGGCAGGCTTTTGGAACTTTGTCAAGTCTTCTGACCTGTAAGAGAATAAAAAAGGCACTCGGCGGTTATTGCAGCAAAGAGGACCAGGGAAATTAGTATAGAAAGGGATGAGCTAGAACGGAAGAAAGGATGGGGAAAGAGAAGAGGGACAGAACCAAAGAGCATTGGGGTTTTGTTTTTTTCCTGTCACAGCAGTCCCATATTGTCCCCAGAAAATGTCACTCTGCCCTTGGGAGGCAGTGCTCCGAGGCGAGACTCATCTGTCTGACCGCATTTACTGAGATGTTCTATAGCTGGATCCCGAGGAGGCTGGGAGGCATCCCACTTCACTTTGCCCAACAACACCCCTCACAATTGTCCCCCACAAAGCTGCAAGATACTTGATCTTTTGGCCACACAATGGTACTGTATATTTGTACAAAAGTAAATGTTTAACCTGATTTATATTAAAACTGGATTACAAACAAGGCAGGTACTAGAAAGGCATGAAAAGACTGCCATCAGAAATCAAAAATTCACAGAGTATTAAAATGATCAAACATTCAATTTATTACACTAAGTGGATCTCTAGAATAGTTGTGTTAATTAAAAACTGTTAATAAGCTATATGTGCAAACAGTATTATTAGTTCTTGATAGATGTCCATAATTATCGACAACTATCACAAAATGTAGAAAAGGTATTAAGTGCCTCCCTGGTCTTTTTGTTATTCTTCAATGAACTAGTTTTTACTAAGAATTAAATAAAGTCATTTTTCAAACTTAAAAAAAAAAATCAGAATTAAGTTTGTAAGACACAGAAACAAATCAAGAGACCTGAGTAACATCAGTAAATACAAAAAATATATATATTAACCATTATATTATATATTTCTAAAATGATGTTAGTAATTCAAATTAATGACTTATCTTGACAAGCTTAAACAATCTTAAACATTTATAACAATATTATATTACTAGCGGAAACCTTTGTTTTAGTTTGTCAATAAAGCTGATTCTAATTCAGTTCAGCTGCTAAAGCTAAAGCTAACCAGCTCGTCAGTCACTGAGAACTGAAGCCAGCAGGTCTTTCCGCCCTCAGTAGTGTACTCTCTGTAACTTAATTTTAACTTGAATGCTTCAGAATTAATGTCAAATGTAAGAAATTGTGACTTAACCATTTTTTAAATAACAGAAGTTCTGTTCAGCTCTTGTGCCTCTTCCTCTTTGGTCAAAAGACAAAATACACACAATCAACATTAACAGATATATTCTTCATAGCACTTAAACGTTGGTTATGGAACATGAGCATGATAGCAACATCTAGTTTATCTAGGTTGTAGTTACATCAATAAAAACATAATTCCAGCTGTTGGGTTGTCTGGTTCGCTGCCAATACATCCAGTGACCAACCTGAACTGTATCCAGTGAGGAATGTATTTTAGACGACTTTAACTGACAGCTAACATTAGCAAACTTAGCAAGTGAGCTAGCTTACTGATCTAGAAGGAAAGTTGCGGATGCCATGGACATTTTTTTATGTAGGTCCATCTAATGTAGGCTTCACCTAAAACTATTCTAGTTTCTGTTCTTTTGCGGCAATTACTCTCATGAGATGGATAACAATATCTGAAGTAGCTGTTTGACTTGCTGACTCCACAATTCTTCCCAGTTTGAGCTGAGCTCTGCCAACCATAAAGTTGGATCATATAGACGGTATCCGTCAACCCGCAGTTGCTACTGTATGGTAGATGTAAATTTAATGTCATTGTCGTGTATGATTTAAATGTGTGTTTTATTATATTTATATATATTTATATTTTTATTATTTTTTAATATAAATGTTTTTTTTTGGGAAATGTACTTTCGTTCTCCATTCCCCTAAAAGCCCTGTGTATGTATTTTTTTATTTAGCTTTTTATTAAAATAAAATATACAACCTTTAAATGTTTAGAATTTTTTTGTTTTTTTGTAAAATCCTTCCATGGATGTGCCAAGAAATCTAAACAAAATGAAGCAGTAGAAAAATGTTTTGCTCTGCATGTTGGTCTAGCCATGCTCCATTGTAGTGCATTATGGCAGGACTGCAACAGTTAAACAATAAATATTGTGGTTGGTCAAGAACACTCTGACATCAGTACACCAGATATTCTAATGTTTTCAAAGAAAAATTACAAAAGTCATTAAATTGGACACCATGACTGCCCTGGTTTTCTTTGTTTTAGATAGATAGATAGATAGATAGATAGATAGATAGATAGATAGATAGATAGATAGATAGATGATAGATAGATAGATAGATAGATAGATAGATAGATATCTAGATAGATAGATAGATAGATAGATAGATAGATAGATAGATAGATAGATAGATAGATAGATAGATAGATAGATGGCTCAACAATTGTTTAAGAAATTCCAACATTCCAACAAGTAAGATTTCTGTAAATAAATACACTATGGCAAGTAAATGTTCTATGTTACTTCTATATCGTTTTGTAAATTTCTTTTTACAAGTTAGCTGGACAAATAAGAAGAGTTATTCAGGAGAGCATAAAAAACCTGATTGCATATGAGCTATC
Source organism: Apricaphanius iberus (assembly GCA_028564705.1). NCBI lineage: Eukaryota > Metazoa > Chordata > Actinopteri > Cyprinodontiformes > Aphaniidae > Apricaphanius > Apricaphanius iberus. The sequence continues at coordinate 39,061 of JAPXFQ010000467.1, read as the reverse complement.
ATTAAAGCACAAAAACCATCTGTCAGCACCTGGGAGATAATACTGCAATAAAAAGGGCTAATGAGAACATATATTATCCCATTAAATTGAAGCACTGCTCTCCAGACATTCCAGTCTGGTGCATGTAATGAGTGGAAAGCACAAACATTCTAATTCACCACATGCTTTATGTAAGTGTACTAAATCAGATACTATTGTGACTAACGCTTAGATCTAGTCCAGGATGGCTTGGATTAAACTGTTGTATTGAACAACTTCTTGTTCATTTAAAATAATCAATCCAAACTCATTTCAGACTCATTTTGGCCAGGAAGATGCTGATTTTTATTTGATCAGTTTTGCATGTAAAGACTGCCATATTTAAAAAAAATGGGAGGGGAATTTCATGAAATACCGTTATTTTAAACAATAAAAGAGCACTTTTACTTTATTATTTGAGCTATATGTCATGGCTTTGGAGTTTTGGTTTTGCTGGATGTGCTTGTGTCCTCGCTCCGGAAGCTGTGGGTCTAGGCCGGAACCATTTCCATCTCAGAAAAACCTCCTACGAAAACTGTAGGACAACATTTCCAAAGATAATTGCCACCGTCCGCGCTCAGTTTTCTAAACTCAATCTTCATTTTCTCCGGACAACATGAAAGCACCCTTAAACCACCTGCTTTTGTACAAATAAACTTCTTAAACTTAAAATTACTGCAATGGACTGGCGACCTGTCCAGATTGTACACCGCCTGTCGTCCGTTTCTGCATGCAGGCCAGAAAACTTCCTTAAATATACTTTTATAAAAGGAGCAAGCAAAGTTGTTCTACTCTGACCTGGACTTTTAAACTAACTGTAAGCTGAATGGTAGAGGGGGTATTTTTAGACTTACAGCCAGCTCGGAAGTGACAGGGTTATGGGTCATAGTTGGTGCTTAGTAAGGAGAGTGAAATGCAGATTTACCGGCAGCTCTTCGCAATGTAAAAGATAGTGGATGCAAATTTTTATTGGCACTGTATTATTTCACAGGGAAAACAAATACAGTAAATTAGAGACCATTTCTTTACAAAGTAATGCAGGAAATGGCTAGCTACTCTGCTACACTTATTCAATTCTCTAGTCACAGCGATAGTTGTGGGTAAAACCGATGGAAGACAGAACAAAGAACCAAGTTTATTTTGCGATTCAGCGGGGAAAATTCAAGGGACAGTTAAATCTCCAAGGTTCACATTTCTCTATTAAAAAAGTCTGTCTAGAAAAGGAACAGGAACTGACTGGTTAGATTTTCCTTTAAAAAAAGGACAAGTGTTCTTAATGTCTGTTTTCCTTCTTTATTGTCCAATCCCAAATGTCCCAGTAGATGACCACTCACACACAGATCTCCAGCAAAATCAGTAATGGGTTCAGTTTAAGCATTTCTGATAAATTGGAACTGAACTAGACCTGTTTTTCTTGTAAACTGTCTTAAGCAAAACTTTGCTGTGAATGGCCACTACTTCAGTTAAATGCCGTGAAGAACATTTTTTAGTTGGTGTAATAAAAAAAACAAAAGGGATTGACAATTCAGCAACAACAAAGGAGATAACGTTAGAATATATTTTTTTTTAATTCAAGGTGCCAGACACTAATTGCAGCAAAAGAGCTGAAGAGAGAAAAGCTGGACTGGTGACTTGAGTTTTCCAAGGGAACAAAGGACAAAAATTAAAAAGCTTCACTAATGTGCAGTTCAGTTAGAGGAGAAGGAAGACTGCAGCCCCAATTACATCAGAGCAGGTGGCAGCTTGGGAGCACGGAAGGATTGTTTAGTCATGTGTTGTAGAGCAAACCAGATGGAGGATGAATCTAACACTTCAGTTTTAACATCTCATCTCCAAGGGAAAAACAAACTCCACAAAAAGATCCACTATCCATAATCTAGTAACAAGATCTGAAACAGGCAACAGTCATACGGGGTAAGGTGGATGTGGATATAATAAACAGCAGGAGCCCCCCATAGGTCAGACCTCTGTGGGCCCAGGTCCAAATATCAAAGATGCCGTAGAGCTCAGTCATGGGCAAGGCAAGAATAATTCAGAAACGTGAGCTTGGTCAAAAACAAGAAGACAAATGACTGAAAGAAAGGACCGGTGGTTTCTATTTTCACAGGCCAGTCGATAATTTGGCAGAGAAGAAGAGACAAAGGAGAGCATGAATAGCAGAGAGGGCTGGTGTAGGCAGAGAGGTAGTCAGGCCAGGCACAGATGAGCTGCATGAAACTGATCATTAGGGAAATAGTGAGAAGGACAAAAATGTGAATCATTACAGTAAGAACATCATAGGATCACCAAATCTCCATAACTGGCATTAGATGCCACCAACATACTGATTTATTTTTTCAGGAGGTATGCTGTGAAAAAGCCTTTTTTGCCCTATCATCTCAAAATAAATGTTTGGAGATTGCTGAATGGAAGTAGGACTATAACTGGAATGTTGTAAGTTGGCCTTATGAGACTAACATTAATCTTTTCAGCAAGAAAAACTCCAGGTGATTATGGGTGAAAGCATCTCTTGTCCATACTGCAAGAGCACAGAGGCAGTCCCAGTTCCTTTCAAAAACTGCTTTAAAAAGGAATTAAGGAATATAACAAGCAGCCTTTTAATTTCTTCTCGCGTGCAAACTCAACAGAGACTTGTGTGATCATGTTTTAACTTTAGAATGCAAGCCTGATCGATACAATCTTTATCCAATACCTTTTAGTATCACTATTTTCTGCTAATATGCTAAACTGACTATCCAGAGCACTGCTGGCATCTTCAAGCCTGACTTTATTATTCCTTAAGGGTTATACTCGTAAATGAAAAATATGTTCTCTACATAGCAACATCTATGCAGGAACATATATGGCTGCTAATATTCCTATGGGATAAGTTTAGTCATTAAATGTTTGATGTGTATTACTAGAAAACCTTGTGCTTAAACATAGTACATAATTGCAAGAATTCAAGTAATCCTCTAATCTAGTACGTTTCTGTCATGCCAAAAGGCAAGCTACATTTCCTGCTCTGGATTAAAGTAGCTCATTAAAGCGAGGTGCCTGGGATCGAAATAGGCCAAGAGCGTTTTTCTTTGAACCAAATTGAAGACAAAGCAGCTCAAGGAAATAAATAGTTTATCAGAGCTGGCCGAGGCTTTCCTCTTGTCTGCCATAAGCCCTGGACACAACACTGGCTGCATCGACTCGGCTGAGCACCAAGATTAAATGGCTTATTGACTGCAACAGGACAGAGGCGTCAAAAATAAACTTGCTGGGAGAGTCACCTTCAGATGTCATCCGAACAAGGAGATTTCTGAGACACAAAAGGGAGGGATCACAAAGTTTGCAAATCATTGTGATTTAATTTTATATCAAGAAAGATTTCAAACATAGTTGCCACAGATCCTTTGCACTTTTACTTGACATCCTTTTCAATATTTACCTCTGCATGAATGGCTGGAAAACAGCAAGAGAATCCTTATTTAAAATGTCAATATAGAACACACCATATTGAACCAGCAATACATGTGTGGTGTAATACATGATTAAATGTTTAAATGCCATATTTTGTTTCTCTATGAAAGATTCATAAAGGCCAGATAGTGACTGAGAGCACGTAGCTGAAAATGCATAAAGAGAATAGTGGTTTCACAGTGTAACAATTGATCAACCACTCTCCCCACTGAAATCACAGAAATTAACTTAACTATAAGTTTCTCCCCCACTCTTTGTTGGTGGGCAAGGTTTTAATAATTTATAGGAACTCAAGAGCATCCATGGACACAAGATTGAATTTTTCAAATGCAGTTTATCTGGCTCATCCAGCTGGAGGTCTCTGGAGGTCCATTTTGCAGCTTGTCAATATGCTTTGCTCCTATAGGCTGTGACATTAAATTAAATAGGTTATTGACTGACAGGTGACTAGCAATGGGACTGCCGTAATGCACACTCACTTGCACAATGACTCAACCTGCCAAAAAGTCTGATCCATAAATCAGAGAATAATAGGTCCTTATTTTTGTCTTGTTTTTAAACTCTGTAGGATTAGTTTGTTTTTAATTTTCTCTGACCTCTTCACTTTTTCAGAAGCAATCACAATAGAAATCCCACTGCATCCCCCATAATGCTTGTCACTGTAGTTATATTTTTTAGGGGAAAACATGGCATGTACAGTGCTGCAAAAAAGCCCTTATTCCTCTTGTGGTTTTCTTAATTTTGTTAGAAGTTAACCATTTAAAAGGTGGACACTTCACTGACAGAAGATGTTGAGGGTCACCCAATGGTTGTGTGTAGGAACCTTTCTTTGGGACTTAGCATTTTGCTCCATCAAATGTCCTGATTGGACTTCCTGCTCTGATTCAGCCACATGTTGCCCAACAGCTCATGGCTATGGCTGCTGTCCATACTCTAAGGCTGTGTGCTGTGCTGGCCTAGTCCACTGCTGTCCATCAGGGTTTCACTGTAATCTGGCCGCTAAAACGTGCATGAAAAGCCAGCCGTGGGTGAACATATCAGTTGGGGAGGAGGCTGGAGAGACTCCACATACCTCAAAGCTGTCTCTAACATCATCTGAGGGCGTCAAAAACGATTTACCCGACCACATAGGTAGTGTCTACTGTGACCAGAAGACTGTCTGTCCTGAGCGTACAAAATGTTGCAGACACCCTAAAGGTGCTTGGTTCTGTTGCCTCTACTATCCTGGAAACTGTTGCCTTGATGGCTACCATTGTTGTCCCTATGGTTATGACTGCGATTTCACCTACACTCGCTGTATCAGAGAAGGCCTCAAGTATCCATTTTCCTACAAACCAGCTCTGTCAGTCCCTGCCTCTCTCCTTTTAATGAGCGAGAATAAAGGGAAGATACAAGAGACACAATTGGCCATGCTGACGGACACCAGTAGCAAATCTGAGAGGTGAATCTCCTCTTGCTGGATCACCAAGATATTTCAAATAATACAGCCGACAGTTTCAATTATTGCTCAACTCTTCCAATAAACTTTTATAATGCTCAAAAAAAAAAAAAAAAAAAAAAAAAAAAAAAAGAAGTTAACCATTTCATTGTATATTATTCGGAGCTTTGCATATTGGTTATGTTCAAATTCCTTACTTTTTGAAACGCAAACTTAAAAAATTCAAAGTAACTTTGGGTCCGAATGAAAGTTTCCTTACATAGGGATGAACAAATGGATGGACAAATAGATGGATGCATCAAACCAAACTTTATTTAGAAAGCCCTTTCCATACGAGAAATGCATCAAGAAGTGCTTTGCAGATTAAAATTGCCTCACATTAAACACATTCCCATCCCTCCCCACAGATTAAAAAGCAAGATTCTAGTTATAAATATAATGTATACAGTACAGAAATGTAAGATTAACTAGCAAAACACTAATAAAATACAGATAAAATATAATCAAATAAAATATGTAAAGTAGCTTAAACAAGACTATAATAAATAATAATCAGGTAAAACATATACTAAAAAGGCCTGCTCTTAAAAACATGAACATTCTCTGTGGATGTATGAAACATAGAAATTACTTAAAAATCTGATTTTCCACACCTTTCTGCACTGTGTATGATTCACAATCATCAGGATAAAGGGATATCAATAATTTGTAAATGGTTCTAACAAAATGTAAGAAACTGCACAATATATTGTTCTCTTGTTGTAAATTTTACCTTACTCCATACTATTTTTATTTTTTTAACGCATGTGAGAATATGTATGCTCCCACTTACCTCTACCTGCTGGTGTGACAGCTGAAATTCCCCACTGTGGAACAAGAAAGCATAAAGGATATTATCTAGAAGTCTGAATCACACAGAATACATTATATATACAGTGAAACATGTTGGCTCCAGCGAAATGTTGATGCTTGCTTGTACAGCAACACTAAATCAAGAGAGTTAATGAGGATTAAGAATTAATACAGGCTAGTATTTGAAGAAAACCTGTTAAGACGTAAATAGTTCAAATTTAGTACATTCATTTGTAGCCAAAGGAATAACCATGTGGTTTTGATCAAAGCATTGATGTTACAATGGCCCATTAAAAGTCTGGACATAAATCCAAGTGAGAATAGGTAGGAAACACTTAAAAATAGAAGATCGCAGACACTTTGACTATTATTTCGGCAGCTAACCTTGTTTTTTCGTGTGTTTTTCTATCCATGGAAACTACACCTGGTATGGTATCCTACTTAGTTAAAAGGGGTGAAGATGATGCTCCCAGTAACTGAAGATCTTACACGTCCCGTTATAAACTTTTTACTCTCTTTAATATAAAAAGTGCTCTTACATCGATTCATTATGTTATTTCTGTTTCTGTGCTCTGTTTTCTCAAACCCCCAGGCGGTCGTGGTAGATGGCCGTTCGTACTGAGTCACGTTCTGCTTGAGGTTTCTTCCTATTAAAGGGTGAAATTCCCTCTCTAACGTCACTATGTGCTTTCCAGTACGAGGGATTGTTGAGAGGATTGCTGTGGTTGGAGTCTGCATCAACGGGAATGTTTGACTCGAGATAATCTGCTGTGATTGCTCAAAAATAAAATGCTTTAACTGATGTAATGTTTGTATGATTGTATTTGAATTACTTTTTTGTAAAGTACCTTGAGATGACATATGTTGCGAATCAACAGTATACAAATAACTAAATTGAACTGAACTTAGTGTCCAATCTGACAAACCTTGAGCGATTTTGCAAAGATTAATTAACTCAATAATGGCAATAACTGATAGGTACATACTCCAAAAGATTATAGTATTATAATTTTCGTTCTATTTCACAAATTAAGTACTAGCTAATACTGCTTTGTCACAAAAAATACTTTTGCAAGACACTGTAGACTCTTTTAGTTGACACCATGTTGGTTGGATCGCCAACCCCGTCACATAATTTTTTATTCATTAGACAAAACGTAGTTTTAGTTTCTGAATCTGCAACACTTCTCATGCTCCTGTAGCTTCCAACAGATTCTTGATATTCTGTATTAAGGCAGAACCTAGCTCAGAAAGTGTTACAAGAAATAATTAATTTTGAAATATGAGAAGTTAAACTAAAATTAATTACAAAGTAATGACAATTAGACAAAAAGAAATACCAAAATCACTTTAAGAGATAGATACAAACAAAACCAAGTTTTTTCTCAGCTTAAAGCTGCAACTTGTTTTGCTCATTAAATCGATTGTTTTTGCCTTAATATCAATACAGAATATATTTAAACTTAACATTTTTGAAATGTTTCACTACTGCACTTGTAGAAACAACCGCTATCTATGTTTATATGTAACATTGCCTACTGCTGGAAAAAAAAATAAATAGCACTGTTGGAAAAAGGGAAGTAAGAGGGAAGACAATTACAGAGAGCAGCCATTTTTTTTGTGCTGTCCAAAAGTCTTGGCAGTGGTTTGTTTGATGGATGCAAGGCCACCAGCTTGACGGTGAGGTGTGTTTCAGTGCTGGGACATGCATCCAGCCAAATGTAATCTGCCTAATGTTGTGTAGATATTGCTGCATTAATGAAAGAACACCACATTGCAGATTTCCTCCATGTCGGCCCCAGAGCAAGGGGAGGATGCTGGTTAAGAATAATGATATTGTGAAGCTGGCATGTGTAGATGGAAAGGAGAAGGACATATATTACAATAAATCTAGTTCAGAAGCTAAAACTGCAGCATTATGGCTCATTGAAAAAACATAAAAAACTAAACTGTGTCTTTCGCTACATTGACCAAGCAGCAGGATGCTCAGTTACACCAGTCCAGATGAGAAATAACTGGCTTACAGATAACTGTGCAGCTGTAGAGTTAGGAAATACCTAAAAGCCCAACAAGCTGACATTTTTACAGACATTTTAAGATACTTCCCTTTCTGAGGTTTTGTATCTGAATTTTTTTATTTTCTACTACGGGACATTTTGTACTTACTATGCATCAAGGGTGTGATTCGTAACCGATTTTTTAAATTTTTTATACTCTACTCATTATATTCTGTAGGGAAATGTAGATGGAACTTTATTTATTTGTTTATGTAAGGAGAACTTGTGGTATTTGCAGGGCTAAGGAACCACAGATTCTCATGAATAACCAAATAACATTTTATTTGTAGAGCACTAATCATGATAAAATCTGAACATAGTGATTTATATGATAAAAATAAATAAATATGAATAGATAAAAACAAAAAAATTAGAAGAAAAAAAACTGAATTGCTCTTCGGGGACATTAAAGATTTTAAAAACAAACAAGGAAAACAAATGATGAATATCATCGTTTAGTGAAGAACCTCAAGCCTGATCCTATGGGTAGCCAAAGTCAAGCCTATCTACTTCCGGACGATGGGTTCCCCTACAGTCCCAAAAAAAAGAAGAAAGAATAAAAAGAAGAAAGCAGCATTAAACATGGATAAAACCACCATAAATTTGGAATGTGGAAAGTTGCAGCTCTGCTGGGGGAGAAATAGTCGGTTGAGTGAGAGTCAGCATGCGGCACAAGCTCTACAAGGTCTCGGGGAAGTGCTACCTAATGTTAGCTACATGACGGCATATATGAGACTTCTGATTTATAGTCATTGCAATTATAAATTTTTACAAGCAAATAAATAAATAAAACAAAGAAGAAAACACACATTATAAGTCATCATTTAAATTGAGGTGTGTGATTTAGGGGGTATTACAACACATACAAGAAAATCACTTTTATTGCTCCATTGACTTTCATTCATAATTTTTTCAGCCAAGAGACCCATTGGCCGTACGGACGGGGAGGAGACTTAGGCTCCACGTTGTATATTATTTTGTAGAAATGTTGTAAACGTCTGGGAAATCTGACATAGAGTATTAACTTTTTCTCAATGTTTTCCTGGAGATGACAGGGTAGCATCTGACAGCTCATTGGACAGGCAATGAAACTTCTGCTGATTGGTCCTTGTCTGAAGAGCAACTGCAATCAATAGTTGAACTTTACTCAACTTTCTAGGTTCGCGTCGCACGCCTGCGAATGCACAATACATGCACAAATGCAAAATTTCACATGCAGGATTTTCAGGCGTCGCTTAGCAGCAGGGAGACTCACGATAATACATTTGACAAATTTGACAAATTTAAACATGTCCGATTGAAAATGAATGGAGATGAGGCGACGTCGTCTCCCAGATGCTGAGCCCATAAGGTTGCAGTGCAGAGCCACGTCCACCACGACAAACGCGATCCCAATGGCAGCGAGCTCCGTGGCTAAATCGGCAGAGCTCCCACTGTGAAAGAGCCCCATGAAGGACAGAATTATAAATCTGTAAATATTTGAGACCCTCTCTGAAACAAACACCAGATATACCTTAATATGCACAGTGAAAACCATATTAGCACTACTACACAAGCTAATATCTACAGTCTTCCTTATTTTTGCTCTTATGGGTTCAGCCAGTAAGTGCCAAACAAAATAAATGGCACTGCAGGATTGGTTGCTTTGCAAACCCCAGTCAATAGCATGTCAATTAACATTGCAGCTATGTATTTTATCCTCCCAAGCTGAATTTCCCTTGGAATATTTTAAATATGCTCCATGAGACAATTCATGAATAGGCAGATATTCCACACACATTTCGGACTCACATTCCAGATGATCAGATGTCAAATATTTAAAGAACCACTCTGTAACGTTTACTCAATAAAAACTTGTGTTTTCTTAAAGTTTATGGGACACAACACAATTTTTTATGTTCGTTTACGGAGCTGTCAGTACATGGGAGGGCCCTCCTGCTGCTTACCACACCATAGAAATTTTAACCTGCGGTCCACTTCTGACTGACTCAATTTTGCTTTACGGCAGTATGGTACGCACTACCTAATGATATAAACAAACCAGCGGTTTTGAGACTTGAACCATGGCAGATTCATAAAAGAAACCAATGAAGACATTATCAAAAGAAGCGAGGTAAAGAAACTGGGCTGTAAGAGCTGAAAGCTGTCGGAACTTCACTGCTGTAGAAGGCTTGTTAAGGATTAATACGGGGGTGCTTCAGTTCTGTGCCCGTTGTGAATCATGGGTAACGAAAATTTGCAGCATGCTGAGCCGCTGAGCTGTAGGTTGAAACTCATGTCCAGGCTGTTCCCCTGTTACGTCGTCCTCGATAACCGCATACCTCTTGTGGTTCCTGCTGCCTGCTCACTCATAGAGCAGAAGGATGGGAGAAGACGCAGGTTAGAGAAAACTTCCTTCCCTTGACTGCTGTGAAAGATCTTTTCTGTTGCTAAGTTTAGGACAAAGTACAATTATCTTCTAAAACCCAGTGTTACAACCTTTTAGTTGTTTTTGTTTTTTCAGCTGCTGTGAGAGAAACATTAGAGATACAGCAGAATGTATGGATGCTGAACTAGTCGTGTTGCTACTGGATAAGTAATTAATAAATGTTTGTTCCGGGGTTATTTAGTCTTGATGGTGTCATACATTTCCAGGGAAACTGTTTGACGGTTTACCAACTGACAAGCCATTAGTTTGATGTTTAGTTATTTTGGCTGCCGAGCTTGTAAAACTGTCAGCACATTTGTTCAGATGCGGTCCATAGAGATTTGTTTTTACGAAAGTGATGTAATTTTGCAAGCCTTGAGAGGGCGACAGAGGGAAAATATCTGCAAAGTTACGGAGTGTGTATTTAATACCCAACCTGTGTCTCTTTTAAAAATAAACTAATGGAGTATAAAAGATATAGGCTGCAGTGGCAGCCCACAATGTAAGGATAAGAACAGCTGACTGAATATTATGCAGTTTGTGTAGATGTTGGAAATATAACACCACCTTTCCTGAACAAATAGTATACTTTATGACCAGATCTTCATTTATAAATTTTACAGCCTCAGCATCCCCTGCCCAGATATAATGATACAAACATAATGGTAGGCTGGTCTCTGACAAAAGTTGGAGTCCTTTTCTGTCAATCTCTTACTTAGATCAGGCTAAATATCAATTGTAAAACCTCAAAATAATCACACTTAAATACAATATTTATGAAACATGACAGGACTGCCTCAGCAGATGGGAGTGCTATGTTTTCAGAAATGCTTTACAGTATTAAAAGCTAGAAAGACTCAATCCCTGACATCCAGGAAAGACAAAGCATTTCAAAAACGATCAGTAAGAAAAAACGTAAATTAAGAATTTCCAATCTGTGAGGCTTTATTCTGTTTTTGTTTTTCTTTGTTGCCACTACTTGAACAAACTTAATTGTCCAGGCTGAAAGAAGCTAGACAAAGGGAAACATGCATCTCCTCCTCCTTATTGCCTTTTTTTGTATTTACTTTTAATTTGTATCGATCTTTCACCTGCACCTCAATTTTGCTGATGTCAGAAAGGTGAGGGAGCATTACAATATACAATACTTTTTTTCTGCTCTCTTATCGTAGAGGAAATGAAAAGCAAATGACACCTTTGTCCAGGACGTGAGATCGTCCAGGCGGAAGGGCTTTGAAGCACAGGGTGAAATTGAAAAGGTTGCAGGTTCACATCCCCAGACAATGCTGGTCCTTCTGCCTCCACTCCTGAGGCTCACAGGAGATTAGAGGAGCAAAAGAGATAAGGAGCCGCAGTGGCTAAATGTTTTTTTTTTTTTTTGAAAGGGGGATCGACAAATTGGAAAAGCTGAAGTGCTCTAGTTAGCCAGAAGACAGACAAATAGAATCGGACTGGCAAAGCAAAAGCATAAAGTGAATCACTCAGACCTGTCCTTGCCTGGATTGTGCATAAACTGGTCTGCTGGTTCAAAGATAAAAATAATAATAAAAAAAGTGGGTATAGGCGATCAATAGAGAAACAGCAAAGCTTCAAAATGGGATTTTTTAAAATTATTTTATGTGTGCCAGTGGGAAATTATGTCTGAGGTAATGACAATATTTTTAATCTTAAAAACCTTTCTGTGTATGGAAAATTGTGCACACAGCAAAAATTCATATAGTACATAACCATTTAGAAATTATCTTTAGATGTGCAACTTTTTAATTTTTTTCTTGACCCGCATTAAATAGGACGGTGCATGCAGCATGCCTTCTAAATAGGTGGAGCTTTACGGAAATGAAGGATCAAAGTGCACCTTGGCTCCCACACAAGCAACACAAATGTTGGTACTCCTCTGAGCTACACAGTGCAGACCCTCACAAACTCCCCACCCTGATGGATATCCACATAAAAACAAACAAGCTACACACTACCATATGTGTCGTTTCTGTAATTGGATGAGCATCAAAATGTTTTACAGATTACTCATCTGGCAAAATGAAAGAAATATTCCTTGTACTTGAATTGGTAATAATAATTTCAAAAATACTTTTCCGAAATTAGCAAATGCTTTCACACTTTCTAATTTTTTACATGCTGTCATAATTAGGGATGCAACGGTAACAATGTTTCCAAACTGATAAGATGGGTAGCCTAAGTCTCCTCTCCTTCCGGTCGGCCCGTGGGTCCCCAAACCGAAACAATACTGAATGGAATTCAATGAAGCGATAAAAGTTATTTTCTGGTCCGCTTCGTCTAACATCCTGAATCACACATATGTTGTACTTCGATTTAAATGATAACTAATGGTGTACATTTCAAATGTGTTTGTCGAGTGATCTGGGATTTATTTAATTGTAAAAAATGTGCATTTAAAATGCCTACAAATCAGAAGTCGCATATATGACATCATTTGGCTAACGGGAACTAGCACTAGCTATAGCACGTAAAACACTCACCTAGAGCTTGTAAAGCTTCTCCTCCATGATGGCTCTCACTCCACCGACTGCTTTACCCCCGACATAGCTGCCACTTTCCACATGGTCAGATTTACAGAGTTTTTCTCCGTGTTTAATGCTCCTTTCTTCGGCCTGGAGGCTAGAACACCAGTTTCCTTCTTCTGCAGTTGTAGTCTGCTAAATGTTTTCACACAAAACCTAAAGTAACTTTTGCCTCTGGTCGAATCTGCGTTTTCTCTGCATCAAAATTAATTACTAAAATTCACCGACATCATATGTTCGATCCATGGCACATTTCAAACTGGATATCAAAACTACTTCGTAATTTAAGATATGTGGTCTTCAAGTTCCTCTTTTCAAGTACCTATATACCAGAAATCAAGCTGAATTTATATGTTAATGATTTTTTACATGTTCTGTCTGGCAGTCTAGTAATCAGAATGGATGTCTGTGTCCCTAGTAGAAGCCAAACAGATTTAGTTTCACCAGTGAAGAATTACAGCTTTTGCTGTAATGCTCAATTTTACTTAAATGTGTAAGAAATCATATACCATGTCCACATATAGCCGGGTATCTCACAAAACTGATATATTTTACGGTTTGGTCTGTCATCCACACGTTAACGAAAACGAATCTTTCTAAAAATTCTGGCCAAATTGAAGATGTATGTTTTCTCTGTTTTCAGTGTCTGCATTCGGACAGAAGAAACCGGAGTTTTAAGTGCTGCAACGTCACTATCTATGACAAAAAATGCTCCACCATCACTTGTGCAACACGTTTTCCCACTCAGAAACAGCATTTATGCTCTTAGAGTTGTGTTGGTATTATCGATTGTCCAAGCTCGCTTTTTGCTCGTTTGTTTTACAACCTCTATGACTGCTGCATTCAGAAGTTAAAGATTAGAAAGCTACTCTGAGAGGATAGGTTTTGGGTGAAGTACTGATTCCTATAGTTTTGCCATGTCTATGAATGTGCTTAAAGAGTAACTCACACCAAAATCAACTTTTTTTGTTGATAAACTGTGTAATTGAGTCAATAATAGCACTATCTACATTTCCAATAATTATTTATGTATTTTAGTACATTTTAGTGAAAATATGAATTTTGTATCAAAAACCGTTAGTTTAGAGCCCCAAGTAGTTAAACGATTACACTGCACTGCAAATCACTGGAATTCAAATCCTGCCTTGCTAACGGTTAATCTTGGGTTATTGACGTAGGCTTGAAATAGTGACGACAACAGTTCGGCCGTGGTGGGGTATATAAAATGAGCAGTCTTTGCCAATTCAATTCAATTCAATTCAGTTTATTTATATAGCGCCATTTCACAACAGATGTCATCTCAAGGCACTTTACAAAAAGAGTTATTACAATACAATGTTTAGTGTAGAAATTACAGAACCACAGAAGATTGCGTCGTGGAATTCTCAGCAATCCCTCATACTGAGCAAGCATGCAGCGACAGTGGGAAGGAAAAACTCCCTTTTAACAGGAAGAAACCTCCGGCAGAACCAGGCTCAGCACAAGCGGTTATCTGCCGCGACCGTCTGTGGCTTGGAGAATACATAACAGAGACACAGAAAGAGCAATAGAACTGATGCAGAAGTTTGTTGCAGGACGTGGAGAATTTTCCGTCACTGCAATGCCATCTTAGTCAGGGTCGTCAAGCAGGGCTAATCCGGAGCACCTACTATAATAGAAAACAGGTTAGTGCTTGAATTGACAGCACATCATGCAGTTGGGGAGAAGTAGGAGAGAAAGTAGAAACAGACCCTAATAATGTCCTCCAACAGCCTAGCCTAAAGCAGCATAGCTACTAACATTTACCTGTCTCCTAGCTACTAGGAGACCTGGCTACCAACACTCTGTCTGAGTCCTCCTGACCCGTGGACGGTTTGTAGGGCCGGTAACGGCCCCCGTCATGCCGGGGTCTTCTCGGAGTCGGGTTGTTTGAGAATGCAGCCCAAAGTCGGGGTTGGTAAACTCCATCTAAGGCTAAATACCGGCACGAGACCGATAGTCGACATATCTTAAGGAAAAATAGACAGAACTGAGAGGACAGAGTTGAAGAGGGCGAGAAACGTTTAAGAGATAAACGGGTGGGGTCCGCACAGTCTGCCCGGGGGATTCAACCCGGCAGGTAATGGGCGGCCGCACTGTGCGGGAGGATCCCCTTGAGGGACCTCTCTCCGGCGCTGGCTGGCCCCTGTGGGGCGCATTTCTTCCGCGGCGGTAAGCCGCGACCGGCTCCGGATCTTTACCTGGCTTACATTAATCTATCTCTACCTAGCTACTCTACCTAGCTACTCTAGGAAATTAAAGTTGGAAGAGCTTCTTTAAAATTTGCTACAGCGTTGTCTGATAACGTTCTGGTATAATGAAGTTTTCTTTCAGGTTTGATATGATCCATTAGAGTAAGTTTAAAAGTGATAAGGAAATGATCAGACAGGATAGGGTTATGTGGAAAGACTGTTATTTCTTCACAGTCAATGCCATAAGTCAGCACAAGATCTAAAGTGTGGTGACAAGAATGTGTTGGTCCCTGCACATTTTGAGTAAAGCCTATTGAGTCTAGGATAGTGTTAAAAGCTGTATTTAGACTATCACTTTCATTATCAACATGAATATTGAAGTCTCCGACTATAATGACTTTATCAGTGTTTAAAACTAAGTCAGATAGAAAATCTGAAATCTGATCTAAAAATTGAGAATAAGGTCCTGGTGGATGATATAAGACCACAAACAAAAGTGGCTTTACTGCTTTGTTATGTGTATGAGGAAAGCTAAAAACTAGATGCTCAAAGGAACTGTAACTATTATTTTTTTGGAGATTAATTAGTAAATCGGAATGAAAGATAGTTGCTACTCCACCTCCTCGACCAGTACTTCGAGGGACACTAAAGTTTAAGTAGCTAGGGGGAGTTGACTCATTTATTGTGACATGGTCCTCTTCCTGCAACCATGTCTCTGCAAGACAAAACAAATCAATATTATTTTCACAAATTAAGTCATTTACTAAGAGTGTTTTTGAGGGGAGAGATCTTATGTTTAGTAAACCACATTTAATTGATTTGTTTTTATGTTCAGTCCGAGTTTTATTTATCTTTATGAGATTTTTATACTTTGCTCTAGTAGCATTAACTTTTAATTCATTAGTTTTGGGTAGTGGACGGGAAACTATCTCTATAGGGTAGTGGGTGGGTGGCAGTCCCTGTTCCTTGACCTGGACTCTGGGTTCCCTGATCTGGACTCTGGTTTCCCTGAGCTCGACTCTGGGTTCCCTGAGCTGGACTCTGGGTTGTCACGGCTTTGGGGAACTAGAGATAACCCTATCAATGTTCCTGGAAAGAAGCGAAGCTCCGTCCTCGGTGGGATGGATGCCGTCTCTACGTAACAGTCCAGGTTTTCCCCAGAAGGCCCCCCAGTTATCAATGTAGCCCACATCGTTTTCTGGACACCACCTTGACAACCAAAGGTGGAACGAAAGCATACGGCTGTACATGTCATCGCTAGTACGATCAGGCAGGGGACCAGAAAAAATTACAGAGTCAGACATCTTTTTGGCAGCCCTACACACCGAAGCTACGCTAATTTTAGTGACCTCCGACTGCCGTCGCCGGGTGTCGTTGCCACCAGCATGGATAACGATCCTGCTATACCGCCGTTTGTCCTTGGCCAAAAGCTTCAGATGGGACCTAATGTCCGCAGCCCTGGCCCCTGGAAGGCATTTGACGGTGGTCTTTCGTGTCTCTGGAGCCACATTCCTAACTATGGAGCTGCCAATTACAAGAATCGGCCTCTCCTGCTCGGCGGGTGCGTCGCTGAGCGGGGCGAACCTATTGTTCAGAGAAAGGGGCTGGAGGTTGGCCGCGGACTGGGGTCTGGCGCTAGTCTTCCTACGAACAGTCACCCAGCTCGCCTGAGGTCCCGGCTGCACGGGAGCTGTTGAAGGACGGCTAGGTCCTGTCCTAGTTGACTCCGCGCTAGCTACTGCTGGGCCTGGCTGTTCTACAGCGCGGAGCCGGGCCTCTAGCTCAGAAACCCTCGCCTCCAAAGCTACAAAAATGCTGCACTTATTACACCTACCAACTTCACTAAATGAGGCGGAGGAGTAACTAAACATCTGACAGAGAGAGCAGGAAAGAGGAGGAGGTGTAGAGAGAGATGGAGGGACAAGAGAGAAAGCTGCCGAAGCCATGCTAGCCGTAAAGCTAAGCTAACCAAGCGGTACCTTACCTTACCTAAAAACAAAGTAATTAACCCAGTAAAACGCTTAAAGAGTCCTAAACCGTGAAGAAACTTAACGTTTTAATGTGTTTGTGTGTTAAGCAACTCAGAAAAAACTTATTGACAGAGAAAGTTAGATCAGTTCAAGAGAGAGAGAAACACCGACTTGCTACAAACGAGTTAGTCACAAAACAGGAAATGACGCGATACGTCTTACCAACGCGATACGTCTCCACGCTCACAGCAACTTCAAAATGCTTGCTTTGCCACCCCTCCATAGCGAGGTGCCATGAACTGCCTGCAGCACAATCAACTCCAAACCTGGGTGCTCCGTTATGTAGGTGGTTACCCCTATTTGCTGACATTTGCTCATTACTTATGATAAAGGAAACAACTGATATCAGTAAATGGAAAATAAAATCTGGGCTAAAAGTTCATTTTTAATGGAATAATTGTGATGGTGTGTTCCTGAATGTTTCTCATCATGTTTGGATACATCTCTTTGCAACACACATTTTCGTTTGCGGACAAGGACGTACAGAGGCCGCAGGTGAACCTGTAGAGGGAGGATCACACAAAATAACTCGAGCTAATTAATATTTAGCAAGGCAAGGCAATTTTATTTATATAGCACACTTTCAACACAAGGCAATTCAAGGTGCTTTACATGATTCAGTGATAAGGATACCAAATAGATGGTTACAGAAGCATGCAAAAAAAAACAGAGTCATATAGGTTTAACAGATAGACACAATCAATAAATAAGAAAAGATTATGTAAGGAACAAATTTATGCAATATATATTAAAAACAGATAAAACACAAATTTATGCAATATAGAATAAAAACAGATAAAACACAATAGATTAAAAAGTAAATAAAAAAACCACGAGAATCAAATAGTGATCAGAAAGCGCAATTTAGGGCTCAAAGGCAGCTCTGAATAGTAGAGTTTTAATCTTTGATTTAAAAGAGCCTAACAATTCAGCATTTTTGCATTCTTCTGGAAGTTTGTTCCAGATTTGTGGAGCATAGAAGCTGATAGCTGCCTCTCCTTCTTTAATTCTAATTTTATAAATGTTAAGTAAGCTCAAGTTGGAGGACCTGAATGGTCTGCAGGTATAGTGACAGCAGATCACTAACATACTTTGGTGCTAAACCGTTCAGTGATTTATAAACTAGTTGGAGTATTTTAAAGTCTATTCTCTGAGCTGCAGGGAGCCAGTGTAATGACTTAAGAACTGGGGTGATGTGTTCTATTTTCCTAATTCTAGTGAGAAGACGGGAACCAGCGTTCTGGATCAGCTGCAGTTGTCTGATTGCTTTTTTAGGTAGACCTGTGAGGACGCTGTTGCAGTAATCAATTTAGCATTAGATTTGGCCAACAACAGTGTACCACTCTGAGACGGCACCCATTCTATGCCGCGATGCTGCTACAGGCTTGGCATCTGCTGCTGCTCCGGGCAGAGAACGGGACAACAACCCAATACGATATGGCGTCGCTCCCCTCCTCCACAGAACCTATCTCCCTTTACTCTGTTCCCTTTGTTGAAGGAAGTTGAGGAAAAAAAAAAACTCAACCTCCACATTATTTCCAGGCAAAGGAGCTCACATTACTATGGCTCTCTGCATCGTTCTGGCAGTCAGTGACCCTGCGCTGCACTGCTGCCTGCAACATGTCAGTCACAGCTCAGACCGCGCCCATCCCTTCATCTCCCCGCGTTTTCCTGGTCTACCAGGCAACGCCTCCTTTTGAGCCGTTTTTCAAAGATAACTGTGGGCGGGGGTGAGTTACTCTTTAAAAACACATTTATCTGGATATTTGTGGAAGGATTTTTTTAAAACAACTGAGGGAAAATATACATATGTGAGTGTGTGTGTGTTTGTGTGTGTGTGCGTGCGTGTGTTTTTTTTTTTTTTAACGACTACGTGTGTACATGGCTTTAGAAGGTGCTTTGCGTTTTTTTCAGATATTATGGACATGGAGATAGAAGATAAAGGGAACAAATGAAAGAGGATAGAGAGAGGTAGGACAAAAACGGAAAAAAGGGAGAGGATGACTTGAAGATATCAGAGAGGAAGGGGTACAAAGAAAATTCAAGAAAACAACCTAGTCTGCTTCTACATCTGCAGAATGACGGAGAGAAGGGAAAAATATGTTAAATATTGTGTCTATGATTTTAAAAATTAATTCTTCTCAAATCGAAATCAAATTACTTCAATAGGTGGTTGTGGTATCATTTCAGCATGAAGTCATAAGTGGGTAAAAGACATTCAGAAATGTTCACAAACAAGAGAGTCTGAATATGGCATGAGTAATGAAAGGACTACGTTGACTATTTCACAAGTAGCTGATCTACTAAAAAAGTCTTATGGATTTAAAGAGAATAGTCAAAAAAAATTTAAAATATCAAGTGAGTGGTGGTTGTGTGGATGAAAATGCCTTGCTTATGTGAGGAACAGTGGAAAATGAAAAGACTCGTAACAGAATGACAGGAAGAGCTTTAGTAACACTGGTCACAACCAAAATATGCAAATACCATCTCTGAACACACACCACTTTGAACCCTCAAGCAGAAGGGCTACGTATAATATTTTTATATATAATGGTTTGCACAGAAGAATGAATTAGGAGAAGTGTCGGATCATGCATGGAAAGAAAGGAGGGCAAGTTGACAAAATTACATTTTCCATTACATAGTCCAGTGTGCATTGTTCTGTCTTGTCTTCTATGTCCCCAACCTGATATTTGAATTAGCAGTTCTAAATGACAGGACCACCTAAAAGAGGAGCCTACAGGCCTTGCTCTCCCAGGGTTTCAAAGGCCCAGCAATCTGGATGCTGCTGGCTGTCAGAGAGTCGATTGGAACGTGTGGTGGTGAGATAACCTGTACGAGACAGAGCCCAAAGCCGTGTGCCTCTTTGACAGGCTTATTAACGGGAAACCGCTCAGGAAAAAAAAAAGCCCCATATCGGCAGAGGGATCAAGGGAGAAGAAACCTTCCCTTATCACCAGGACACCAGGGATTAAAGCCTGCCCCGCACTGATAAATTAATTATTCTCTCTTATCTCTCATGTTTAAAGACTGTCAGACAAACTCACCTGGAGCCATAGTGCTGGACAGCCTGTGTGACTGTAAGAGAAAGAAACATGTAGCTCATTCCTGGGCTCATCTTGTTCTGTCAGAATATAGTTTTCATTCAGCTTGTTGGTTGAAAAATGAAAACAAAAATACAACAGAAATACTTTTAAGTATACTGTTATGTTTTAGGAGATACCAGTTAAACTCTGCAGAAGTGTTGAAAATAAGTACTGGATAAGAGATTACTCCAAATATGAAATCGCAAAAAATGAATTAAAAAATGATACTGTTGTGAGTCTGGAGATTTGGTTTATGTGTTGGTTCTGCATTAGCATCAGTTCCACAAGGGATCCACTGGAGGGTGCAGCAGACGCACCAGTCTCAGCTTGCATGGGTGGAGACTTGCAGGTGTGCAAAACCACGAGCACACCTGCAAATCGGAGATTTTGCTTTTGCTGTAACATTCTAGCCCTTTGTTATTTTGCCAGTATTTTCCACAGTTATTCACAGAGCCTCACCTTTTCTTTGTCGTCCTCCTCCAGGTAGGCTTCTGGTTTCAAGTCCCCTCACTGCCTAGCTCTAGATCCTAGTGATGGTGACGTGAAGCCTTTTGAACCAATGATGCTTTCAATCCATTTGAAAAAGGTTAATTGCTCGATGCTTCAGAACTGTATGAGGACACCTGCTGGTGAAGGTATTGTATTGTATAAGATGATAGGATGATTTAACATTTTGGGTTAAAAAATTATTTAAAAAGCCTCTCTGCTCCAGCTTGTGGTCCCCAGCTGTTTCCTGAAGTTCCCAATCACTTCCTGGATCCACAATCCTTATCATTTCAGTAAACCTTTTAAAATATTTCTGGTATCCTGAGAGTTTCATGCATGTGAGTCAAACAGATTTCTAAAACCATGACAGATACTCAATTAAGTCTAATTCATAAAGCTTGAAAATAATGCTAGAGCATCGGTATGGTGGGAAAACAGAAGGTATCGTTTAGCATCTGATATACGGATTAAATTTGCATCACAGGTGTACCCATTACAATTATTTTTACAATTATTCAAAACAATAATGGTGGATGTCTATGTAGCAATCCTGTTGTTGCCCAACGAAACTCTTAAAATGTCTTGGTTTGCTGGAAATTATTTGTGAGTCTTGTTTATGCATTTAAATGCTGCAGCCTGCTGATTGCACAAACATCATACCTCATCACTGTATATCTTAATTCGACCAACAGAATCAGCTTGATCTGATTTCTAGAGAGACTATGTGTTTATTAACACAGCAGACATTTGTGCAACCTGGCTGCAGAAAGAGATGTTGGCCAATTAAAGGCTGGCTCCCATTGTTAATATTTGTGTCTATCTTGCAGTTGCAGTGTTGGTTAGCGAGGTTGTGAGTGTGTTGCACCTGAAGTAATCGCTGCAGATTGTTGCAGTTTGCTTTCGCATTTCATCTGCCCATTCCAATAGCTTTTTTTTTGACAGCTAGCAACAGAAAAACGACATTTGCCTCAAAAGGGGTATGAATCCGTAGCCTGGGTGTCAGCCGAATTTATTCCCGCCCACAACATGGTCTGGAAGTTCGGTCTGGCATTCCTCCGTTGAGGAGCAATTGTGCCCGAACAAGATCTATTCGTACCAATCAAATCGGGCTTACGATGATTGACAGGTGAACAACAGTAACGTAATCAACTGTTCTTTCCAGGGTCCCGTTGCTGTGCAACTCCGGTCGGGAAATATTACATATCTAGGTATCCATATCCACCAAGACTGGCAGACTTATCAAAGCTAAACTATGTCCCACTTTTAAAAAAAGTGGAAGATGATCTGGCAAGATGGAAATCCCTTCCAATATCACTTAGTGGAAGGGTAGCTACAATAAAAATGATGGTTTTGCCTAGAATCAATTATTTATTCTCAATGATCCCAAGCAAACCATCACCTGATTGGTTTAGATCTCTGGACTCTTCTGTCTCTAAACTTCTTTGGAAAGATAAACCCCATGTATCAGCTTAAAAATAATGCAGAAGTCCAAAGATAAAGGAGGTCTAGACCTACCAAACTTTCGTCATTATTTCTTGGCCGACAGGCTCCAATACACATCAAGATGGGTAATACACAGTTCTCTCGATGAGTCCTGGGTAGATGTTGAACAGACACTATGCAATAAGATAAAACTTTCAGATCTACAATTTATTAGCTCAAATATAAAACAAAATTAATGTTTTAAAAGTATTAGCATGAGCTCCTCTCTGACAGCTTGGTGGGAATTTCTTAAAAAGACAGAGACCTTACTAGTCCCATGCAGGCGTACACCCATCTGGAATAACCCGGATATCTTACAAAAAAATGCATTATCAACTTTCCAAACTGGAGTTGTAAAGGAATTGAATACCTGGAGCACATATTTGATGGAACAGACTTTATCCCATTTAATACATTGGTTAAACAATACGGAATTAACAAGAATAAATTCTTAGAATATCAACAAATTAAATCAATTAAAAAAAAAAAAATTAGGCTCAATACCGTTGATCTACAAATTCCAGGAAAAGTTTTAGACTTTCTTAATCTTAACCCTCCAAAACTGGTATCTAAAATATACAAAACATTAAATAGAATAGATGAATCAATAGCCCTTCCTATTTTAAAATGGGAGATGGACTTGTCAATCTCATTTGACCAAAACCTCTGGTCTCAGATTTCCTTAAGAACTTTTAAATTTCTTAAAAATCCTAATCTACGATTAATACAATATAAAATCCTTCATAGAGTGCATTATACAGGCCAACGGATGTTCAAGATGGGTTTTACGCCATCTAATGCCTGTTTACAATGTACAAGCAATCTACCAGACAATTATATTCATGCTCTTTGGTTCTGCCCACCTGTCAAGAAATATTGGTACCAGATATGTGAAGACTTATCAAAGTGTCTGAAATTTAATATCAAACCTTCTCCCACAGTTTGCTTGCTGGGAAATTTAGATGAAGTTACCATGGATACAAAGTCTATGCAATTAGTTCACATTGCCTTATGCATCGCTAAGAAAAATATCCTCTTGAACTGGAAAAATAAAAATACTCTGAATATTAATCAATATAGAGATCTCCTTCTGGATTACATTGGTCTAGAAACGGCTTCTGCCTCCACATCTGATCAATCTTTCTGGTCTCCCTTGATCAGCTCCATCACCTAGTGGGGTCGGGCCCTTGATTTTGTTCTGTGGGACACGATTGCCGATGTGGAGTTTAAGGGTTGGTGGTGACTGCTAGGGGTCCTCGGGGTTGGGTCCGCTTGCGGTTGGGGCGGTAGGTGCCGTGAATCTCGCCTGGGGTGGGACTTTGGGGGCTTTGTGTGGTGACTCCTAGTGGCTGCATGCGGCGCCTTAGGGGGGTCGTGCTGGCGGACACTGGTTACTGGCCTGGTGCTGTGCTGCTCTGGGGGGGATCTGGGCTGGGCCTGGGGCTCGGGGCTCTGGGGCGGCGTGCCCCCTGGCCTGTGGCCCTGGCCGGGGCTTGGGGGCTTTCTGTCGCCGGTGCCGGCTGGGGGGGGGCTGTGGTCGGCCGGTGGGCGCTGCTGCCTTTTCCATCTCCCTGGGCTGGTTCTTGTCCCTGGCTCCCTGATGGCCCCTTGCCGCCTGCGCGTCGGGGTGTGGGTTGGCCGCGGCGGGTGGCCGGCATCTCTGGGCCCGATCAGTCAAATTGGCACTGGACATGGCTCCTGGGTCTTGGTCCAAGCACTCTGCGGGGTGCTGGGGTGGGGGCCCTTTGACCGGTGCTGGTCGGCCTCCGCGGTGGACTGACCGGGTGGTGGGGTGTGGGCTGGTGGGTGGGGATGCTGGGTTCGGTTGCCTCCCGGCCATCAGGTGGTAGTAGCAAGGCTGGAGGGTGTCGTCCTGGGGGGCGGATGGCCTGGGCCCCCGTGGGGCTTGGAGGGGCCGCTGCCGTGGGCCCCAACTTGACGTGCTGGGGCCTCCCGCCCCTGGTGGATCGGATGAACGGGGGTGCCTATTGGGGTCAGCAGGGGAACTGGCTCCCTGGGGTTGGCATCGTGTCACCCCAGTTATTTCCTTCCCAAACCCATTTGCCTCTGTCCACCTGCTCCTTCATTCTACCATTCACAAGGCCTTGGGACATGGGCACGTCACTGGGGTGCGGGATGGAGTTTCCGTCTTCGCTACCCGGTGGCGGCCTGGGTCCCAATTTTATTGAGCAACTTAGACACTTACACTTGCAACATTTACATGACACATGCACATGTAGGGACCTGGCGGTGGGTGCGCCTCGGCACTGGAGGCGGGGCCCCTTATAGGGGGCCTCGCCCGTGGTGCCGGTACCCACTGTTTAAATGCATATAGACACTGAGGGCCCGGGGAGGGAGATGGGGGTACCATTATTAAAGCTAGAACATCAGCAGTATTCCCATGTCCCACCCCTCTGTTTTAAGTGCACATTAGAACAACACGCAACAACACCACAATTAAGCAGGGGGAGAGAGGCTGTGGGGTCGTTCCACACCCTTGTTCGTTGGACCATCAGGGGTTGGAGCCCGGGTGGTATATCAGTCCGTCTGGTCGGGGACCTTAGCTGGTGGGCTACTCTTGCCAGGGTGGAGGCCTTGGCGGTGTGCTTGTCCCTGTCCTGGTGGGCAAGGGGTCCATCTCTCGGGTGCAGGGGCAGGGTGCTCTACCGGGGTGTCTGTCCCTGGGCCTGGGAGTATAGAGTATGTATGGGGTGTATGAATGAGTGTACAGCGTCCTTTTTTCGTGTGTCCTGTATTCGTGAGAATGTGTGCACAGGAGAGGGAGTGTCTCTGTCTGTCTATGTCTATGTCTACTTGTCAGGTTGGGTGTTTGGCTACCCTTTGGCCTGGTGCATCTTCTTCCCCTCCGTCACTCCCCGCCGGTGATGGATGCTCCTGCCCGCTGGTCGACGATGGCTCTCGATGCCTGGGGCCGGGGGGTCCCGGTTGCGGGCCGCCTCGGTCCTGGTGCATGCCTGGCTGGTCCTGGGTGGTCTGATGTGTCGGGTGGCCGCTGTTTAGGGCCGACGTCCTCTTTGGATTGACTGGGGCACCTCTTATGGGGGTACCGGGGTTGTAAAGTAGGTTGGTGCAGGGATGTTTTCTTGTATTTTTTATTTGCCTCCCTGTCTTGTGTCGTCGGTTCGCGCCTCTGCTGGTCCAGTTTCTTTTCTTCACCTTCTTCCTTTCTTCCTTCTTGTCTCGGTCTCCATGACTTCAGGAAATTGAACCCCCAGTAATCACTAACAAAGATTTTTTCATAAAAAAAAAAGAAAAAAAGTTACGTAATCAACCACGTCACCAAAGAGCGCCCGGATTGAATTTGTTTAAAACAAAGATATATGCCGATGGAGAACTGAGATGTGTAAATTCTGCCATCGAGTCTGTTCTAGAAGATATTGACAGCGCATTAATTTAAAAAAAAAAATGTTAAGAGACGAACAGATAACGTCCATTGCTCTGCAGAGCAACGTCACACACTTCCATTGCTCTGATGGTTTATAGGTCTATCCAATTGAGTGCAGAAACATATTTTGCCTGGTTTGGTTAAAACACACCCCATAATCACAGTCCAATGGAGTAGTATCAGACTCACATTCTGATTAGAATTGAGTATGGCTACTTCAGGCTAATGAATCGGTAGAATTTTATAGAAGGTGCGTGTTTTGTTTGTTTTTAATAAAACGATTTGTGCAACCAAATGCACAAGACATGAACGCATCTATCTGCAGACGGCATGCACAGCTGAGCAGCCAGTGATGTAAAATGTTAATCTCTCTATGCAACACAAAACATGTGGGCCTATGACTTGCATAAACCTCTCATTAACCTTACATTGGTTTATGCTAAACTAAAGCAAACAAACTGCTACCAGATCTGGGGAGTTACAGACATATTTTTACTTAGGGGTGGAATATCCTTTTGAATAAAACATAAATACCTGTAAAGAGAAGAAACTAAACAATTTAATAGCTTCAGCTAGATTTGTCATGTACATAACATTTGATGTGTGTTTTTTTATTATTTACTCAAATGCTGGGTTTATGGTGTAGAATAATTTTCACCAGACATTTGGGATAAAAGCTCTAATCGGTTATGTTTGATCAGAGAAGAATCTAAAACGAGCTTCATCATTATTTACAGGCCACCATTGTGAAAATATAAAATGACAGCTCCTCACACTAAATGAGATTCTGCTGGAGAGATATTCCTGTGAAAAGGAAGAAATTACATTCAACAGTTGTCCACATACTTGCTCAGAAAAATAAATTGCCACAATGTCAATAAGTCAGTGCAAAGAGCTGAGCTTCCACAGGTAGATAAGGCTATCAGTAATCATCATGAAGAGAAATTGACTGTATTGTATTATAACTAGTACTTAATTTGTTTATAGATTTGGTTATATATTTTTGAATATAATTTGTCTTGTCTTGAAATTACAAAAAAACTTTTCAAATGACAAGTTGTTTATGCATTTTGATTTGAATTCACCACTGAAGTAATATGAGCTGTGGAGCTTTGTTTAAGAAATATTAATTTTAAAAATATATAAGATAATTTTTATGTGGTGCTCTCAATGACATAAAATACACTCGTATGTCCATTGGAACATTGAGATGGGTTGAATCTTTAATTTTACCAGTTAAATGCAGAAACAATATTACTTTCAAAAAAATAAATGTCATGTTTGGTACCACAATACACAATACACACACAAATATGAAAGGCAGACATTGTTTCAGTATCTAAAAAATTCTGCTAACATAAGGAGATTCTAAATTGTAGAAGAGATTTTCAAAGGCATAGCGTGCCTGTGTCACAACACCCTCTGATGTCCTTGAGATAGTTGCTTGAAATCTGTCAGCGGTGCTCACCTCCAGACTGACGGGGCCAGTGTACATGGAGGGTGATTGACAGGGTGGGTGAGTCGCAGGCTTCCCTAGCCTCTCTGCAATAATAGCAAAAACACTGATGCTGGGAATGTTAATGTCCTTCATATTTTATTAATTCAAAATCCATGGGATATCAGCTTGGTGCTTTATGAAAAGAAAACATCAATCTTGCAGAAGTAATGAGTGCAACAGCAGATTGGGGGAAAGGGAGAAAGCAGCAGAGAAGAAGGGGGAGGACGAGGCTTTGAATACCCTCTAGGTATGTATTGAAGGAGATGGAGAAAGCTAATATTTGACTGTCCACTGTTGGGTCTTGTTGGTTAAATGACTGTGCCTCAGGGAAGAAACATGCACAGTGGCTGTTGCTGAGGTGTCTCATCCAGCTCAGTGGAATGATTGCTACACTTTATGTGCATCTGTGAATAGCTGCAAGTTTGTGCACACAATCACATATGCATGCCTGTGTTTTTGGTGTGTGTGCTTTAGTTGCTTGATTGAAGTGTGGGGGGCTTTGTTGTTTTCAAAGCTTGTCACATATTTTTAGGCATCAAATTGACAAGACAGAACAACAGCTGCATTAAAAGTGATGCGTGGTGTTCCTTAAAAGCCTGCATACGGAACTGCCGGAAACAGTCTGAAGGTCACAGCAGAGAAAACAGGGACACAGCTTGTCAGGGTGCTACAATGTCAAAGACAGGTGCCAAGAAAATTTGAAGCAGCTGGTAGAAAAGATCTTAGAAGTAAGTGTAAAACTTTAATGTGCTACAAAAGACTCACCATAATTCATTCACGTCTCTATTAGGCATGGGTTGGTTACTTTTAATAAGAAAAGACAGCTAAAACCCACAAAATTCATAGTTTAAAGCCTTTTTAAAGAGATACTAAAGATAGCACTAATTATTTCACTTGAGAGATAAATTTACATATTTGACCAGGGCCATGTAATTATGATAGATGTTGTAGGAGAGAAGAACAATGGCATGGGAGGGAAAAAGGTTTTTCAAAACAGGCTAAATTATGTTAAGAAATTGAAATGAATTTTGCTTTGATTCTTGTTATTAGACTCAGAAATGTACATGATTTATATGGGCCGTTATTTAAAATGTAAAAAAGGAAAAACTGCAACTTCTGTAGATTAACTTTACACTTACTTTCCAATCTAGGTAATCAGCCTAGATTGGCTTTCTGTGATTCAGAGTATTTCCACACGTAGCCGGGTTTAAAAAAAAACAAAGATTTTCCTCTGCTCCTTGAAAAAAAAAAAATCCATCCACACGTTACCGGATAAATGTGTTTTTCAGCACATTCATAGACGTGGCAAACCTTTAGGGGGCAGTAGTTCTCCCAAATCCTAGGACTGGAGGGACTGTCATGAGTATACTTGTTCAGCTGTAAATGCTTCCGACTAGCAACTGCTATTGGTTGAGAATGGTAAGAAGAAAATATGTTTTCATTTTAAAAGTTTCCAATAATATCATAATATATTGCCAGATTTGTCACTACTACTTTTCTTGAAAGAGTTGCTAGAGCAGCTTGAATAACTGCTAGTAACAAAGTTACTAAGGTGACAACAATGACAGAAAGAACAAACAGAGGTGTGTAGAGAAATGAAGTGTTGCTCCTATGCTTTATTTCAGATTTTTGCCAGTATTTCACTTTCCCCTTGTACACAAATTGTAAATTGCCTGTATTTTGTATTACTTTTTACTTAGTCCCTATGGGACACTACATTCAGTCATTCGCCATTCATGCAGATATTCACACACTTGATAGCCAACTACGTTGTAGCCACAGCTGCCCTGGGGAGCACTGACAGAGGCGAGGCTTCCAGACACTGGCACCACCAGGCCCTCTGATTACCACCGGTAGGCAATCGGTTAAGTGTCTTGCCCAAGGAGAAAACGACCGAGGTAGTCAGGGCCGGGGCTCAAACCTGCAATCCTCTGATTACAAGACCAACTCCCAGTTCTTGAGGCATAGTTGTCTCAAATGTACATTTATGTCATGCAGATTCCTTATGTTGATAAAAAAAAATATTAAAAGAAATACCTTAAATTGTTGACAAGAAAGGAGAAAACTGGAGATACCTAAGAGGATAATAAATGACCAGAATAATGGTGAGCATCAGGAGGTAACAGGAACTTCAAGCAAGGATCCAACAACCAACGACCTGGTGGCCGTTTTGTTGTCTCTGCAGTCTATCCACTGGCAGAACTTGTCCTCGAGCTTATCTACAATCGGCTGCGGGCTACTTCCACTATCACCCTTCCCTGGATGCCTCTGTCAGAGATCAAGATACTCCAGCAGTTGATTCCCTGACTTCATCTGATCCTTGACCCACTGTGTCTTGCTGGTTTGACAGCACAAGCAGAGAGGGCTCACAAGGTGGCCAGGGAGGGGAATACCGACAGCGGAGGAGCAGTTCGCTACTCCAACAAACAGTTGTTTCCAGTCGTTCATGCCGTGTCAGAACAAGCCAGTCTGTGTCAGGCTGTGCTGTGCAAACCCCTTTCGGACTGGTGGGACCTGGAAGAAGAGGAAGTCCTAGGGCAGCAGAATGTCTTTTTGGGCACAAGGCTTGTCTATCACTCTCTCGGTTAAGATCCCCGCAGACACCAGCGTCCTCCCACCTGTGCTTCATTCCACTCTTCAGCCACCTCGTCATCCACTCCGCTTTGCTCCAGTTCTTATCTGTTCACCTTCAGTCCCCTCCACTCCAGCTCCAGTCTGCTCTGCTCCATTTCCGGATTATCCAACTCCAACCACAACTCTTATCAATCCAAAGCCTGATCTTTTCCCAGCCACCTTCATTGCAGCCTGGTTCTCAAAGCCAGAGCTCCTGGGGGCACTCCAGAAGGAGTCGTACTGTAGCTGACCCGACGTCACTCGTTATCTTCAGGTCCCTTGACCTGCTCCTCGTCTCCAGGCCCCTGCATCCTGCCTGACTGTTCAGGCCCCGACACCATTGTGTCATCTCTAGGTCCCTACACCTGCTCCTTCTCTCCAGGCCCCTGTCCCTGCATCCTTTCTAAATGTTAAGGCCCCAAAACCACAGTTTTGTCTCCAGGTCTTTTTGCCTGCAAATCTGGTATTATTGCATCCTGTTTGCATATAGAATGTAGTTATTTCTGTATGTTAGTTATATGAATTTTTTACATTCCATGGCTTCAGCAAAATAAATTTCCCCATTGTGGATATTAAAGCTTATATTGACAATAGCTAAAGGAAATGGGGGCAAGTTGACTAATAAACAGTAAAACAGCAATAATCGTAGGTAAAGAAAAAAATAACGGAATCAATAAGTGGTAAAGGCATGGTCCCAGTCATCAAACATCAAAACAGAACAATATATAAACATGAATGATATGATAACTAAAAACTTTAACTTATAAGTAAAAATAATACAATTATATTCTACATTTATATATTTTTGGGCAGTATATATATATTTTTTGAAAATATGATATTTGATTAAGCTTATCACTTTAATAATAATAATAATGATGATAAGACCAACATTCCTACTTTTATTGTATAGTATTAAAACAAGATTGTAATCTGGGTTTCAGACCACATTATAAAACTTAAGGATGATGTAGAAAAGAATGGTTTCTACCGCATTATGAGCAGGTGGTTATCTGTATAGATTGTAAAACTACTGTGACGTTGCTGTCACTGTATGTGATGGGAACAGATGGAATCATGACAACTTCCATTTAGGTCCCCCTTCCCCACTCTTATCATGCTTTTAAAGAGACTGGGTTCAGCATATGGTACACAGGTCCCTAATGACATGATAGATGTTTAGTATTCTCTGGGGCAGTTCATTGTTCACAAATGGGTAAAAATAGACAGTTTAATAGTTTCAGGCTAAATCTGCTGCTGCTTTTTAAGAAGGCCATCATCTTCAATCATTAAACATCTGGAACAAATCTGGAAGTGTCTCTCAGCTTCTGCCATTACGGCTCCAATCTTCTTGTCTTCTAACTCTGTGTTTATTTGAACCGCTGCGGGCTGCACAGCAAAACCTTCAGACCAATAAAAGTGATAAATGATTTCTTGGTGATTCACAGAAAGTTTTGTCTCTTTCTCTGTGAGAGAAGATATTACATTGTGAGGAGATGCCACGAGCTTATTCACAGCCACATACTTCAAGCGTTTTACCTCACTGGTGACATTTCATCCTTGAATGAATTATCCTTGCATCTAGGGCCTCTTTTCACCTCCTTATCCCCTGCCTACGCATATGAAACATCTAAATGCATTTAACAAAACTTTTGCACAGGAACTGACCATGGTTTGACACTGATAATGTGGTTTGATGATTTTATGCATTTAAGAAAGCCATTTGCCAAGTGAGAAGGTGACCCCTAAAAGTTCTGGTACATTGGAAAGCTGATTAGGTTTTAATATATTAAGCAGTGAAACCACAATGGAATCACTTGGAGAGGTATTGCCCCCCTTTAATTAAGCTTGAAACCCCATATAAAAAGCTTAAACAAATCAAAATGGGTTTGGAAGTTTAAAATATTTAATCTTAATTGTATTCATATTTTTGCATTAGGTGTATTGAAAATAAGTGTGGATGAATTTTGTACTGATACATGATAAAAACATCTAATGTTTCTAGGTTGTAGTTACAACAATAGAAAAATAATTCTAATAATGGCCTGGTTAGGTGCTGATATGCCTAGTGACCAGCCTGAAATGTGTCTAGTGAGGAATGTATCCAAGAAGAGTTTAACTGACAGCTAATGTTGGTCAAGTTAGCAAGTAAGTTAGCTTACCGATCCAGGAGGAAAGTTACAGTTTCCATGTGTGCTTGATGCCGTGGAAATGATTTATGTGGATGCATGAGGATTAGGCTTCAACTAAATTTACTTTAGTTTCTTCTCCAGTCACTCTTCTCGTGAGATGGATAACAATATCTCTGGGGCTCTGAAGCAGTTTCTTGACTTAGCAATTCTGCCATATGGGGGGCCAATGCAATGATTTTAAGACCGGTGTGCTCCCGCCTCCTGGTCGTGCCGCTGAATTTTGTAAAAGCTGTAAACTTGAGGTAGTCTTTTTCAAATCAAATCAAATCAAATTTAGTTATAAGGCACTTTTCATACATAAACAGTAACACAAAGTGCCTTACACAGGCTAAAAACAAAAGCAAGTACAACATTAAGAACAAGGGAAAGAAAAGACCCACCCCTCCCGCACATATCCACACCCCAAAACAAGCCCACATTCACACCAACACACACTCACACCAACACACACTCACACCAACATACACTCACACCAACACGCCGGAACATCAGTACTCACACACACACACATGCTCAACCCCACTTATACTAGCTGACACTAGAGAGACACGGCTGGTTACCGACATATTGGTGAGAGAAGGCCACGTTTGAGGGCCGACCACACCCAGGGAGACCCTGACCACCGGGAGCATCGCCGCTGAGGGCCAATCCGGCCACGGCAGACCGAAGGCCCCACACCAAGGAGCAGGGGCCCACCAGTCACCCAGGCCAGAGCCCTCCGCGATACAGCTCCCCCGCTGGCCAGCCAGACATCGCACCCGGTGTGGCCGTCCCCCAAGAGGAGAAACTGGAGCTAACGCTGGGTGAAAATCATAAAACAAAATCATAAAACAGAACAAAACTTAAAATATAACAAAACTTTGGTAAAATAAGGTAAGAAGTAAACTGAATCACTAAAATAAATAAGAAGTAATGAATAAATAGTAAATAAGAAAAAGATCAATAAAATAAAAGAGAATAATTACAAACTTGCTAAAATAGACTAAAATAGAATCAACTAAAATAGCAGATCATCAGTTAAAAGTAGCACTAAAAAGGTGAGTCTTGAGCCGCTTTTTAAAAACATCAACATTCTCTGCGGCTCTGAGGTCCTGCGGCAGGCTGTTCCACAGGCGGGGACCATAGTAACTAAAAGCCGCTTCCCCGTGTGTTCTAGATCTAATCCGTGGAATGGTTAAAAGGCCGGCGCCGGACGACCTCAGGGTCCGTGAGGGTTGATATAATAAAAGCAGGTCAGATAGATAAGAAGGCCCAAGACCGTTAAGACATTTAAAAACTAGTAAAATAATCTTAAAATTGATCCTGAAATGGACGGGGAGCCAATGCAGCGAACATAAAACTGGTGTAATATGTTCCCGCCCTCTGGTCCTCGTCAGCACTCGTGCTGCTGAGTTTTGTAATAACTGTAGATTGTATATACTCTTTTTGGGAAGACCAGAGAGCAGGGCATTGCAATAATCTAACCGGCTGGAAATAAAAGCATGCATCAGCACCTCCGTGCTGGCCTGAGAGAGAAACGGGCGGACTCTGGCGATGTTCTTCAGGCGGTAAAAACCTACCTTTGCTATGTTTTTAATATGATGAATAAAACTGAGCTCAGAGTCAAAAATCACGCCCAGATTTCTCACAGATTGTGATGGTTTGAGATTTCTCAATTTAGGTAAAAGTTTCTCTCTCTGGCTTTCAGGACCAATAACTAAAATCTCTGTTTTATCCTGATTGAGTTGCAGGAAATGTTCTGCCATCCATGTTTGTATATTTAAAAGACAGTTAAAAAGGGCATCAATTGGCCCTGTGTCATCAGGAGACACGGCGATATACAGTTGCGTATCATCAGCATAGCTGTGGAAGCTGATGCCATGCCTCCTGATGACATCACCCAGGGGAAGCATATACACATTAAAAAGAGTTGGGCCTAAAATTGACCCCTGGGGCACCCCACACGTTGTCTCATGTGTTTTTGAGGAACAGGTATCCATACTTACAAAGAAGCTTCGGTCTGTGAGGTAGGAGAACGAGTTTAAAACGGTGCCAGAGAGTCCGACCAGGTTCCTCAGTCTGTTAATTAAAATGTGATGGTCTACTGTGTCAAAAGCGGCGGTAAGATCCAGTAGAACCAAGACTGTGAGTTTATGATTATCTAAATTGAACCTGGTATCATTTAAAATCTTTAAAAGGGTAGTCTCTGTGCTATGGTTCGTCCTAAAACCAGACTGATACTTCTCCAACGTACTTTTTGAACGTAAAAAATAATTTAATTGGGTTAAAACCATTTTTTCTAAAATTTTACTTAAAAATGGTAAGTTGGATACAGGCCGATAATTATTAAAAATGGTGGGGTCTAGGTTGCTCTTCTTCAGAAGGGGCTTCACCACCGCCGTTTTAAAATTGGTGGGGAAAACACCTAACTGTATAGAGCAATTTACCATGTATAAAAGGCGTTCCTCAAAGAATTCGTAAAACGTTTTAAAAAACGGTGTGGGAATTGGGTCTAAAAGGCAGGTTGTGGGCTTTACTTGGGAGAAAACTCGACCAAGTGTCCTGGCATCAACCAGGGTAAAACAGTCCAGTGTCTCCTCAGATGAAAACAAAGATCCAGAAGTATTTGTGGTTAAAGTCTGATGGGGTAAAAGACTGGATCTAATGTTTTCAATCTTACTCCTGAAGTGGTCTGCAAAAGCCTCACAATGAGTTTCTGATGGTATAATTGGAGACCTGTTAAAATTACCAGTGGTTAAAAAGTCAATTGTGGAGAACAGAAATCTGGGGTTATTTTTATTGTCAGAGATTAGTTTTTTGAAGTGGGAAATTCTTGCCTGTTTGACTGTTTTATTGTATGATTTGAGGTGTTGACGTAAGATATCGTAGTGAACTGTCAACTGTGATTTCCTCCACCTCCTCTCAGCACTCCTGCAGGTTCTTTTTAGTTTTTTCATTTCTTTATTTCTCCACGGTGGTATGGGTTTTGTTTTTACTGTTTTAGTTAAAAGTGGAGCCACTGAGTCCAGAGTTGACTTCAGTTTCTTGTTAAAATCGTCAACGATAAAATCACACGAGGCTGGTAAAACTTCTGCAGGAGTGCTCTGCAAAATCTGGATAAAATTTGCAGCCACTTCAGAAGTTAGGTAGCGTTTCCTCACCGTTCTCACAGGGGCCTCCCGCTGGTTAAAACTGGTGATGTTAAAAAACACACAAAAGTGGTCAGACACAGCCAGATCCACGACAGAGAGCGCACCCACGGACAGGCCATGTGTTATTAATAAGTCCAGAGTGCCCCCCCTGTCGTGGGTCGGCTGCGTGACATGTTGTTTAAAATCCAAGCAGTGGAGGAGGTTTAAAAAGTCTCTAGACACTGAGTCTGAGGTGTTGTTGAGGTGTAGATTAAAATCACCAGTTATTAAAATCCTGTTATATTTAGTATAAACAGTTGTTAAAAGTTCTGAAAACTCATTGATAAAAACAGTAGAATACTGGGGTGGTCTGTATATCGTTATGCATAAAATAGGATGGCTGCTAAAAACAAAGGCATGGTGTTCAAACGATGTATATTTATTAAAAGAAACTTCATTTAATAAAATCGTGATCCTTGTTATAGAGGCAGTTCCACCTCCTTTCCTGCCCCCCCTTGTAGAAAATTAAAATTAAAATCTGGAGGGGAGGCCTCCGTGAGAACAGCACATGCATCAGCGACAAGCCATGTCTCAGTAAGGAGAAAACAGTCTAGTTGTTTTTCTAAAATCAAGTCATTTATAATAAAAGATTTGTTTGAAAGAGAGCGCACGTTCAGCACGGCCATCCCAATGCCCGCGCTGAACGTGCGCTCCCCATGTTTTCTAAACGTTAAAATTACAATTTCGTCTAAAAACAGTCCTGGGTTTCTGTCTATGCGTGATGATTGTTTTAATGGAATGAATGTCCAGTGATTCATTTCGAAACACAAGAAAGCAGGGCATTACAAAAATTAACTGTTTTAACTTTTAACAAGAAAGGAATTATATAGTGGGAATAGAATAAGAGTCTGCTGGGTTTTTCCCAGTCTGTGATTGTTCATTTCAATTGCTTGTTTCAAAGTTAGAAAAAGATTTGCATTTCTACATATAAATTACAATTATATCGATAAGCAAAAGAGGACTCAGAAGTTGGCAGAGAAAACTCAAATTGCACTTTCTGTCATTGGCCAGCATGTATGTCTCAGCAAGGATTGTGGAATACCAGTCTTATGGTTTCAAGGTTGTAATTTGGCAAAAAAGCTTCATTTCCCTATTTTAATATGTACTCCATCTCCAAATAACTACACCTACACTGAACAGTCATTGTCCATCTAAGCTGTTTGGTGGTTTTACAGCCCAATCAAGCCATTTGCAAATGTACCCCTTTTCTTCCCATTGTCCTTTGTTGCATCTCTCATTTATGTTTGTGGGGAGATTGGACTGCAAAAATAAATGACAATTTGCTTTACACATTCAAAGTTAAGGATGGACAACATTTTAAGTGGGCTGTAGTAGAATCAAATACTTCATGCAGAGAAATGTAACACATTTTTAACTTCAACTTTTTCTTAGACATTTGAGATTTGGGGTTGGAATTCTGCCTTCAGTTTAAAATTAATTTACTATAAATGGAAAAAGCTGTTAATTTCTTTTTAAATATGCAAACATTAAAAAAAATTCAGCAAGGGACTAAATATGTTTGACACCGTTTAATGTTAGCATTTCATATTTTTGCTTATTATTCTTTTTAGAACATTTAAATGATGAAAATCTACTTCTATTTACGCAGACCTTTTAGTGAACATCGTCATGCCTGCCAAGGGGCACAGGTTGGACTTTGGCCAGACCCCTTATTCTCTATCATATATTTATAGAAAAGAGCCTTTTGGATTCAGAGAATAGGTAAAATGGGCTTAACTACATAGTGAATAATTTAAGATGCTATTAACGTTTAAATTTGACATTGATTTGACACAGTCAGGCCTTTACTGAGTGTCAAGAAACAAGAAATACCACCTTAACAATCAGCAAGACTCTTTTTCTCTAACATCCTGTTAACAGTTTTAGGTAGTTTAAAACAGCTCAAACTAATAACCGAACCGACTTTTTTAAAATAATATATTTATATGTTTCAGTTTTCAACTGGGGATTCTTTAAAAGTGTAGCTTGAGTTGATCTTTTTTAGCTCATCATGTTTGCAGATATAGCCATGCTGTCTAGGCATCGCGTTTTAAAGATCTGTTTACACACAGAGAGGGGAGACCTTTTAATAAGACAGACCTGCCACTTGCATTGAGGTCATTGCATTTAATACTTGGATTTATTGGACAGATGCCCAAATAGTTCAAGATTCTGCAGTTTTTGTACTTATGTAATCTAGCTCAGTTATGTCTGGAAATAATAATGCAAAAATGTAATACTATCACTGAAGGTTTTGTACTTTACCCAGGACATTTACACATTCAAAAAATATTGTACATGGTCTGTATGACCAGATCTCATATCAAGGTTTATTCGATTTGCATGCATAAATCATTTTTAATTTTTTTTTTTTCAACATACATAAATCTGATTAAATCAAAGATTGGATATATATACCATTTTCAGTGACAGAAAAGAAAAGATTCAGCACATGGGACATTCTATATTTTATCTGGTAATCCTGTTTTCTGAATACAGTTTCAAGAAAGATTTTCTGAGCTTTTTGTTTGCAATATATACTGTCATCCTGCATCTCCTGTATTGCTGTTCAAGTCAAAAGGCAGGTTGTATATCTGTCAAGAGGGTGCACTGCCATCAAACTCAGACGAGATTGCTTTTTCCAGGTTTATGAACAATAAACAGTGTTTGTACAGCTGGATATCTGTGAGAACAAGATGGCATGACTCAGATCTCAATAAAAAAGAAACAGCTGGCTGGACAGATAAAATCAAAACTAAATAAAAATATTTGAGTGAAACCTTGAACGTGAACCAACACAAGATTTTTCTGAACTATTTGTGAATTATTGTTGTGATCATTACTGTCACAACCCAATTACTCTACTGCAGATCAAGAGCATTAGCCAAGGCACTGAGTTTTAGAAAAATACAACTTCAAGTAAACACGATTCCAGCATTATTGTCCTTTAGCCAGGTAGAAAGTGTTAGTAGCTAGGTCTCCTAGTAGCTAGGAGACAGGTTAATGCTAGTAGCTATGCTGCTTTAGGCTAGGCTGTTGGAGGACATTATTAGGGTCTGTTCCTACTTTCTCTCCTACTTCTCCCCAACTACATGATGTGCTGTCAATTCAAGCGCTAACCAGTTTTCTCTTAGTCTCCTCCTACAGTAGGTGCTCCTGACCCGCCCTGCTTGACGACCCTGACTAAGATGGCATTGCAGTGACGGAAAGTTCTCCACGTCCTGCAACAAACTTCTGCATCAGTTCTGTTGTTCTTTCTGTGTCTCTGTTCTGTGTCTCTGTTCTGTATTCTCCAAACCACAGACGGTCTCGGCAGATGACCGCTTGTGCTGAGCCTGGTTCTGCCGGAGGTTTCTTCCTGTTAAAAGGGAGTTTTTCCTTTCCACTGTCGCTCGTGCTTGCTCAGTGTGAGGGATTGCTGAGAATTACACGACGCAATCTTCTGTGGTTCTCTAATTTCTAAATTAAACATTGTATTGTAATAACTCTTCTTGTAAAGTGCCTTGAGATGACATCTGTTGTGAAACGGCGCTATATAAATAAACTGAATTGAATTGAATTACATCAAATATGAGATGGCATAAAAACTGTAACATAAGCTTCAGAATTTACAGACAACACATGTGTGCCACTTCTATAAAATCTACACAAATGGCAATAACCCAACAATGATGGTAAATTTCATACTACAAAATATAGACTGCATGGATTAAGAAACCTTGTCAAACCATTATTTAACAATTGGGGAACACTCAATAACTTTGCTTAGAGTTTTGAAATTTCAGTTTCTTTTCTTTTTTACATTCTACAAAATACACTTCTTCAAAAAACAAAAACAAAAAAAAGGTGGCTAAAAAGCTATAGGCTGAAGCTGTTGCTTGTATTGCCTACCCATTCTTAATAACTTAACAGTCCAAGATAGAAAGACAATTATTGTGTAAAAAAAAAGAGAGAGACATTTACAGTAACTGACTCTGTTATGAGGGAACACCACACTGCAAATTGTATAGCCTTCATTCCAATAAATGCAGAAAATGAGAGTAAATCTCAGAAAATATAAAAACCGTATACGTGACAAGACTGGCATTTTTAAAAATACCTTAATTTATTAAAGTTTGGACCTTCA